>OX104134.1:32567413-32817795 GCA_944470555.2 Heterobilharzia americana
AACCGATGCATTTGTGTGCAAGGTTCTACGCTGGTTTTATTTGTTTGTCTTACTCTGCATCTATACAGCAGGTACAACTATGCACCAATATGAATCGTTTCATATTTGAAGGTGAACATTTCCAAAGTATCGATGGCATCTCTTCCATGGTTACTACTTCAGCACAACTTAGTAGATGCCCATGTGTATTGCGTCGCATAAATGAATCAGCATTTCATCTTTTTCAATTGATAAAATCATACCATAATGCAACGAAAATGACTCAACACACCTGGTGAAGACATTCAGTACAGTACAAAGGTATATATATCACTAAAGTGACCGAACGATACTCGATTGGTGGTTTATCTTAACTAATAGGTTAAAACTAGGAAATTGTCGTTGTTCATCCATAATACTTTGACACATTACAATGGGTGCCAATTACTAGGATACTGTACATGCACTAACAGAACGACAGAACACAAGATTTATTCTTCCGGAAAAAGACAAAAATAACTGGAGGTACAGCTAGCTAGAGTTATTTTACTGGACTAATAACTGTCAATTTCCATACGGTAAAACATTCTTCTCAAACATTGAATTATAATGGACTAATAAAAGACCAATTACATGCTCTTCGATTCAAGGTACAGGACGAATACTCAGTCCACATCCCATATGGAAAACGACCAATAACTTGTATTTCTGTCCATCCCAACACCTACCTACTTCCATTTAGCTTCTTGAATTCTAGTACGTCTTCAACTGAAGCTCCACTTACCCATACTAAATCAGTTGTCATACGGCAAGCACTTATTATTTTCCAGTGCAGCACTGACTCAAAGAAAGGATTGGTAGATAATAATGGTAGATAATCCTTTAGGAATACTACTGAGAAAAGCACTACTGAAATTTCTACTGCTTTTGCTCAGTGCAATACTAACGGGATTCGGTAAATCACTTGTTTATTAGCATCTAACACAACTGTTCGACAAATAAACAGGAAGAGAAACACAAGTGAAAATTGTGTTGATGGAAAGACTCAATGATAAAACGTTTTCGGGTCCTTCCCCAAAGATATGTATGTTATATTTCTATAGAAAGAGAGAGCATACACCATGATATTAAAACAAAGGCTCAATTCATTTATCAGGAGAAAATGCGACGCAGGCACGATTGTCATCGTTGAGAACACAAAACACATTCTGCTAACTTTGGCATCCTCGCCGCCACTTTAAAAACTCCTGTTCGAACTTGTTATATTCTTGTAGTGATTTGATATAACCTCAGTTTAAGGTGGACGCCTCTACACTAATCTTCAGATTCCACCCTTAGTGATCTTTCATTTCCGTCATAAAGGAAAAGGTGGCAATGTAAAGGTGTATTTACAGAGTCAACAAGTATGTTCAAAGTACAGTGGTTTATATAAATTTACACTAGCCATAGCTATTTCCAGACCCTTCTAATTATAAATGTCCTATTGATTTTAATCCTTTCAACCAATGATATATAAACGTTGGTTCATGTGCTTCCTCTCAAAACTTCGGAGTGAGACGATTAGTTGTTAAAGGCTACAGGGATATACGGCTTCTAATAAAGATTTTGTCAAAATCTCTGCACACTGTAACAAACCGCTACACTGTGGAAGTGGATAGTACTGTTATTTGAAGACAATCGACAGTAAGCCCTGGACCCAAGTTTCGTGTCTGCTAGCACTCATGAGCTAGGAGTGCCTGGAATGGAACTTCGGGGGATATCATCGAACATTCGAATCCGCACCACTCAGTGCTTCAGTCAGACACATCACTACTGAGCTATCCATAAAAACAAGTAATCATAGATCATAGGAATCTCTGGTCCTTAGAGAATATTGTATTATTGAAGTCCTATTCAGACAATAATTGACAAATAACCCTCTGAGGACCAATAACAGTCGAATACATGGTACTACTATCAAAAACAATCAGAAGTTGAAATAGCAGAAACTGTACAGCAATCAGAATATTCACTGTTTTCATGGAGTCAAAACACATAAACGAAATGATATTATTATCATTATTTGTCCCTTGGGTTCCCAGTGGAACACATAGAGCTTCAGTAGCACGTCTCCAGTGCACACCCATTCTCTGCAATCTTTTGAACCTGGTTCCACGACAGCCCACAAGCTCATTTCTTCCTCGCACGATCTCCTCCATTTCACCTTCAGCTGGGACGCCCAACTCGTCGTTTCCCATCTGGCTTCCACTCGACGGCCTGCCCTGGCGCGTGATGTCCCCAGTCGGCCTTCTCAGTGTATGCCCAATCCATCCCCACTTCCTTCTGCATATTTGTTGAGTGATAGCTTCTTGGTTTGCTCGTCGATAGAGGTTCCTTGTTGCTGACTGTTTCTAGCTATCCGATCTTCAGTAATGAGCCTTGGTAGTTGATGATGAATGTCTGCAGTTTGTTGCAAATGCTTTGCGTAACGCGCCAAGTCTCTGAGCCATATAGAAGCAACGGCTTGATTTCGGTGTTGAAAATCCGGATCCTGTTCACGCCTTATGCGAGTGCAGAAGATCTCCATACTGGTTTCAGGTTAATGCGGGAAGGCCTGTCTTGCTATCTTTCGGATCCTGACTTCGACATCCTCATCTGTGCCATCTGTAGTTGAAACGATGCTGCCTAGAAAGGTAGGTGAAGGAGACTACTTCCTTCAAGTTTCTCCCGATGGTGGTGATTTGTGCTTGTTGTTGATGCTGTTGTTCGTTGGATATCTTCATCACCTCTGTCTTCTCTACCTTCACTTGAAGGAGGTCCCGTCTTCGCTGCCCTGCCTCTTCTGTCAACTTGTTAGTTTTCGCCTGTACATCTTCGAGTTCGTGCCACAAGACATTAAACATAAGTCATCGGCGAAATACAGATCTTCTTCTAGGGTCTTCTCATCCATCCAGCCTATGCCCCCCTTCTCATTCCTCACTGTTTCTTGCATGATCCAGTCCAGTCGACTACAATCACGAATATCCTGGGTGATAGTAGACAGCCTTGTTTCACTCCTGTCTTCACTTCGAAAGCCTCACTGGGCTTCCCATTGGCATGTGGCGTCTTCATATAGTTCTTGAGTGAGGTTGATAAAGGTTTGTGGTATTCCGTAGTGTTGAAGCAAATGCCTGACAAATTACTTCTCGGTCGACTTTATTGAAGCAAGGCCTTTTCAAAGTTGATGAAGTTGAGGTAAAGATCCAGTTGACTGCCATTCTATACTCTGTTCTACGATGATGCGAAGCGTAACAATTTGATCCGCACATGATTTGTACTTCCTGAATCCAGCCAGCCAGCCTGTTCCCGTAGTAGTTTTGAATCCAGTGCATCCTTTAGTCTCTCCAGGATGATGCGGCTCAATGTTTTGCTTGCTTTGAGTGGACAGGAGTGGAGCATGATTCCGCACAACTTCTTGCAAACACTTAGGTCACCCTTCTTCGGCAGTTTGACAAGGTAACCCTTCTTCCAATCAATGGCCAGGTACCTTCCCTTCCTTCCACACCTACTGCAATAGTGTTGTGAGCATGTCCACTGTTATCCCTTCATCTGTTCTCAGTGCTTCTAGCGAGATTCTATCTGGTCCGTCTGCTTCCCCACATTCCAGAAGCTTTATGGTGCTCACGACTTCCACTTTTGTTGGAGGATTTATGTTCACTTGTAGTTCTGTGGCTGGGCTGCAGGTGGTATTTCTGGACGAAGTGCAGGTGGTGGTAGTGGTGGTGATGGTGGTGGTCGATTCAAGAGGTTTCTGAAGTGATCGGCACATCGTTCCCTTTGTTCCTCTTCTTTCGTAATTATATTTCCTTCATCATCTTCTATTGGTTTCATCTGGTTTGATCTCTTCCCAGATAGTAACCTGGTTATTTCATACAATGTTGTCAGGTCTCTATCTCTCTCTCTCTCTCTCTCTCTCACGTGCAGCCTGTTCTGCTTCACTTGCCAATGTGTAGTGGAAGTGTCTTTTGTCTTTGCGAACACTCTTCTTCACTTATACGTTGTACTCAGTTCCTCCTCCATTTGAGCATCCATGCACTGGTTCATCTTCTGCTTCACCACACTCCTCTCCCTCATCTATCAGCTTCCATGTGTCCATCGAGATCCATTCCTTATCTTCTCTCTTCTTCCTTCCTAATACGGTTATGCAGGTTTCTTCCCACATCCCTTCCAAAGAGTTCCAGTGCTCATCCACACAGGTTTCTTCAGGGATGTTGCTCGATATCTCCAATCTTATCTTGATGGCTGACTTGAAGATTTCCCTTGTAGTTCCGTCCTTCAGTTTCTGTTCTGGGTGTTAAACTTCAACTGTGGTCTATCACCGATTTCATTGAAGGCTTCCAACTTGATTCGGAAGGTTCCTTGCACTAGATAGTGGTGTGAACCTACATCTGCTCCTCTTCATGACCCCGTGTCAAGTAGACTGCGTCCTCACTTTCTTCACATTAAGATGAAGCCAATCTGATTTCTACTGAAGTGTGTCCATCTGGTGAAATCCATGTCGCTTTGTGGATATCCTTGTGCTTGAACACACTGCATCGCCTCCAATCACCAAGTCGCTGAATGCTCAGAAGTCGGCAAACGCTTCTCCATTCTCACTCATCATTTCACAAACGAGTGCTTCTCCACCCGTGATCAATTAGTTCTCTTCCTGTGTTGTCCACTCCCAGTTTCGCATTCATGTCACCCCATCCATTAGAATGAATCTTGATGTCGCCAACTGGGGTGGGGTCTTGTCCAGTGTTGATTGCGGTTGTCTGTAGAATTCCTCCTTGCTCTCTTCATCTGCATTATTTGTAGATGCGTAGCGCAGCATTGTACGATTGTGACTCCCCTTCATTTTGAGTTGAACCTTGCTGTCATGATCCTGATCGTGGAGGAGACTGGTTCCCACTGCATGACAGCCTTCGATGCTCTCGGGAGAAGGACATCATGATAGCCACTCCCTCAGTGTGCTCGTAGTTGTCGTCTGGAAGACAATGTCAGAGTAGATTATTGACTCTCCAGTTGACAGTTTGGAGAGTCCACTTCCATTCCACCTGCTTTCGCAAATCCCTTACACTTCAATACCATACCTCCTCATCTCTTTTGCAATCTGGGCGGCCTTGCTAGTTTCAAACACAGTGCAGACATTCGATGTCCCCATTCTTACTTTCGCTTTCATCGAGAGAAGAGGAGAGACACATAGGCCAATTGGCTCCCCGAAGGCTTTCACCAACCGGCGTCATTTCATCTCTCCGATTCCAGCAAGGAATCAGTTCCTATTTCTTCTTTGTGCTTTGAAGTTTGTTTAGAGGTCGGATTGGTTCTACGGAGTAGGGTTCCTAGCCCTACGCCCAACCTTCACTCTTTACCCGGGCTTAGGGCCGGCTAGTAACTAGTGAACTAGTTAACCAGGCGATGTCCTAATGTGTCTTCAAACTCTCCTTGAAGTTAAGGAGACAGTATTGAATCTGAAACTAACGAAAGCTGTAGGACATGACGGCTTCCAACTTGATGCTTTCAGAGATGGAGTTAGCAAATCGGTAATCAACAAGACGGAGGTACTTACTAGTGTATGGAACTAGGGTGTAGTCTCTTCACACTGGTCTATTTTTTCCTGTCACAACAGTAGGGGAATCAGTTTGACCAATATCGTGTCCAAAATCCTACACTCCATAGATATCCAATACCGAACTAGACATCAAGAACAACAAACTCGGGAAAACCAGGCAAATTTAAGACCTACACAAGCTCATGTCAATCAGATTTTCAACCTCTAACAGGTCGTGAGACACAGGAATACTCACTGGCCAATGGTCGATGGTGACATTCAACTCTGTCGACCATGAGGTGTTGTGACAGTATCTGACTGTGAGGGGACCAACCAACCAAGCATATTATGTTTATCAAAGCTCTCTACTCGAATTCATGCAACCGTGTAAATGCTTACGGAGAGTTGTCATCACATTTGACGACAACTAGTGGTCTCCACTACAGATGCCCGCTGTCACCCCCTTCCTATTTAACTTCATCGTAGACGTAATAATGGACATAACCTTTCGTTCCTCTGACTTCACAGGGATTCATTCATCTCCTCTCCCACCTGGAGGGCACCAACTCGACTTCCAGTATCCAAACAACATTGTCCTATTAGGTGAAAATGCTGACAAAATCCAGGGTCTTCTGAATGCATTGAGGAGATATCTGAGTATATTTGGTATGAGTTTTGCACTTGACACTTGCACTTACTTGGAGAGTTGCATCAGCCCCAAGCTGACTGGTTGCTGATGAAATTTCAGTTGGGATACAGAAGTCCCGTTTGGGATTTACCAACATGTGTCGTCTCTGGCACCGACTGGCAAGATATCCGACTGTCTATCACGGAATGAGAATGCCGTGCATTAGTTCGTTCTATTCTGTTATATAGTTGTGAGACATGGTTGTTAAAAGTGGAAGATATGAGGAGAATATACGGTTTCGAACTCAAGCGTTTTAGTGGCAAGCTTGATGTATGCTGTTTCTGAGAGACCTAAATACAATATCTCAAAGAGGTCCTGTAAATAACGTTTCCATCTCTCAGTTCAAAAAACGTATTCAGTGTACAAATCTGCAGATTCTGTGGTATTACCAGCCGGCCTTATTGGTATTGCATTGGTTTACTGCATCCTCATTAACAGTCGTTTGTGTGCTGCTAGACTACATAGGTTAGGTCAGAGTCCAAAGTAATTGGTAGGGGAAACAATTTCTTCGTCATTACTACTTATGCTCCAACTGACTGCAATTAAGGACGAGCTCTACCATAAACTGAATGATTTCTGTCAGGTGTGCCTGACATATATTGAGGTGCTAGCTGAGGACTTAAATTAATTGTTCGAGCGTGTAGATCCAGAGAAGGGTCATTCAGGTGACCGGTGGGGACAGTCGGTTGCAAGTTAAATAATAGGGAACGTTTTCTGCAGATTTGTGCATTTCACAACTTGTTTCTAGCCAGTACCAAATCCGGGCATAATCATCTTCAACATGATACCTGGTGATTTCCGTCCGCTACTTCATGTCCCAATCAGCTATCGATGATGTGGATGTATTCAAGAGTGCTGCCTTATCTGGAGCACCCGTATGTACTCTGATGACGCCTGAGTAAACGCCAAGTTCAACTTGCGTCTTCATTGTCATCAAGACCGTCGACCAAAACGCATCGATGTAATTAAACCTGTTTAACCCAGTATTGTAAGTGAATACCAAACGGAGCTAAATTCAAAAACTAGATGTTAGACCCCTGAATACTATAATCACTGGTTGCACCTAGAAGACACGATGGATAGAGCTTTATATGAATTTAAAGAACATCCTGCCAATCGACATTGGACCTCCAGGAGCTTGCAACTTCCTGACGATCGTCAATGTTTCCCGGTAGGCAGTGAATACACTGATGTGAATACGTCTCTTACGCAAGAGATCAAAGATCTCAAAGACTGCGATGTCTTGTGGTCAGAACGCGCGAGTGGGGTAGAAGCAGAAGTTGCAATAGTTGGAATTTCTTCCAGCTTATTCAAGCCATCCACATCAAGGAGCCTGATGTCAGTAAGCCAGCTAGTGAATTAGATGGTACGCCACAATCCATAACCATTTTAGACGCCTAGAACGTTGGGTGGAGCACTTCAAAAATCAATTCAACTGGCCTACTGTTCCAGTAATATCGACATAAGTGTCTTGGGTTCTGTGGTCGGCTAACACTGACCCATTTAACAAAGCAGAAGTCCCTAAGGAATCTAAAGTTCGAAAGCGCCATACAACACATAAACTAGACCACCTATTCATGGCTTTTTATGAGGAACGTGGTGGAATTGTAGTCCAAGAACTAACTACATTTTTTGGTAATCTATGGCAGACAGAGTGATGCATCACTCTGGAATGAAATTAATGCTGCACCTCTTTTAAAATGGATCGTGCAATACCTGTGATAACAAATGAGGGATCAGTTTATTGTCAGTAGCGTCTAAAATATTAGTCGTTATCATACTTTGCAGGCTGTGCGAAACGCATGAGAAGTTGGTCCATGAAAGTCAATCTTCGTTCAGGTTGTGGATGCATCGATCACACGTTCACAACCGTTACATGTTTGCACACCATCACACATATTGCAAGTCAACAATCGTATTTCAGTTTGGAGGTTTGAGGAGATTGGTTTTGAAGTGCTATTCATTATGAACCGATATAAGCTAGAGAACGACTGAAAACATGAGAGCACTGGACAACTGTCTCGTCCTTAAAATGAGACTCTTTAGCAGAGCACACTCACGACCTCGCAATGGACCGATCTCAAGGCCTTCAGGTGCCTCATGACCCTCTGGATAGGGTCCGAGAGATCATGCAACTCAGTGGCTTGAAACATTAGTGGACAAGGTTGAGAATCAAAACCATGCTGCAGTTCTCTTGTTTATGTTGTTGTTGAGAATTAAAACAAAAGTCACGAGTAAATCTTCGGACATATCTCTGGAACTGTTTTCTCCAAGATTTGGCAAAAAATATAGAGTAGACTTAGATCTGTACCTGAGAGTCCAACTAACTTGTGAAGACATTATACACATAAATACAGAGTTAATAGACTTCCCAAAGTCCTTAAGATGGAGGTATGAACAGTAAATAATGTCGGAAATATCACTCAGATGAAATCGTTCTTAAATGCCAAAATAAAATTGATAACTACGCAGACAATGTATAAGAAAACTACTGATAAAAAAGGGATTGTTCACTCACTCGTAATCCTTGCCATGGAAGACTGCCCCGAAGGAAATACATTAAGACATAGCCCAAGGACTCCATATCGTCCCTTCGTGATTGTTCGATACCAGCGTGTGAGTTTAGACTAGCATATCGTGCTGTTCCAATAAGAGACTTGTCTTCCCTATATGAAATATGCCGGCGTGTTCTGTGGTCTCTGATAAACAAAGTGATATGAAAGATAGGCAATAAACTGGTTTGTAGTTGACCTCAAAATTATACCACCCTGTCATTGATCTCACGTAGAATAAAGATTATTTGCAATGTAAATTAGTCAGCGAAAATGAGACAAATCCGACACTTTTAGTTACTGGTAAAGGTTACAGCTTGAAAAGGTAACGCGTCGGTTCAAGCTGTCCCAGTTCAAAACAGTACTAGAGGAAAAACTGAAATAAATCGAAAACTGAAAAAAAATGAGTGGAAGGAAAGCAAAAAAGGTATACAGGACAAGATATTCCTATTTAAATCACACATAAGAAGTATGTCTTTATCACTGACTTCAATTTTCAGACATTTCGCCAAGGGTTTGAAATCAATGGCTTCTAAAAACTTAATAACTCTTTACGACTCACATCCACAATGACGGAAATAATTTAGTGTTACCGTGTGTTGACCTCACTTCCAGCTATTACACGAACTTATTCTAGCACACCTGGCTAGTTGGTGGTTCCGCACACGCCACAACTACCTTAGTCAGTGCAGGTTCAAAACGTTGTTAACTAACATGCTATTCTTGTCATCACATGTAAGCTGCACTAAAACATTACTTCTGCAGTCACAACACCCACGAGCAACGAAATGAAAACTACTATGACTGAACATTTGTAACTACTTGATATATTTGACAGTGAACGAAATTTCTCATTTTTCAATAAAGATATAGGAATTCCAAGTACATTCATCATATGGACAGATGGTTGGTTGTCACAACGGTGTTGATGATGAAAACGCTTCGCATATTTGTGCCAACGTTGAATCAACAACCACTAAGAATGCAACGCTAGAAATATGTGAAGTGGTCGACGGAATCAACTAATTTAACAAATACCTAAACTGAATATTGAAGTGTAATACTTCAATGGTATCACCTTATGTCATACAAAACCGAAATGAAGATATGTCTCAGATTCCCTCCTAGTGTTCGGAGGACTCTTTATATGATCAACATCGACTGTGAGAAGCAGGTCGTCTAAATCTAAGTTGATCGAAGAACTTTTAAGAGAAAGCTAAATAGCAACGAAATCAGAGATAAGGCTGAACTCATCCCTACACATACAACAAAGCTCAATAAGTACTTGATTGAGGACTCTCCATCTGGTTTTTGTCATTATTCAGAAAAACTTTCCATAAAAAGTAAAATAACCGCGTGAGAGTAAAGTACTGAAGTTAGTGCTGATGATGTCGTCTAGAAAAACGATGAAAGCTTCACGATTAAACAACCCAGCTCATAGAACACAATACAACCAAGAGTAAAGTACTCTCACAAAGCTTCTGTATTTATGAAGTCAAATACCAACTCAAGGACAAACAATATGGTTGGTGTTGGGTGACGGCTAGTTCATCTTACCAAATAAGGGTGTGAAAAATACACTCTCTTCTATACCTAAAACGTACTTGGATCTTTCGAGTTTGCTGTTCTTAAGCTTCGATCAGAGGTCAGGTAACCATGAATCCTAAAATTTCTAAAAAACTACATACTAATTTGTCTTACATGAGAATTCTTGTCGCTTCTTGCAGACTGGGTGATCAAAGACAAGAATCAGTCAGTCATATTGACTCATATCCGACTTCCACACTTCAGCTAATAAATTATTTGATGTAACAAAAAATCGAATACTAAATGATTCGTTTGAAATGTATTTCAATGAAATTTGTATCCACTCTCAGTCAGCTAGAAAGTCAGTCCTCTATTATTTTAATCTTTACCATGCAAACCGTATACAATTATTGTAACTCTGGATTCATTTTGTATATTGTCAATGAGTGCAGCAAAAACAGAGATAAAATATAGTTCTAATGTCTACTGAAAAGTCAGTGTTAGTGTCACAAAAAGACTAAATTCAACGTAAAATTAATTTCAGTCTGTTTCCGTCCGATAAATTTCATCGCTTCAGAAACTCCATTATAGTAATCTGTAGCTACTTACAAGCTTTGGCTTAATAGTAAGAAGAATAGTTCATCAACATACCCTCTTTTACTCATATTGTTCTGCTTTACAATCTTCAGGTGACTTAACCCACATCGTTTAAGATGAATCTAAATATGACCTAGTCATTCGAGAAGATAAATGTGACTTCATTCTATAGCTTAGATACTTTGCAAAGCTGAACATCTAACTTTTACATAGTACATACAGTGACATATGTAAAACATTATTTGGACAGAAATTACGAAGCTCAAATTCACTCGTGGTTGATACAAACGTGCTTGGCAAATCTAAAGCTCCTGAGAACTACGCACTGCATAATACGGAAACGATACTAGGCTATTTGCCAAATATAAGATTAGTTTTAGTCACAAATAACGACGAATCACTTACAAAAAATATACCATGAGTGAATTTCCTAGTCTTTGCAGTATACTGAAGGTTAGGCTAGTCGATTTCGCCGTAAACGCGTCCAGAGTAGCAAGGATGTCAACTGGTGAAAAACACTTCTAGGTATTATTTCTTTTGTAGGTCACCTATATTGCACACGTAGAAGCTCGAAACATATATACAAAACCCGAGCGAATACTACAAAACACACACCAATCCCTCTAGTGATTACACTGCATTGTCCTCGTATCAGTTGTAAACGTGTAAAAAAATATGCCAATTTGTGGTTAGTAACTAACAAATTTTAAAATAAGCAGCGGGTACAAACACATATTTGGGACAGATATCTATTACTGTTAGTTGATTAGACTACAATTCTACATATATAAGGCAAATGCTAATTCGAACAATTTTCGTTTCTTACAAGTTCAGTAAAAGTTTATGAAGAACAAGTTGCTTTACGTCAAAGTCTGACATTGATCAAAAATTAACTTATTTTGAACACAAACTCGATACACGAACATCAAGAAATGAGTCAAACAAAATAATATTAACGATGTAAAGGGGTCGGAAATGAGAAGCAGAACAATCAAACAACAAAAAGGTGACTAGTCATGATTTTCCACAAGAAACGTCTAAAAAGGATGAATAACAGTTGTTACCTCCTATGGACACAGCCCACATGGAAACTATGATATGATTGCTACCGGTTTCCATTATGAACAGTATCTGATATTATCTCAAACCATTGAGTTGCATGAGCTCTGGTGCCTCGCCTGAGGGGCCTTGAGACAACAATCTATCCTAACACAACACAACTATTATTCATCTAACGGCACCACATCATTTGCTGATCAACTCTCCAGCTGGTCCCACAACTAGAAAAAAACAGTGTGAAGGTCGCTATGACTATGCTCATAACACACCTAAAGCACAGAAATCGATGTCTCAAGACTAAAGCACTCAATGAATGACAATTTCCATCACCCCCAAACACGCGCCACCACACCCCAGAATAATTTACAAAATGATTCCACTGTAAGCAGTGACTAAAGACTCAGTCGTCGGACGTCCTAAGCCCAGAGGTCAAGTTTTACAAGCATTGAGTAGAAATGTCCATAACGACGCACTGTACAATCGATCTCTTATAGTAAGACTAGCTTCATGATAAAGCCAAAAATGATCCAGATTGGCATATGGCGTCCTTGCTTTTGATATATGGTTCGAAATTTCACCATTCGGGTCTTCAAAAGCACTCATAACCAACAAGATACTCGAACCTACTATGTGACACAACTTTGCAATAGGGTTAAGTACAGGCACACACTATTGCCGAACTAAAAGAATTATTTAACAACTCGCTAGTGCAATGCACATACTACTCTAATGGACACTGATTGCTAACTGATTAATTAAAAATTGAGTAGTTTGTCACACAGCTAAACGATGTTGTTCGCACATTCAAGGTCGAAAAGTCTTTCTGCTGAAAACAAACCCACACCACTAGCTAGCACATCCTTTAGAGCTGTTTCGAGAATATCATCTATGGCCAAGTTAAGAGAAAATGGCGAAATCTAGCAAGCCTGTGTAACCATAATGTTGGGTTCAAACAGTGGAAGTGTAGTGTTTCGTGAAGTCTTCAAAATGTCAGCAAACTTCTAAAGAACATCACCCTCTAACAAATAGTGCACAGTGAGCATCTATTCCCAAAAAATTAAAGACAACCTCAATATCAACAACGATTACTGGCCTGCAATACGTGTGACAATGTTCAGCTATTTGAAGAAGGGTGAACACATGACCAATGCATTCTCAACCCGAAAGAAACTGAGTCTGGCCCTCAAGAACCAGTTTTTTAGACGTTTTGTCAAGTCCATAACACATGACAACCAACAATAGGTTGAGTGCATCTGGTAGAAAGCTAACACCCTGACGGCTGTCAAACAAACTACGTGGGTTCTTTTTTAAGGTAGGTACGAAAATGGTCTTACTACAGAGTCAATTGATTATTACTTCACGGAAAACCTAGTCGGTTTCCTAACTAAGGCTTTCCTTTTATTCCTTAAGAAAGTGGAGATTAAGTTGTCTTTTTTGACTTAGAACCTAGAAATCATTCTTGTTAGACATCTAGTCCGTTAGGTGGGTCAATTTTGAATAACCATGGGACACAGGAAAGTGAGGATGCTGGAGTATTTACTCAGATAAACTACCTTCCGAAATGATCTCCTCAGGATTTCAGGTGTCTTTGATGATTGTTGATCGGCATACCATCTACATCATGGACAAAATACACTCAGCAACTACATGTACTTTCCTGCGCTAGAAAATGAGTCACACCTGCTATGTGAAGGCTAGTGATACTACCCCATTACTCAGACCTCAGTACGTGAAGCGGTGTTCGAACCCTTAACCAAGGAGCTGAAAATCATGTCCCTGGATGGATGAGTCACAGTCCCATCATCTCACTATGTGCTCCTAGTGGCTCAAATAAGCTGAAACAGACCGGCCTGTTTTCAGATGTAGCTGCTGCTTGCATCACACTCGTGCGTTCTGACAGTCAATTCTTGAGATATGCAATCTTTCATGTAACGAACTTACGTGTATCACTACACTCGCTGACTACTGGAATGGACTGATGAGTGTCAGGATGTTATATGGAGCCCACATAGAACCAGCATTTATTAGGAAGTTCTTTGAAACTGTAAGTAGCTTCACTGACTCTTTATTGCATCTTGCGAGTGCAGTCAACGTTCATCTATGCTTTCTAGAAGTTTTATAGCTAGCCTTAAATCTAACTCACTTTGGTATTAAGTTGGAATACAATGGGGAGTGATTTTTCTAACGTCAACCTATTTACAGCGACGACTGCGATAACTGCCAAAAAGTAAAATGAAATTCACGCACATGCATGTGTAACCAGAGCCTCGTTTGGCATTTGCCAACTTGCCTCATTTCTAGTGCCGACTGGTGAGATGTTCGACTATACATTAAAAGATTAGTATACTGACCTGCAGTTCGCTCTGTCCTATTATACGACTGACAAACAGCCATCAAAAGTAGGAGACATGAAGCGGTTACAGGTTTTTGATCACAGGTGTCTTCGTAGCATTAATCGCGTCCGGTGGAATTACTATGTGAGCAATGTAGGAGTTACACGAAGGATAATAGACACGACAGGCAAGTCAGTGGATGAGGTTATGGACCTGCACCGACTGAGGTTATTTGGACATGTGCTGCGCATGTCGAGCCACTGCCTACCTCAAAGTGTTATGTTAGGAGAAGTTAGATTAGGCTGGAAAGGGTTCAGGGTGGCCAGACCACAATCTCGCACCAGCCAATGAAGTCTATCTGTTGGTCTGAGTCATGTATGAAAGTGTAGACTACATGGTTGCTGTTCTAGATACAGTAGGAATCAGTGGTTGGCTGCAATAGTGGAGATGTATTCACTGCTTGACGTCTTCTAAGGCTGGAATATTTCCACTACCCTTTATTTTCATATCGCTTCTCCTTCTATGCACCTTTGTCTACTTTGATACCAATCATTTTCTATATACTTGTTTTTAACATGCAACTGTGAAGTTTGGCAACTTGGACCGATGCACTTCTGTGCGAGGTTCTATGTTTACTTTGTCTGTCTATGATTAAGTGGCACATAGAAGACTCATGGTAGCAAAGCGGTGATAGCTGTTTTAGAGAGGATGATCGGAAATAAATTGTGATTTGTGCTAAGTTGTAGATGATCCTTATTTCAACATCTACAACTAGTTACCCCACATTTCTTACCTAAACTACTCTCTTTTGAACTCAGACGTTTGATCTGAGCATTAAGGTTCCTGGGTAGCATTACGACACCTATCCCTTAAAATGTGATGAAGTCACTCAACTCATCTTCAACTACAACCTAACTGCACTGCACCAGAACATTGGCAGAGATACCTACGAGACGTCTTTTTGCTTGTCAATTAATTATTATAACCAAACTTTCCAGCCTAAAAGCGCACAGAAAAATGTTAACGGGGATCCAGTCGACTAGCGTATCTTTAGCTCTAGAACTTACTGAGACATATTAGTATGACCAGAGACTGATACCATAGGGCTTCCAGGCACGCATGCATTAGAAACACTGTTCGAGCTGACAGGAAAAAAACTGACAGGATTTACTTCCCTGGGATCTTGTAAGTGTATCTTTAAGATACAGGATATATAATATATTATCAAAGAGGCTTGAAACCTACCTATTGTCCGGTGTGCATCAAAATACAAACGTTAAAGACACTTAACTGTAGACAGTATGCATAGTTTCAAAATAGCTATGTTATTGCTGCACAAACGGATAACTTAGTGAATTCAAATGCTAAGTAAGTTTAAGCAATTCAGACAAATTAGAACTTGAAACATGCGCAGATGAGTGAAAGACCGACAAAAATAAAGGCAAAAACAACAAAAAAGAAGATAGTCCACATAAAAAAGAGTTACAATAAAGTGATAGAAAAAATATAGATAACTGATTTCATGGGTAGCTAGGGTAGAGGGTAGCTAGTTGGGCAGTTTTGAAGCTGTCATTTCAGAATTTTAACAAGGGTTGAAAAAATATCTGAATGGTTTAACTACAGCAGATGGTTCTACTAGAAGATCACTCCTGTAGCGTCTAATGTGCAGCCTAATTCACAAGGTAGTGGAGAAAAGTCAGTTTCTGAATTCCTATGGTTACCAGTTACGAAAGTAGGTTCGTTCGTAAACCATTCGTTACTATTAGTTTAGAATCAGGGTTTCTTAAATCTCCCAAGTAAGCCATTCATATTCACCAGTCAGATGATAATTTTTGGGCATTCCCTTTTACTTTTTCACTGTGTGGAAACATCTTTATCGCATGAAGGCAGTGACTACAGTTCCTTAACAGAGCCTAAGAAAGAAGCACCATAAAAAGGCATGTAAAGATGAGGAAGTACATCCCAACCTTGGTCACACCAAGGCTTGATAACCTCTAGTAAGATCATTTTTTTCCCACTAAACTGGTACACATGTATACTTAGAACTCAAATAAAAAAAATGTAAGTCTTGATGAATCTCCCATCTAATAGGACTATCCGAACACTTTACTACCAAACCGGGAGGTTCCCATTTTCGCTTTAGCTGAGTGTAGCCTCTAGAACTGGAAGCTTGCAAGGACTGATAATCAAATCTTCGAACGTCAAAAGATCAATCGTAGATAATTATCATACTAGTTGAGATGAATTCGAGTGAAAAATTACACCTCACCTTGTATAGGTGTCTCAGAATTATGACATACATCCATGGTGTTTGCCAATGAAGCCTGTTTCTTGATTCGGCATCAGTAACTAACACTACAAGCCCCGACGTGTATCTGATAGGGAAGCAAAAAAGTTAAGGAATTACAGATATACAGTTTCTAGAAATGTGTGAAATCGAAAGACCACAGGAGATAGACAAGAACAATAGTGTATGATGGTTAAGAATCTCCGGTTACTAAAAATCTGCAGTTGGTTGCCACCTCTTGGTTATTTATCCCATTGAAGAAGATGATGTCTTTCAGCAAGGCTCATGACTCAGATAACCCTTAGATAAAATATCTAACTTTGGAGCTCAAGGATATGGACTCGTACTTCTGAGGGAACGAAAGTTTGTCTCGATGTTGCAGACATACCATCATAATAATAGCCATTTAAAACAAGACTAAAGTTTAAAGGGTTTTGACAAGTTTCTTTAAACATCTCCCGTTCAATACAATAGGCTGAGATGCCACTTACCTCAGTGAGCATATAAAACATTCATCGGTAAGATGCAGTCAGCACTGAGAACTAGGCAACGTAACGGCTAATCTACAGTGATCGATTATTGCGATAACTAGATGCTCACAGAATTCGGACAGAGACTTACAACATACAATCTGCGGTGAAATCCAGCTTATCGAGGGAAGTTAAGTAAGATCTGACTAACTTGCGATCAAAGCTCTAAAACTGTCCGTGAACTTTAAAGCTTCATCCTAAGGCCTCTTTATGGTGTGCTGGAAGACTGGGTGACCGGGAATCATTATAAACCCACTAAGAATGTGTTTGTCGTTAGATTATTGCCACTACTGATCAGGTTGGTGAGTCAAAGCAAGTTACCACAGTATGATTCCTTTAAAAGTCCTTACAGCCAATTATTTCAGTCTCGAAAAAATAACTGATGAGTCAAAATTGATTATTATAACCTCTAAATTCCCACTATTGGTAAGCATTTTACGCTTGAGTGGAGTTAAGGTACCTCCAAGATTCTGTGTTGAGACAAGGTATGATACACTCAAAAATCGCTCATGAACTAACATTTCAGGGTTTGAATCCCGCCCCCAACTACCGAGGTTTGGGTAACCAAGTACTATTATTAGCCCCCCACAAAATAGATATAGTTTACTGCCTACTGCACAAATGAGCACAAGGTTGCTGAGGACATTTCGATCTTCCAACTTTTCCACCTAATCTTTGAGTTAGCACAGTTCTAAACATGGAAGCCGCTAAGACTAAATATGTATATATGTCTAAGACACTGATGACAATTTTATTTAGAGACAAACAGCTGATATCAATATTAATTACACATTCCCATTGAGTGAAAATAATGAGATAAAGTTACTGAGTAATATCAACTTGGAATGACTGAACGTCATATATGGATAGATAGATAGGCAGAAAAATTTAAAATCCCAAGTAAGTGCATCAGACAGAGAACTATATACGCAAGAGCATGATGCCTTTCAGTCAGAACACTGGGATGGTACTAAATGCAGTCTACATCGACGTACATACATGCCAGTTTATTCAGAGGAAGACGTCACTTATCAACCCTGACAAGCAACTCGAATATATATATATATATATATATATATATATATATATATATATATATATATATATATATATATATAATACTAATACTACTAAACAAGTATCATTCTTAAAGATATTGATCGGTAACTGAATGACTGCAACTTATATTTCTATTTTATTGCAACACTAAAACTATCATCTACGTATTCAAGTTCAAAAGTAACTTATTCTGATTGCAAATCTAAACACCTATCAAGCATTAACTAAACCATTTGATGAATGTCATAGTATCAACTTGAAAATCCAACTGCCTCCAAATACCTTGGAGAATTCTTTTTTCCTTTCAAATGGTCACATTTAATAAACCTTCTAAAAAAATCATACGCAATGCACTTATGCGAAGCAGACGGTCCTCAGAGAAAAAGAAACAAGTGATATACTCTAATCATCACCATGGATGCAAAACCTTGGTTTTAAACCAATTGAATCCAGCACTCTGATCGAATGAATTGTTCACGAATGCACATTTGCCATACAA
Organism: Heterobilharzia americana; assembly: GCA_944470555.2. Classification (NCBI taxonomy): domain Eukaryota; kingdom Metazoa; phylum Platyhelminthes; class Trematoda; order Strigeidida; family Schistosomatidae; genus Heterobilharzia; species Heterobilharzia americana. The sequence continues at coordinate 32,586,072 of OX104134.1, forward strand.
ACGCCGTTCATTAGGTTGCACTATCGTTGAAAACCCAGGATGTGACTTTACCTAACAAACATTCATTTCCATATAGCAGCCTGAGCAACATGAAAGCAGTCAAAGAGTTAGGATAGTTGAAAAGACAAAAAGAAATTACTCCAGTTAGTTATTGTGTCAATAGGAGAATGATAAGTATATGCTTACATTATTATACTTCTCTTTTAATATTTTTGACACATTATTCAGCAGTTTTCCACTGTTATTATCAAGTTCCTATTCGAAAGCCATCACCCAATGCGAGGTCTGACCGGTTTGGAACTACACTTGTCATCAGCCTTGTCATTGATATTCATAAACTGACACATACTTTAGAATACGCTCGCTTGATTAGAGACTTGAAAAGCTTTATCACTGATGTGATGGATTGGGGTGCGAAGGTAAGATGGTACTCAGAAGGATGTTTTCTGAAACAAAACCGTCTTTTCTACTTTGCCCTACAACATTCCACTAGTGGTTGGTTTTCTGAGCAACAGAAAAAGTCAGAATAAAATATTTCCCAAGTGGCTGTTTGTCTGTCTATAAGCAGATGCACCACACGCTTTTAGGTCAAAAACAAACAATATTGATCTAACCTTCTTTCAGATGCCTTGGAAAAAAATTCCATCGTGCGAGTAGTGGTGAAATAGACTTTGTCCATACGCTTACAGAAACATTTACATCTCTACTCATCAAATATTACCCTAATTTAATTGTAATACTTTCACTGCTACATATCAGGCATCTGGTGAATAACGCTGTTTCACAGTTGTCAGATAAACTTATTTAATACGGAATTATATCCCACCAGTGCCCAAATTCTCCTCTTACATTACAAAACTGAGAGACTTCCTCAAACTTCAATTTTTTCCAAACAAAGATGTTAGCGGCTCTCAACAGTTCAATTCGGACTGGCTGTGAGGAGAGTTACAACCAAAGACAACGTTATGAAGTAACTAACTGTTTTTACGACAAATATAAGCATTGATGAGCAGTGAAGACAAGAGAGATGGGTTAAACAGGTAAAAGTTAGGTCGTCAGTTGCTCAGGATTTATACTGAAACTGACTCAGAAAATTAAACGGCTGGTGAAGCGAAAGCCTGAAAGTAGGCTTTCGATAAACTTCTAGGGTAGTCGGTTTGAAAGCTGGATAAAAAAGTTCGAAGCGAAAGTTAAGTAGCATGCAGTTACAGAACTCAGCTTGAGTGGAACACATATACGTCAAAGCTGAAAGAACTATTTGAGGAATAAAGTAAGGAAGAGCAGCAAGTCCTGAGGAGTTATCACTTGTAGTTAGTAATAATAATCCTGGATTCTTCGTTTAATCAATGTATTAGATAAACTGTGGAAGTCAGGTATGGTCCAACATGACTGGCTGATTCTAGCCTTCGGTAACCCCAGTGTGCAAGAAGCGAGAATTTTCGTGTAACAAGCAAAGACAAATTAATATGACTAATGTAGTTCTCAAAAGTTTAGGAGTCACGGTTACCTGACATCTGGTCGAAGCTTAAGAATAGCAAACTCGAAAAACTGGGACAAGTTTTAGACATGGATGAGAACATACTAATCAAATCTTTACTTATTAGCTTAAGCATTCCACTTCCAGACAGGAATTTTTGAATTTAAAGTCTGTTTCGTCTACTTCGGATTGGAAAACCATACGTAAAATGTGACGCATAGCCGAGTATATAAGCCAGGAGTATGCTAGAAAAAAAAAATCGTACTTACAGCTGTCGAAAAATGTTTTCAACTCTGTTATGAATTTATTGAGATGATTAACTTCATCTAATTCCTCAAACCCCAATCTCTTGTTTGAAAATTCATAGATCATTTTACAGTCAACAGATTTTTAGATGATTCTAACGAGAAATGGAGTATCAGGAAAAAATAAATAGTATAATTGGACCAAATATAGGTTAAAGTACTAGGCTATGAGCCAAATATGTTGCGCTTGAGCTTATGATACCTTCCAGATGCCTAGACCGAAACAGGTGGGTGGGATACGAGCCGGGGACTCTATAGCTTTTATGCTAACCATCCAGATATCCATATGGTTATCGACTTTACAGTGATGTTCGGAATGACTTCTTATATGTGACGTGTAATGATGCTCAGTTTAACACCAAGGAAGTGAATTGGCCAAACATGTCCACCGCACTCACCTGTAAAGTCTCATCAGTTCTGATAGGCTCCCCGTCTACATACCTCACGAGAGTTGCTGTCTACATCCAAATGTCCTATATGTTCCTGTTGCAGCAATACGCTTTGTTCTTTTGTGTGACGATAACTTGAGAAATTCTATCACTACTGTCCTACTAGCATCATTCGTGTCCAAAGCTACCATTATCAGGCTGAGTGTAAAAAAGGATACAACTTAGTTGGTGGGGTAGTGAATGGTTAGTGACTAATAATATACGAACAGAACGTGGGCACTGTGGCAGACTTTAATTCCATTTTATTCTGTTTATTAGAAATGTCACACTGAAACAGAGGACGTTTCAGACATAATTTACTGTCCACGTTCATATCATGTCACTGAGCAAGGTGGCTGGGATATACGTCAAGCAATGCAGAAATGTCAGAAATGTCAGTCTATGGATTATTGTACTGTTTTGTGTCCAATGAGAGGTAGCGTCACTAAAACCAAGCTTATTATCAAGAAATTACTCTGTAAAGTATCAGTGAAGCTGAATAGGTGTCGACCAAAAGATTCTTCAGTTTCCTATGAAATTGGCACTTTCTGAAACTAACGACAGCCCAAATACGGTAAACCAAATGGTGTAACTGCTGTTTGATTATCTCTACGGTTAGTCCAAGACAAGCGAAAAGACTCAGTTTTCTTCTAATCATGCTACATGAAGGACAGTGTCTACCAACAACAATTACTGATTACACCTTTTTCGCCCAATCGTTACCCATTGAAAATACTATAAGTTGTACTGATAATCGACGTATACATAAACGAAAATACCAAGTAAATTACTAAACAATTGATGAATTATCAGACTCAAAATTAAGCGGTACATTTTCAAGCAATAACAATAAAACTCACCGAAACTTTTTAGCCAAACCAAAATCAATAAGTAAGACTTTGTTGCAGTGACGACCAATACCCATCAGGAAGTTGTCAGGTTTTATATCCCGATGAATAAAGTTCTTTGCATGTAGAAAATCTAGTCTCCATAACATTTGGTCCGCTAGCATCAATACAGTCTTCATGGTGAATCTGCGCCCACAAAACGTAAACAGGTCTTCTAAGCTAGGTCCCAAAAGCTCCATTACCATGGCATGGTGAAGATTTCTAACACCATCTAGTCCGTAAAACTGGATTTGAGGTATTCCAGGGTTCCCTTAAGATTTTCATACATCTGAAGAAGTACAAACTCACATGCAATGTCCGATACACCTTACTCTCGAAGTACAGCTGAGGATGTCGTGCATGAACACGCTCCATTTTTATTGCGACTTCCTCTCCTGTCAGTATGTTAACTCCTAGAAAAATAGAACCGAACGACCCGCTGCCGATTTTTCGAACGAGCCTCCACTTTCCAGCTACTACATACTCGCATGAAGATGTGAGTTGAGAATCATCCATCGTGGTTACAAAGAGGATTTAGCGAATGCGTACATTCAGCTGTATAAACAATGCAAAAAGTATATTGTTTGTGCACATTATAACAAGTACTTCATTTTCGTGGTAAAACAGTTCATTTGCGGAATAAACTTGTAGAGGCTCCCATGATCACCTATACAAAATGCAGAGCAATTTACAATTCCCCAGGGAGCACCACTTCATGCTTATGAAAGAAAGCCCAAGTAACATTGAGATATGAACTTTACATCCCAAGCGTTTTCCATATATAGTGCGAGCAACGTTAAGAAAAACTTCAAAACATGAATCACCATAAAAAGTCTTGCACATATTTTGGTACTCTATGTAGTTTTGCAAATGTTTTAAAACTTAGACGAAGTAAAAAAATAACTGAAACACTTTTCCTAATAAAATGGGCGGACACTTCAGATAAATTTGGTGCAACATCCTTATTAAACTGGATAAAACCATACGTGCAACTCAATAAAGCATCCGTTGATGACCCCAGTAACACCCAAAAGCCTGTTCAGTGTGTAGAGAAATATGACTTCGCAACATTAGATCAGCTGCTTTACCCGAGAAATCTAATTTCAAGTCCAAACAGTTCCAAACGAATGAACTCTAAGCCTACGAAACTATTTGTGAAACTTCTGGCTTCAATCTCCAGGAATAATTTTAACTTGCATGCTAAAAGTAGCAACTATTGGGAATAGGTATGAAATGTTTTGTTGCACTACGTCAGTAACCACGAGGTATTTTTATGCACTAGATAATGAGCCACACGTATTGTGAGGGGGCTTACGACATAACCTGGTTGGTCGTACCTCTGTAGGTGAAGTGGGATTTCAACCTACGACCCAGTGGTTGAAAGTCAACTCGCTAAACAGAGCCACGACTCCACACAGCATTAAGATACAAGATAAAATGATGGAAAAGCAACGGCAAGAAAATGGAAAACTTTGTAGAGAAGGTAAGCAACAAAGTGTGATACGATTACGGTATGCATAATATGAGGACCCATCTTCACCAGAAATGGATTATGAACCATATAACCTAGTCTCCAACCACCAATATTTTTGCTACACGGGTAAAGATCTATTGGTCTACATTGCTATACACAACTCAGAACAAGGATCAAAAACTTCGTAGACTAATGTCCAGCCTTAATCTGGTCCCTTATAACCTTCTACCAGCCAAAATCTGCTTCACCTGACATTGTACTTCAAGGCAGATGGTGAATACGTATGCTCTAATTAACTGAATCACAGAAGGTTTACGACTTCATTAACTAACTTACCTCCTGAAAAAAGCTCATGCATAACTTTCATGTTACTGAAGTGGTTATCTGATGACATCGTCTATGTTATGAAGGTAACGGTAGTCAAAAAACTGAAGCCTCCTCAAATCCTCTACGTTTATGAAAAATAAAGCCCAGTTTGGAAATGTGTTAAACAGTTGGGAGCATTTCGATGTGGCATCATCAACGTTGTTTAACACTCAACAGAGTGAGTTTTGAGATCCTTAAAGTCTCATAAGAACTAGTGATGTGCAATAATGGTGATTGTTAAGTGCGACGTCGATTGGTGAGACGGCGTAACTAATTGATTAGGTTTACCATAATTTATAACAATGAAACTGAAACAGTAGGAATGTACATGAACAACAGTTTTTGAAGTAAAAGCCAAACTATCTGGTACCTAATGGCATGAAATTTATGAAGTGAAAGAGCTAATACCCGACTCAGGAAGCAATTACTGCATTCACCGGAGATTTAGTAACTACCGGTGTCAGAGGCAAATATATCACAATAAATAGGAAAGTTTGCTGCAGGTGGAATTTAGTTTTCACCTATTTCACTGCGCAACCGACTCTACGTAGACTACAAATGCTATGACAAATGAGTGACTAGTTCCTATAATCCTAGATACCTATTTCGCTTTGTTGCATCCAAACACCTTTAAATAATCAAACAAAAACCCATAAGCGATCGCAAAACCAGCCATGGAAACTGAAGCAGGGAACAAAGGTTTTGATCATGAAGTTCGTGAAAAACCGAAAGGTCTAGCTGGAATTCAACCAAAAACACTTAAATTTAGTTGCAATATAAAGGTAGAGAAGTATCATCGCAGAATTCCCTAACAATCACTGCTATTTGCAGACTACCAAAAGTTCAATTCTGTATTGCGAAATTTTATTTGAGCTAAGAATTTTCAGCACGTTAACCCAGTCAACATTTTTGCGGGGCAAAACTTGAGGTCATGTTTCAGATTGGCATGAAAACACGGGGCAGAACTCGGGGTGAAACACGGGGTTGAGCAACATTTTCCCGAGTTTTTAAACTCCGTGTTCTCCCCGCACATTTTATTTATTGCGTTTTCCCTATGAAATTATTGACTAGATAACGTGCTCCGATAGAGAATCTCACTGGTCCATATGATGCACACTACTTTCTTATCTATCACACAGGTCTCATATGTGAATCTCAAGAAAAAGGCATATGATCCTCACTTCCCAGATGCAAGTGAGTGGGTGGACAGCCGTGGTAACCAATATTAATTGATAAATAGTGACCGTAAGCTAGGACACTAACGCTCATAACCAACTACGGATAATCCACGCACTCGAAATTTTCGACACCTTTTTAAAGCTATAGTGTGATTTCTTACCACAAACTGTCACGTAGGCTCAACACAATCTGAATATTATAACAAAACCCGCCTCCAGACAAGAGAAGTCGAGTTAAAATCTCCGCTGTGACCTATGACAAATGAAATGTCAACCTTCAATCTTTCTTCAATATCCAGGCTCGAATGTCCAGATTTAAGAATCGTTTGGGTGAATAAGTACACGGACAGTTTTTGAACTGACGCATGTCTGATTACTGATTTTGTACCTTATTTGTGAACGAAATTCCTTTCTTCTTTCTTACCTGCAGTTCTGCGCTCTATCCATTGTTTCTCTGAGTAGCTTGCACGTTGAGTTTGTAAGGAAACTATGGAGCAGCTGGCCTATGAACCTGATTCTCTATGTTATAGGAATAGCGAACGATGATCTTTGGATTCTACTGCTGTGTTTTTATACATATAGCTTCTTGAAATGACAAGTTATTTCTCTGGTTCAGAGAGATATGAATGGGCAGAGTTAGTTATCTTCGTCAAACTTCAAACTTCGTGCTGCAGAATCAGCAAACAGCTGTTTCTTGGGTTCTCCGTTCGTCCTACCGGGTCTTCAGTGGTCACAACTATCCTGATTATTCTGAAAAACCTGAAAGGATAGAGATAATCGGTTATTAATTAATCTGCTGTGAAAGTAGTGCTACTACATCCTATCTGCAGATAGCGGAGAGCTTCCCAAGTACGGCTCGTCGGTACCACAAGGCTCAAGACGTGCGTCTAACCCTCTTTTGAAATTAGCACTGGACGGGACCATAATAACTCCTAAAGGAAGGGAGTTCCACAGTTCACAAACTTTAACTGCAAACGGGTGGCAATGAATCTCCGAATGTGCTGTCACATGCTCCATTCTCGACGGGTGACCCTCAGGTGATGTTTCCAATTGAGGCTTGGAGGGATCTGTTAAGATGAAGGGGGTTATGGGTGATTTGGTACGTCATGACTATATCCCCTCTGATCCTCCGGTGTTGCGCTGTATGCAGCTTAAGAGCAACTAAGCGGTCTGGGCAAGGTTTCCTCCATAACCCAATCACTTTCTTTGTGGCTCTTCTCTGCACCCGTTCTGGGATGTTGAATATATACAGGATACACTGTGGTCAAAAGAGGAGTCAGACTCTCTAAGATTCGCGAAAGAAACCCTTTGAGTCCAGAGACCGTGTTGGCTGCAAGACGACAGTGGACCAAAGCTACGTGTGTATCACTTAGTGTGACTCCCAGACATTGTTTCATGTTAGAGTGACAGTTATTTACTTCACCTAGAAAGTAAGGGCTGAGACTGCTTTTATATTTGTCAGCAACCATAATTCAAGACTTCTTCGAGTTGAGAGGTAGCAGGTTTTCTGTAGTCCAATTAAGGACCTTCGTAAGGTCCCCCTGGAAGACGGAAATATCCGCTGACACCTGTATTTCCCTCCAGCTCTTCAGATCATCGTCGTATAATAGTGAATGACGATTGAGGACTTCCGGTAGGTAGCTGATAAAAGCAAGAAACAGTAGTGGGCCCGGAATAGAATCTTCAGGCACACCACTCACCATCGGGAACCAATGAGATTAAAAAAGCCAACTCTAAGTGACTGCAACCTGGTGTAGAGATAATCTGTAAGACAAATTGGTGATTTTCCGTGTACACCCATAAGCTAAAGTTTCTTGCATAGAATATCGTGATCTACCCTGTCAAAGGCTTCAGGATAGTCAAGTAATCCAATGTGAATGGGCCTTTTCTGCTCAACAGAAAGAGTCCAGCCATTCCGAGTTATCAATAAGTTGGTGTTACATGACCCTCCAGGTAAAAAAACCATGTTGATAGTCGTTTAAAATTCAATTATTAAGTGATCACGAAATGATTCATTTAGTACTCTCTCCGTGGCCTTCACGAAGGAAGAGATAAAGGAGATCGGTCCATAGTTAGAGGCACCATGGGTCTTTCCTAAGGCCGGGGGGTTCTTGGTGCAGATCGTTTATACCAGGGGATCCTTGGTTTGCGCCTACCTACGCTTTGAAAGCACCATGAAAAGTAGCTGAACAGCCGCTCAGGCACGGTTAAGTGGCTCATATATGTTTTGCGCAGTGGTCCAGCCACTTTTTTCCTAGCTCTTCGCCAGACCCAATTCTGGTTATTGACGACTACATCAGGAACACCAACGATCTCGGCTGCAGGGACTCAGTCTGGTCTGGGCTCCCCAGTCAGGCCACCCTCTCCCGGTAAGTGCATTAAGTGGCGTCTCCAACCAAACAATGGCCCTGAGGCCAGTCTCGAAATACACCGACGAGAATTGATGAATTAGTAACGGCGAAGGGCTGTGAAAATTTATGACCTCCCGTAGTAAGGGCATGGGGAGGGTTCAAACGAAACGCTTTTCTGTTGGGTTACACCACATGCTTACCAAGCTTCGCAGTGGCCGCTGGAGGGCACTACGGTATTCTAACCATGAAAAGATCTCAAGGGCATTTTATGATGCACTACACACATTCTAAGTGCTGATCAAGGAAAGTACCTTCATGAGTTGTCAGAGAGTGACAGGTGCAGAAAGCCACACCCAGTCACCATCGCTCCAACCATTCCTTCATAATTAAGTGGAAATCCTCCAGACCAATCTCATCATCACTTACATCCTGTATAAGCCACGTTCCAGAGGCAGTCACTAAACCGGGGGTTTCGGTCTCAGCAACTAATATCATCATAGGTATCTTGGGACTGTAATTGTGCACGTCGTCATGAACCCATGGAGCGAGAAGACCCGGAGTTGCAACAGCAGGTTGAATTAAAAATGGGCTGGTGCGTCAAGATTGTTGGGGCCATGGAAACTGGGAGCAGTCATAACTTAAAAATGAGTGTCTGGAAGTAGGCAGAGGATTTTTGAATGTGAGACACAGAAGAAAAACGCTGATCCATCCCTCTGTCCTCCAATCTATAGATACTCGCTGGCCTTGATCAAGTGCTTGTGTTTTCTCTCAGCCTCCCTTTGTCCTCTGGGGCCACCAGTACTTATCGCAGCACTCCCGAATAAGGCATCCAACCCACTTAACTAGGTCGCCTGGGTTATTCTGAACTTTGCTGAAGAACTGAGGTTTTGCCCAAGAAACTATAAAGCAGGTTCTCGAAACCCGAAAAGGCATGGGAAGACGACCAGCTTATCGGCCCTCATTTCATTAGCTTGCAATTTATTTGAGTAATATCTTCGCTAGTTTACGACTTAAATCAGATGCCGTTTGCACATTTTTGAATATCGCTACAAAATAGTTTATGGCTCTGCAGTGCGCTTTTCGCCACTGCGGAGTGGTTCACTTGCACCCAAGGGTCTTTTTGGGTCTAATCCTGGCGCTAAACGGCTTGGATGGTGTTGGTTGATAAGATGGAAGGTGAATATCAGGAGCAATGAGTGTTTTCCGGGAGAAGTCCTTAAGGTTTTGGTAAACCCTTCAGAGAACAACTTGCTGGGAACATGAGGTCACAACTTTAGATAACCAAATTAGGCTTCAGCAGGCTGAGACAACCTTCTATTGAAGAAGCCTCTTGAGATCGGCCAACCATGAAAGTCAGTTTCCCTAACTTTTAAATTTGTCAGCTACGCAGGACTTAGGGTTCAGTGAAATTCTTTACTGTCAGTTATCTCTCATAAATCTAGACCCAACTCCCTGTCCAATTTTTTTGAGGCCGACTGGAAGGGGCTGAGTCACCATTGGGCCATTCCCAGAACGAACAAGGTCCAGTATTAAGTAATGGATTTAACTTTCTATTTCGTCTCCTATATCCTGGGTTGACGACTCTTGCTTCTTAAATCTCCTCCCAATCAATTAGTCACGGGGCTGGTTGTCCCAGATATCGATTATACCCTGGTTTGAGTGACAGGCACAACTTCTTCACCCGGCCTGCTTTGGTGTCTCTCAGTGGCACCACTCGACGCCACGACTGGCTTGCGTTTCCCTTCTTCGACCCGGTACAGTACTTATCATATGTGGCGCTGGCTTCATTTGATAAAGAGATGTGTTCTGTAGTCATGCCTACGGGTAAACGGTTTGTAATATTGGTGTCTTCAGGTGCATTTATTGAGTTTGGATCCGTTCACCCTGAAGATGATTCACACTAGAAGTCGGAAAGGGAGTTTTGGGATCCTGTCCCTGCTTATTATTACGACCTTTTGGAGTGACCTTGATATAATGTAACTGTTTCTTGACGCAACTAGTTTCCATGACGCCCATGGGTGTTGGATGGCCAGGCTTAAATCTCTTCAGTTCATAGCCTGCCACATGTTCTCTCTTGGTCTTACACTGCGGACAGGGATATCGTTTTAAAAGGAAGTCAGAGAAGTCTGTGTCAATACCAGCATTACGAAGCCTAAGAGTGCTGCCAAGGGACGCTATTAACCGAAACCGTGCAGTGATGAGTAGCACTAAACAGAGCTCCAACGCTGGTTGAGCCAAATCCAAACAGGCTCACTCAAAGCCACAATATCTTGAGTATAGATACACTAGTTTTACGTAGGTTTATGTGGGCCCACGTAACAATAATAACACAAGTAACATCTGTTCCTGAGCATACATGCACGCACCACTTTTACGGGGTATGATAAAACTTCCGTGTGGGTTACATTTTTCTTTTGGGGTGGGTAATTTCAACCCCAAAGCCTCCACTGTTTCGCTATCCAGTCCCGACTAAACAGGTAACAGGGTGGCAAAGAGTCATTCATTATGGCCGGTCCACGGGAAGAAATTTTATGTGGCCAGGGAAGCACCATTTTTCAGTGTTTAAACAATTACAATGATAACATATTTCGAACAATGGATCATACTAACACGACATTTTTGCAGTCAGTTTTCAAATGTTATTTGCTTATTGAGGCCGTGAAGTCGAGAAAGAAACAAATGATCGTGTCACACGAGGCCTTCTGGAGTAAGCAACTGTTTACATATTACTGGTCACAAATACTGGATAAAGGCGATATTGGTAGACAGCAGTGACGAAAATTGATGAAGGTACAATCTCTCAGTACGAAAAGTGTCCTGGCAACGGTGAGTCATGTAATCTATAAAAGCATATTGCATATCAAATGTTCAGAACAAATGAATCTGAAGATATGTCAGCATTCACTAAGCTCGTACCGTCCACAAATAGCTAGAGAATCTAGAGTTAAATACTGGGATGAACGACGGGGGGAAACTTGGGTCTGGTATTGTGTGGTGTCATACAGACCGTGATAGTTGTTTAGGTCCATAATGTTGTAGACAGAGTCGTTTGAAAAAATAAGACCAGGGGTGGGATTTATCCAGCTGCCCCTCACATATTATGGTGGAGAATATAAGAGGTCTCGCAATCACACCATCCAATATGACTTCAAGGTCGGGGCGTCATATGAGGTCGTTCCCGATTGCTGGTTGCCACAGGGCGGGTATTTCACCAGGAGGCTGTAATAACTATCCAGGGCAAAACTGATCTGAAGGACAGGGAAGTTTCCATCTAGAAACCACAAATATGCCAAATGGAATGGACTAAAATGTCCATTGGCTACCTAGATTGGAATCCCCCCTTACCAGCAGTTCAGCCAACAAACTTTGTGAACGTTTTTCTTGAATGTATAAGCACAGCCCATAATTATATTTCTCCGGTGCCCCAAAAAGAAGTGAGGAAAAACAAAGCTGACTTTAAGCCTGCAAAAGTAAGCAACCGCATGCGCAACCGTGCCTCAGAGTTCCACAAGTTAAATGACTTTTCATCACTTATCACGCTCACAAGCTCGTGTGACACATTTAGGTTTGGAAGGGTGTTAGAAGTTGTTATACGAGGATGCATTCTTTGCAATAGAGCTGGAAATACAAAAGCGCCAGTGAAACTGAAGAAGTTCAGGACGAGTACCCCTAGGATTATTGCTTCTAGTTCATTCGTGGACAATGGAATCCTCTAAGACGACCCACTACAAACTGCAAGCTATTCAGCTATCAGCAACCCAGTTCCTGTGCACACAAAGATGAAAGGAAGTTACTGATACACCTTCAGCATCGACGAACCACAGCATTATTGCACTCTCAACTCAAAAAGACACTTCCTTTGCAATGGCGTCACTTCGAAGCTCACACGGCGTTGCATCTTATGGAATCTCAACCTTCTTGCCATAAAGAGGTGGAGATGATACCTCTGACCCCTGGAGCTCTATGATATATCACTCCGTAGTTGAAATTACCCTGAGAACTAGAAGCTGTCATATATATATATATATATATATATATACCAAGTGTGGATGTGGACCAACATCCGATATCGAAAACTACCGACACATAAACATCACGTCAGTAGTATCTAGAACTATGGAAAAGGTGATTATGAGGCAAGTTGTCAACCAGACGACAACAAACAAGCTGCTTTCCCCGGCACAGCACAGATCATTGGGAACGCAGTCAAGCCCCATCTGCTGTTTTGACTACTTAAGCGTCGTCACAAGGAAGTGTGACCGTGGCCCGTTCATAACTGGCATTTTCTTGGACGTCGAGCAACCACTCAATGAGGTGCCTCACAAATGCTGAATCTCTGAGTTAAAATCACATTTTTTCCAGGATCCGCTGCCATCCTGGTTTAGAAAAATCCATAGAGGGTCGCTTCCAAGCGAAAAGATCAAGTGGTTTCCGCTCCCCTACCAAACCTATTCAACGTGGTGACCGCCAGAGTTGTGCGCTAGGACTGTTGCTTTCCGTAATCTACCCAAACGATATCTGTAGCGCTGTGAGACGTGCCTCATCTTGCTACTGCGCAAACAACCTGAAGATGGCTCACAGCTTTTCGCGCATGACGCTAACACAAGGTTTCTCTCAAATATAGGATCTGGAGAAGTTATTCACGTGGAGCGTGATCTGGCGGCTCCGTTTAAACCCTCAGAAAAGTGGCATCCTGTATTTCAATAAATCCCGCCCAGGTGTGACACTACACTTGTATGACGCTTCTCTGCAGATTTACAATACTGCGAAAGACCCCGGCATCACTTACTCCGGGAGTTCAACTGTTACAGACTACTGGGATTCAGTAGTTTCCAAAGTAAGAAGGCTCAGAGGTCCTCTACACAAAAACATATTCACACAGAAAGTAATAATTATACTGTACAGAGTTTTGGTTCACGCGACGTCAGAGTATTGGGGAGTTATCTGTGTTAATAGGATCTGAATTGAGAGCATTCAGAGAAACTTCACTCGGCGTCTACTTAAACATAAAGAAGGACTTCTCTACCAAGTAAGGTGCGAAAAACTAGAACCAGAAGCACTGAGGCTGAGACATCTGAAGCACGGCCCAACCTTTCTTTATCGTTTTTGATCCGACAAGTCCGGGATAATCCATCCTATCACTTCTGAACCAACCCCGACGTGTGGTTTTCGCAATAGCAAACACACTTTTCATACGAATAACTATAGCTCAAAACTTCGAGTTAGATTTTTAACTACGCAATGTAGTAATCAGTGGAAAAACTTTCCTGTTTTACACGAGTACGATATCTCTCGGAGTCTCAATTCATGCTTAATGATGCTCTCCTGTATAACAGCTCTCTCTAATTCGTTGACACCACGTGCAGTGGTACTACCAGTATACACAAACAACCTAGGCTTACACAGCACGGACATGCATGTACTGTGTCAAAAGTTGAATATAAAATTTAGCTTAAAATCTCACGAAACAACAGACCCAGAACAGATGCGAAGGGGCATGAGGAATGTGGTAAGATTTGCAACGGTGAAATGTGCAGTCGCGCTGACGTAACCTCCACTTCTCAAATAAATTAATATTCTACTCTCAAATTGAGAATTCAACATGAGAAGCCAGTTTACAGGCATCATCAAACTGATGATAGTTGAGAAGCCTCCAACACCTGAGTTATCCTGGATGGTACAGAAGAGATGACATAGAAATTTACCATAAGGTATCTGCCAGTTGTGAAAGCGACGGAGAAACATCGCTTTACAGTATATACAGAATGTTTATGGGTCTCGGTGGATTCCATTCACCACTCGTTTTTCACAATAGGGTGACATTAAAGTTGCGCAATATTCGATACTTGCGTTACATGTGACCAAGATGCTTGAGCCGTCGGTACAGTTTCATTTTTCTTCAAACAAACGTTTCTTTCAACATTACTTTGCATGTTTGTGGTATCACTGACTAACAGAAACACACGTCATCGATTTCGGATATCAGTAGGTGTTAACATAACCAGGTAAGTTCCTTGAAAGCATAAGTTCAAGCATTCCCGCCCGTCATGTCACCTTACACAGAAATATAGATATAAGCCATTAGAGTTAGTTGTTGCGGTGCAGAGAAATAAACGTCAGAACTTCTGTCCCGCTATGATGGACTTATATACACAATTCGCATCGACGTGTGCAGCATTATCAAGGGGGGAAGGAGACCGTTATTTGTCTTCTATCAGACGGATTAAAATGGGGTGAAGCGCCGGAGAAATTTGTTGCGTGGGTCTGCTAGCGAAAATGATGCCTTTAGGAACGCTAAGTGAGCTGATCTCTTGGATTCAGTTTTTTATCCACATTTTCACTGCTATTAAGACTTTAAGAATTGTCCTAGTGCTAACTTGGCAGACGAAAAGACCAATCATTAATCAATCGCTCGAAGCTGTCATATACCCGCGAATACGAGACCAAGGAAGAACACAATGGCGTGGTCGGATGGAATGGTATATTTGGGTGGCTGCGCCAAGATACCGATGCGTTCCAACTAACTGGTTAGAGGGTCGATTACGAGCAATGCAATGTAACACGATAGTGTGCAACTGGCGAGGATGCTTGACCGGGCGCCTTCAGCTTAGAGAGTCCAGTTAGACTACCAAGGTCAGCATCAGTGTCGAAGTCGTCAAAGCCTAGGCCATTGATTTTGGGGAGGTGCGTGACGCTGCAGTTCATTCCCCCTAGTGGGTTCGTGGGGACCGTAAGACGGCACCAGCCAGAAGTAAAAACTCAGTGGTTTCCCCACCGGTAAAACTCTCCCGATGAGCCCATTGCGAGAAGTGGCCCCTGGTTGTCTGAAATTATTCTAGGGTGTCGTGGCAATTGAAAAATAAAATACGATAAATTGAACTATACCCCAGTGGCGGTCCTCAGTTTCCTTTGACATTCCGTCCAGTGCTCGTAGCACCTGGAATATAAATAAAAGTCTTTGATACCATGAAAGAGTTTCATAAAAATGGGAACTATTTATATATAAATGCGTCGAAGATAAAATTTACGCTTATTTCCACTTTCTTGAAAAAGCCTCATTACGCGGTAGTAGTAAAAAATTGACATAAGAAGGCAGAATGTGCGGGGATTTGCGCATTGTCGGTAAGTAAAAAATGGTGCCTCTAAAAAATTTTTGAATTAATTTAGAAAAATATTTGGTTGGCACGCCTTATTTCACACCACCAAGTCGAAAACGACTTCAAATACCCCGGGAACCTGACGGTTCCACCTGATCATGTTTGCTGTTGCACCGATGGTTGTTGTGACTGTGCATTACCAGGCACATCGTCAAGAATTTCCATAGTTGGACTATCCTTCGGTCGGCGGTAGAGAGCTGAAACGTCGCTTACAATGGGTTGCCTTCGAAATAAGCTGGTTTCAAACGGTCAGTACTAACAGTATCTTCACGTCCGTTTCGCTCGATTATGTAGAATTTCTCGTGTCGTCTCATCACTTTAAATGGCCCATCGTGAGGTGGTTCAAGTGGTCGACGAACGTTGTCGTGGCGGATGAACACGTGTGATGCCTTCTGCAAACTTGGGTGACCGAAGACATCGGTTGTTTGGGGCCCAACAAGAGAAAGCCTAACTGAACGCATTGAGTTTGTAAGCGCAGTCACGTAAGATGTCCTGTTGGAAAAATTTCCCAATGCTGAAAGGGAAACAAATTCACCTGGTAGGCGAAGAGTGGTCCGGTAGACGATTTCTGCAGAGGTGTATCCAGCATCAGCTTTCAACGCATTACAAATACCTAGTAGGACCAGAGGTAGAGCCTCGGTCCACTGAGGTATTTTTACAGCTGAAAGGGAAGCTTTCAGCTGTCGATGGAGACGCTCTACCATACCATTTGCCTGTGGATGGCAGGCTGTCGTTTGGAGTCGAGTGCAACATAAAAGTGAAGTTAAAGCGTGAAATAATCCACACCCGAATCGGCGTACCCGGGCGGTTGTGACGTAAGATGGACATCCAAAGTTCGCAATCCATCTTTCTACGAAAACATGAGCTACTGTTTCAGCAGTAATATCCTTAATAGGTACTGCTTCCTGCCACTGTGTGAAACGATCCATGTAAGTGAAAAGGTAAACACATCCATTAAACTCTGGTAGAGGTCCTATAATATCTATATGGACGTGGTCGCGACGCATGTCTAGGGCTAGAAAAGGACCTTGAGGGCTTTCCATGTGTCTCGTGACTTTGCACTTCTGGCAAGCTAAACAAGACTGAGCCCACACCTCAACGTCTTTGTTCATCCCGGACCAGCAGAAACGTTGTGCGATAGGCCTAATAATGGCTCGTACACCTGGGTGGGACAGTGTGTGCAACGTAGTGAAGACGTTGAGTCGACAGATCTCCAGAACCATTGGGTGTGGTTGGCTATCAGAGACATGGCATAAAATTGTATCCTTGCGTGACGCCACTGGACACAATTGTAGCTTGAGTGTTATGGACGACAGCTCCTGATGCAGCTCAAGGTGTTCTTTTTGACACCAAGCTAGTTCAACTAGATCAACGCCTTCCATACGGTTTGTCGAAGCCATTCGAGATAATGCATCGGCTAAGGAGCCATCCAGCTGTCGAGACTCACGATGGGAGCATTTGTCAGACGCCGAACTGAGAAAAAGGTTAACGGCTGGTGGCCTGTTTAAGTGATGAAGCCAAGACCCTCACCGAATGTTGAAGATGGCTAACAGAACATTACATGGCTAGGAGTTCCCTGCCAAATGTGCTGTGTCTTGTTACCGCGTCTTGCAGCCACCTCTAGAGAAAGGCTAAACGTCTCCACTGGTTGTCAGTCAGCTGTTGCAAAACTGCTACAATTGCTCAGTCGGGTGCATCAACAGCAATACTCAAAGGAGCATTGGGGTAGTAATGCATAAGCATGGTTGCGTCCGAAATGGCTTCCTTAACTTTAGAGAAAGCAAGTCCAGTCACATTGGCCAGAGTCACGCACTTCGTAGTCTCTCAAAGTAGATCTATGAGTGGTCTCATGACAGATACACAGTTGGGAATAAGCCTTCGGCAATTACTTGCCAGGCAATTGAAAGTGCGGGGCTGCTTCACAGTGGTCAGCTCTGGATAGTTCATGACAGCCGCCACTTTAACTCTCAATGGGCGTATACCTTTGTTGTCAGTGGTATGCCCAAGGAAGCTGGGTGATTCAACTCCTATTTCACACTTCTGCAAGTTTACTATGATGCTATGCTTTTTAGTATTTTGAATACGGGGCCCAATTTTTTGAGGTGAGTTTCCTCATCTGGACTCGCAATTAGACAGTTATCGATGTAGACGTGGACAAAATTCAAACAACGGAAGACATCATCCATAAAGCGTTGGAATGTTTGTGCTGCATTCCGAAGACCAAATGGCCTGTGCAGGAATTCAAGCAGACCAAAAGGAGTAAGAACGGCTGTTTTCGCGATACCGTCTGCCGCCATGGGCGTCTGATTGTACGTTCTGACCAGATTGATTTTGGAGAAAATGTTCGTTCCGCATAAGGTTGCAGTCGAGTCATAAACGTGAGGTATCAGGCGGCAGTCTGGTGTCGTGTTGGCTTTAAGCCTTCGGTAATCACCGGTTGGATGCCAGTCGTTGCTATCCTTTTTGGGAACCATATGCAGTGGTGGTGCCCATGGACTGTTTGACGGTTTGATAATGCCCAGTTCGAGCATGTGGTCGGATTCACCCTTCACCGTTTTCAGCTTATCAGGGGCTAGACGCCTAACTTTGGATGCCACAGGTGCGCCTGTAGTTGTGGCGTGATGCAGAACATTGCTGGTTATGCGCGGAAGAGTATGCCTCGGTCGTTGTAACTCTGGATACTTCTCCAACACTGCCTGATAGGGCTCGTCGTGTGACTGTCTGGTTCTAACGATGGCTAAACTCGGACCTACATAGGTGGTGCCGCCAATAAATAACTGTGACGAGCGTCTGCGAGTAGTTCGTAGTGGTTCAGTAAATCTATGCCAGTGATGGGCATAGAGACGTCAGCCAGGGGGAAAATCCAGTGAATAAATTCACGTAAACCTGAGTTGAGGTAGGCATACCGTCTCCCGAATGTCGCGATTGCCTAGCCGTTAGCGGTTTGGAGATTGAAGGATGGGTCATGATGACGATCCTTCGTCAGTGCAGGAAGATCGCTAACTTCTGTGCCGGTGTCGACGAGGTAGCGAACTTTCGTTTTAGTATCCGTGACGTGGAACAAACGGCTGCTTCCGCCTGCTACGGCTGCCATAAACATGTGCCGGTGTAACCGTTTTCCGAGTTTGTATCCTTGTTAAAACTGCATGGTTTCCGACATTTTCTGGCTTCGTCTCCGTAGGTGTTAGGAAACTAGCATCATTTCTGGTTTTCCAGCCTGCTACGTTTAGTTTTGGGGCAACCATGGGAGTTACTGCGATGCGCCAAGGTGCGTTTGTGTGAGGTGCTACGTGAAATGGGGCTTCGAGATAGTAGCAACTGTTCAGCAGAGCCGCACAGCCTGGTCACCTCTGAATCCTGGTTCTGGTTTGTCGCAGAAAGAAAATACGCTCAAGACGGGTCTGTTAGAGATCTCCAGTATTTTATCTGCCTAGGCTGCCAGGTCATCGAGTGGGACTGACTGCAGTGTCACTAACACGGTTTGCACCTGTTGTGGTAGTTTTGAGAGAAATAGTTCTCGGAAAAGGCTATCGTGGAATGTTCGTGCCCCCATAACTTCTCGCATGCGTGCGAGGACTGCAGTAGCTGAGTGGCTGGATGTTATGGAGCAATTCGTCTAGGCACTGGTGATCTGTCAGATCGCTTTCCCTCAAGAGTGCGGCTTTGAGGAGTGCATGGGAATCACTTACTTCAGGACTGAACACATGTGCTGTAAGATGCCTGTTTAATTTCCGCTGTAGTGAAGGTATGACAGAAAGAGATCTAGGATTAGGATCTGCGACTCCCTGGTCGCGAAAAACTGACTCGGCAAACATAAACCACGTTTATGCATTGTTTGGCGAATATGGCACCGGTTGGATAGTGTTCGTAGTTGGTTCGATACAGATAAGCTTAGGAGTATGGTCGGACATGAGAAAGAGTTGTATATAGATGTATAAAGGCTATCAAAATGAGGACAATATACAAGTATAAAATGGAATGGGCTCTACGATTTGATATTTGTTATTGTTGGGGATATGTGATCAGGTCGGGCTCACCGATTTTGGATTTGTCCTGACAGACGAAAACACCAATCATTAATCAATCGCTCGAAGCTGTCATATACCCGCGAATACGAGACCAAGGAAGAACACAATGGCGTGGTCGGATGGAATGGTATATTTGGGTGGCTGCGCCAAGATACCGATGCGTTCCAACTAACTGGTTAGAGGGTCGATTACGAGCAATGCAATGTAACACGATAGTGTGCAACTGGCGAGGATGCTTGACCGGGCGCCTTCAGCTTAGAGAGTCCAGTTAGACTACCAAGGTCAGCATCAGTGTCGAAGTCGTCAAAGCCTAGGCCATTGATTTTGGGGAGGTGTATGACGCTGCAAGACCGTCCAGAAGCGTCAGGCCAGTTACAGTTGAGTTTTGGTATGTTACAGCATCATGGACGTCGGTAACTAGGTGAGCCTACTGTGGAACTTCTTAGAAGATCGAAAGTCACCAGGGGAAAGCTAGCTAAAGAATTCCTTCAATGGTTTTCGATGTCTTATGCGAAGTAATATGCTCAGCAAGTTGATCTTTTATGTCAAAATTATGCTCAAGACTTTCGCTTGATGCTTACGCTGAAAAAAGTAGAAAAAAAGAAGAGAACCAGCAGTATTCACTCGTAGATGTACTGGGAAAACTGACTCTACATCAAGTGGATTTGCACTTTTTCAATATGTTCTCTACCGACTACACAATCTAAGGTGGTGAAACAGCAACACCCTGTTTGAAAATGTCTGAACCCGTCGGGTGGAAAGTATTCCAGTTTGGTGATAGCCTCGATTTACACGTTTAGAGGTCCTAGTGTGCCTTCATTACAACAGAACATATAGAACGTGACTAAGCGAGTGATTGACTCATCATCCGTTAAGAGCTTATAAAGTGCGGGGCGAAGAACAGGTGACAAACTTACAGCACACATTTCCTCAGGGGGTCTATTTAAGACGCGAGCGAACTTAGTGGGGAAGATATTACCTGCAGGTTGGTCCTACAACACTTATTTTAGGTAGAAGTTTGTGATTACGTATATTGTGGATGCACGTAACAACTATTACAATTTCCAGGCCGCACTAGCGCACTTGCTCGCAAAGTAGTTTGCACCAAAATGCAATATGTAATTCCGAGTAGCCTCTTCCAGTGAGGTTGTGTTCCTAGCTGTTACATCTGTAGATGTCAAGGCTGCGGTCAGCGCCCTGCGTTCTTAGTGTAGAGTGGTGTTGTACCCCTTCGATGGTCAGTTTTTCGTCTATTTGAAAGCCACTTACAGCAAATTAGCAGTATTCTGGAATTGGACGGATGCATACTTTGTGGGGTAGAACCCTCGATTAAGTACCATGAAATTTAGGAATAATACTTTTTAGGAGTCTGCGTGACTTAGTTTTGCTATGCGCCTCATATTCAGGGAGGTTTAAGTCACTGGAACATGTAAGCCCAAGATCTGAGACAGGACTAACGTTTGGTAACTGTTGTCCAGATACTCCAAATACCAGGTCAAGGTTACTGTTACCAATGCAATTTCATCTTCATTCGTCGATGTCGAACTGCTGAAGGGTAACAGCAAGCCAAGGAGAGATATTTTAGCTTATGTGGACTAGCAGTCGGTGTCACTTAACTCGTGGCTATAACAGGAGTAAACGACTTTTTGGTCGTTGGGACAAAGAGCGGCTTCACTTGTGGCGAAGCAATTGGAAGCCCTGTAAGCGTAAATAATAGACAAAAGAGACCTGAGAAGGCTACCTTACTCAACTCTGCCAGTGATGTATCCTGGAGTAAATAGAACTGAGCTATTTTTTGTTAATTGGTTGCGATCAATTGGAAGTGATTTTAGACAGCTCAGCAGAGGGTTGCTGATGCAGTGTTTAACTTTTCGAATGGTACATTACGAGGATCCATGTAAAATGCCTTTGATATATCTGAGTACTGAACAAAAATTATTTTACATGCCTCACGGCCACTGATAATGAGGCTGAAGAAATCGAAATGACACAATGCATGATCTATTTTTCAGAAAGGCGTGCCGAGACTTTTTGATAAAATCTGCGGGTTAGTATGCAGACATGCTGCCCCTTACGACTTTTTTCACAAGTCACGGTGGGACCGGGGTTATGCTGATGAGTCTGTTGTCGCTGACCCTAGCCTTGTCTCCAGGTTTGTAGTGCGGAATTACAAAGATAGTTTTCCATTCAGTCAGATACGTTACAGTCTCCATCGAAAGACTGAACAACTTGAGCAAAATCAAGGGAATGTCCTGTTTACTGTTCAATAGGGCTATTGAATCGGGGACGTCTATCAATGCTCCTTTTGTGGGTCTTAGGCTCTTAATGGCTTCAGATATGTCTTTGCCAGTCTATTCCACAATCGCAAGATGGCCACTGGACAGTGGTATGCTACTGATGTGAGTCTGTGTTTCACAACCAACCTTTCAAACCAGTCACGCACTGGTTCACAAATCACGCTTGTGTTGTTGTAGACTGTCTCCTTATAAGGCAGGTATTACATATGTCTCTTGTTGTTCAAAGGCGCTTCTTTAGGAGTAATGTTAGCTCGTATACATTGAAGCTAGTTCTAATGGCTTCTAACTCCTCATTTCGGGCTTTTTGTTCACGTAGGATTTTGACTGATTTCAGGGTATCATCGGTTACCTGCAGAAAGAAGAAACCCTTGCTGGAGTGGTATAGGTTCCACAGCCGTCCGAGCCCTTTGAGATATACGGGTAGAATGTTTTCTGAGCGACCGTTTAGTTTCACTGTTTCTAAAGAATAAGCGATACCCAGACACAATATAACATTCCTCTGAAAATGGGATATCGTGGTTTTCAGTGAGTCTGCAGTAAAATAGTCGTCCTGAGGGAAGAACCTAAGACGCCCTGTGAGCAGTTTCAAGTCCTTATCTTTGCAGCCCCAATATTCAGTAATCCGTAAGGCTTGCTTGCTACACGTACTGAGCGCCGAAATGGGTAGACAGCAGAATGCCATTCTGCGAACACTATTGGAAAATTCACCACTGACATGAGTAGTTACTAGGGTAATGTGATGTCAAAATTCCGGGTGCAACGCGTTATCACCACGAGTAGGTGCGTGGACATATTGCTTTCAGCCATAAATATCTATCACAGCAAGTATCTTGAAACTCCGCGTGCCGTAAACAGCTATCTAGTCAACTTCAGGAAGATTCTGGTGACCAGAAATCAATTTAAAATTCACGCGATATGGGGAGGCATGCAAAAATGATTTAGCCAGAAGTCCGCCCGCTTCCACTGTTGAGTATGGTGCCCGATAGATGCAACTTATGAGCATTTTGCATTTGTCACCATTTAAGGTGATCTGCAGTGAGTTAGGCACTTAAGTTAATGCGTTTTCTTCAGCCCTGTTCGCTACAATTTGGTTACATATGCTTATGAGACGGCCACTATCATTCCTATGACCTCCATTAGTGCGATAGAGTGTGTATCCTTCTATTTATCTGTACGTGAGTCTGTATCCAGTACGGAACAAAACTATTGATGCGACCCCCGTTTCTTCATAACCCAACTGATCTCTCGGTTTGGCACCCCTTTCATTCTGGGCCACGAAAAATAAATCTTTCACTCCTCACCACATACGAACAGATATTACCTACTGCAACCAGCGCGCATATTTTTCTCACTGCGATTTCACTACGGGCATATCTCGTCCAACGAGTACCCATCCACCTTCACCCTGCAACGCCGAAGCTAACGTGCAGCGATCACAGGCTTTCTTCAGGGCGACCTTAGCAAACAGGAAAGAGGTATCTCCGAAAGAAAAAATCTTGCGATGATGCACGGCGCAAGAGTATTGGTGACAAGCAGAAAGATAATTCTAGACGTAAAAAATAGCTTAACAACATGGGGAGGAAATAGTGGACTTGATGGTGGGACTTATGGAAACAATCTTTATCCGTGGGACGGCCCTGAGTGGTCAAAATCTTGGGATGTACGATGACAAAGCACATCAGAGACTCGTCACAAATGACGCTGCATGCCTGGTGACCAGTGTAACAACCCCTAACCTTCTCCAAGCCATCCGTACCATTATGGTTAACAAAAAAGATGTAAACTCAAGGGGAAGGGGTGGTGATACCGGATGGGATATATTAAATAGAGACAGGATGGGGGACATTGCAAAACCCAAAAACAGCCCACCACCTTGAGGAGATGGCAGATCCGATAGCAAGAGTCTATGGAAATCGCCCTTATCTGAGGCCACTAGGCCTACATTAGTAGTGAACAAGTCTTTAGGAAAGACACCGAATACCCTGTAGCCATTTTTATATGCTAAAAATCACGAAAAGTTAGCCCATGGTTCCAACTAAGCCATGATGCCGGTATGATGAAAATACTAAAATGCTGACAATGATAAACTTCCCACCACAAAATAGGCCCGTTAAAATACCACTGTATACCCCTTATCCTCTCCTTTCAGATCAGGGCAATTATCTAACCCCCTCTCTTGCCCCAACCCTATAAGTGTAAAGCAAGGCTTTTACTGGTTCTCAGATGCAAAACAAAGTCACTGTCCCTAGATATCTGTAGTACAGCTGAAGCTAGGGAGTAAGAAATGCCCCAAATAAAGCTCCGAAGGTATTCCACAAGCACAGTATTAAACTCCGTAGCCCTTTATTCCCCGTGGCTTCTACACATACACTGGTCTTCACTGCTGTTTCTTCAAGTTCTGGGAGAACCAACTCCACCTCTTTGGTGCTGTTTTTCGCTTTCTCACTCGATATGCGGACTGAGACCACGGATCATACCAACTCACGCTCAGCACTAAACTCCGAATTTCTATTCAAGTTCTCGCTACGTGGAGGTGCAAAGGAAAAAACCAGAAGACGGTTCACACCAGACAATAAGCTCCACGCTTAAACTTACTTGGGCTGCCGGAAAATTTCCACCAAATTTTTCATCAAATTCCTCCGTTTCAATTTTTTTTAAATCTTTTTTAAATATTTCGTTTAAACGCGTGAGTACCCTAGCACACTTTTAAAATGGTTCGAAGCTGTTGTTCTTCAAGTTAACAACAAGAATAACCGATACGCTAGTAAGATAGGGGCTTATAAATGCACAGTAATACACTACATTACTATCTCTTGGATAACTTTGTCGAACTGCGGATTTGGGTTCTGGCTGAATAAACTACCACCCCCCAAAATTAAGCTCGATATTCTTTTCATTCACCAGTCCAAACCAGACACTAATGCAATACCAGGTGTCTGTTTCATATTGTGCCATTTATTCCGGCTATTATTAACATTATTATTCAAATGTAATGATTACTTCGCTTAAAAATACGTACAGGGAATGAATTTCTTGAACTATTACACGGTGAGGATTACATACTGTATCACATGTCTTGTTTGAAGTAAGCTATTATTATTATTATTATTATTATTATTATTATTATTATTATTATTATTAGTTATATAAATTTATCATACGCTTTGCTTATCAAACAAAACTATTCCCTGTAAAGCTGCTGAACAATTTCAGTCATGAGCTCTAACCGAGGCCATCTAGCAAAACAATATAACACCATATTCGGCTATAATAAACCGACAGTCTAATCATCTTTTATGACTGCGCTACTAATCTGACAAGTATTTTTTAAAAGCAAAAATAACAGTCTTATATACGATTTATAAATAATGTCCCTTCATTTGTTGACATTTGAAAGAATGAAACCAGTACATACAAATCTATGAAGCTTACTGTCCAGTTTATTTTCTGTACCCAGATGTAATAAGCGTTGGTCAATTGTTCATTTATAGTGGCAGGGTAAGATAAACGTTACCAGTGATGTAATTATGAACACTATTACAGATTTAACCAAGGAGTTTGATTATACATTTCAATGCAAGAAAAGTCCTACGCCACTGGTAACATTAATCACAAGTGGTAGTCAGGTGTGGTATCTAAATACAAATGATTCCCTTTTATACAAATGGTTCGTCAAGTAGTAACTACTTAGCCCATTCAGTAAAATGGTAGTGAAAGGTTTACTAAGTGTATAGTAGAGTATTTTCGATAAGTTGGAAATTCAAAACAAAAAAATTCACTTCTGACTTCACTTTTTGAAGTAAGAGGCAACAATAATGTCAACTTTCATATAGTTAATAACATTAACTAGTTATAAATTTGAATAACTGACAATTTCACTTACGGTCTCTCTGGTGATGAAGTTCCATTCAAAGTAGAAAGAGTTAATTTACGTCGGTCAAACATCCGTACAAATGGTTCATTTCCACCAATAGCAATTAACTCGGTT
The DNA here is from genome assembly GCA_944470555.2 of Heterobilharzia americana. Classification (NCBI taxonomy): domain Eukaryota; kingdom Metazoa; phylum Platyhelminthes; class Trematoda; order Strigeidida; family Schistosomatidae; genus Heterobilharzia; species Heterobilharzia americana. The sequence goes on from OX104134.1 coordinate 32,612,008, forward strand.
TCAACGGATTAACTGTAAGACATTTAGCCTCAGCAAAGTCATTATTTTGAAATCGTAATTGACTAAACATTACACGGTTTATTTGTGCAAGCCTTAAAGTGGAGAAGACAAAAATAAAATGCAGGAAAGTTGAATTTCGATGATAATGATGATGACACCTTACAAACAATAAGTCTAATCATCTTGTTGGTCACTTAATATAACTGTAAACATAGAGTTGGAACGAATGCAGCTGGGGCTGCTGTGTACGCAGAAAAGTGCAAACACATACGACTCATTCATTTACAAAAGTGTATCGCGAATAGTGGTGCATGAGGTAAACCTCAAACCCAATTGAAAGTTGCACTCCAAGATCTCAGTTGACACAATAATGAGGTTAAAAAATATAAGAGAATTTCACTTTGAATCCATCCAACGTTCAATTTTTTCTTATTCCAAAGTGAATCTTAACCCACACACTACGCATCAGCGATTACGTGCGTAAATGCAGCGTTTGTTGCAACAGTTAAAATCACCAGTGCCCATCAAGGTTTCATCTTTCAAAAGTGAGCTTTCAATGAAAATTAGATAGTGGTGAATCAATATTACAATTGCAGAGCGTAAAGAGACAGCTCTTCAGTATGAACTCGAAAAGCCTAAAAGCTCTCAAACTTAGTTATTTAAATAATATAATAATACTTTTTGAGGACAGCTAAAATACCAATCATTTCAGATGTATACAGTCTTGACTTGTAAAGATCTCAGAAACACCATTCAAAACTTGATAAACGAGGAACTGTGGAAGGGTGTAACAAAAAATCTTAAGAATACACATAAAGTAGACGTTTCTGATAATTGATCGCACTTGTTATGTGAGAAGTGACTCGGAAGTGTATTGAATTTTAGTGGTGTCACATACATAAAAACAATAAGACAAAGCAAATTTGACTGCCATTTATGGGAGAATGAGGATGTTACTGATTATAATTGTTCTACTCTTAAGTGTTAAGACCTATCGGATGAATAAAAATTGTCTGCTTTTACCTTAGCCGGAGCGAAAAACATGAACACAGCTTAGACGAGACGAATGCAATGAATGCATCTCTCCTAGTGACTATAAAGGACTAAACAACTGAGAGCTACAAAAACTCATTTTTACCGGTAAATATAGGTAACCTTAAAGCATAAAGCAAACTTGAACCGATATTTTATGTCCCCAGTGTGATATCTTCATTTGAGCATCGCAGCACATATTTCACATGTTGATATCAGCCAATTAAAAGAGTATAGAGCAATAAGATATTCAAAATATGTTGGGAAATAGAGAATCTTGAGCGAGTTCATGCACTGCGAAAAATTTCTATTCGCAACGTCCAGCATTCTAAAAACCATGACGAAGAGATACACATGTCTCAACATAGATTCGATCACCAGTTGTTAGTTGACTTCATGGGTTGACAATATTTCGTATTTTGGCCAAATTCAGTATCATGAGAGACAAATAGATAACTTAATATTTCTTTAGAAAACTGACTATCTGGTAATTCTGAACTTGATTATGTGTATTACTAGGTAAATGAGATATAAACTTACCGAAAGGACAGGTTGCTGACGAAATCCCAGATGGTCAGTTTGGTATTTACCAATATTCGTCACCTTTAGCCCCAACTGAAAAAAATATCCAATTACCTATCAAACGACGAACACACTGCAGCTCGTTCTGGACTGTTATACAGTTGTAAGACATGACCTTTAGAAGTAGAAGACATGAAGCGGTCACAGGGTTTTGATCACAGGAGTCTCCGTAGCATTCCACGCATACGATGGGATCACTATATGAACAATCTTCAGGTTAGGTGGAGGGTACTAGGCAAGACACGTAAGTTAGTCAATGAAGTTGTGATCTCTCACCGATTGAGATGGTTTTGACCCGTCCTCAGTATGACAAGCCACCGCCTACATCGGCGTGCAATACTAGGCGAAGTTGGATTACGTTGAAACAGGGTTCACGATGACCAGATGATGACATGGCATCAGGGTATGAAGTCCCTGACTGTCGACCTGAGTCGTATGGGGAGATGTAGACAACCTGGCCGGTCGTGGTCCCCAAAGCAAGAATCAGTGGCTGAGGACTCAGTGAAATGGCTGGGAATCGGTTACAATGGCGCAGATGTATTTACTCTTTGACGACTTCTAAAGTTTGGATATTTGTACTAACCGTTGTCTTTAAGTTGTTTATTCCCTTCTACAACTTTGTCTACTTTGATATCACATCCTATCTAACTGTTCTTTTTATGCTATTATGAAGTGTAGTAACTTGAAGCGATGCAACTATGTGTGAGGTTGTACTTCGATTTTTTCTGTCTGTCTGCTTGTGTGATAGTTGCACTACAACAGTTAATTTATGTTTATCGATCAAGCTTAAACATAAATTTCACTATTATTCGCAAAAGAAATCAATAATCCAATGGTTCGAAAAGCAAAGGAAAACCTTCAGTTGTTTACTTTACCACCATAACTTCAAGGTTAATCGATGTTATGTGTAAAAAGCGCAACACTTAACAATACAGAGAAGTTGAGGACTTAATAGACTTTCAGGTACTCCGCTACTTTTTCAACAACAAAAAACAGAAGACTAGTCGTTTGAGACAAATCAGACAATATTTCCTCTCACATTCAAGTACATATCCATCATGTTCACCTACAATCCAAAGCTTCTTAAATAATATAGCTCAGTTACTCAAAGATATCTACCCAGTGCGACAAAATTCACGGAAAACAAACTACCTAGCCGACGAATGAATAACTTTTTGTTAAGTGGAAATCATTTATATTTGTAAGGAACCAGTAGTGATATCAGTTTTTTTTTCAAAACAATGTTCTGTGCTCCTCAGTTGTCACAGTTTTGATCATACTACGTCAGAGTACATTCTCCTTACCTTCAGAATTCTGGTACCAAACGTGAAAATTAGGTACCTTTACAGTAACAGAAATGTGATAGAAACCCAAAGAAACAAGGAACTTTAACGGTTACAGTTCACCCACTTTATTTCATCTAATGTCTGAAATCGAAAGACAAACACAACAACCTACAACACGAAAGAGAAGCTAATCGCCCAAGCTGACACACTTCACGTAAGAGATCCCTGACTGATAGTTGCTGCCTTAACGTGGTTGTCAGACTTGCATATTCAAATGACCTAATAAGCTATGACTGTACCTTGAAGGCATACAATACTAGAATGGTATGTTTGTTAATGGGAAACAAAAGATATTACCATTATTGCGTTAATAGACTGCGTGATGGGATGAAGTTATGTTGCCGGCTCAACAGAGAAACAGTGGTAAGGTGTTTCGCACGGATGACCAACATTCCATGCTGATGATGCTTTCTGTATGGGAAGAAAAAAGCTAAAGACCGTCAGTCACTCTTATACATTCTGAAGTACTCTGATACATCTGAACAGATTTTCCGTTTCCAATGTTAGCACAATCAGAACCCAGTTCAATGCACTTAGAAAAGCCATGTATGAAAGGCTTTAAGCAGATTTTCAATGAGCTCTACAACCAGACAAAAATTATCCACTTCCTCCTTCGAGTATCTAACAAAAGCAACTTGCACGGAGTGGGTAGTCAGTGAGCACCAACCAACTGCATGCCTTTAGCAGTATACGAAATCCAATTAGCCATAACATACTTAGCTTCTCTTGTTCCCTTGCTATAACAACCTTTTTCGGTTGGCAACACTGAATCCTTTAAAGTTCCCTCAACTTCCCACCCCACCACCAGTGGCAACGACCCAAGTTATGAAGACACCATTCGTGATCTCAGAAAACTATACCATAGACTTCACAGTGGAGCTTTCAGAATCCGAACTCTATGCCTAGTCGCACGTGTCCCGATAGTCAAAACTCTGACATCTCATACCAGGGATATATGATATAGTTCTGAGAAAAGTATGCAGTGCCCGTGCGAACATTAAGCTGACCTTAATTGGTCAATGTAACCGATCTGCAAAATTCAGCTGGTACATCTCTGGCCATTCAGTCGCTAGTTCTCGTGAACTAGTTAGTGTAGGTAAAGCAGTAAGTCTTAAGTCTAAAAGTGAACTGCTCGACTGAATGCCAGTCGATAGCTGTCTGTATGTAGTCCAACAGAACGTATATTTTAAGAACTGAAACAACGATGATACTGCTTAGTAATTACTTGTAATCATCACTCATTCACCAACTGACTGCAGTTGGGATAATGCAAAGGATAAGTGTCACAAAACAAACGTCAATTTCGTTACATGGAGCAGTGTTAAAATACAGTCATACTTACGAGTGACTTCAACACCCAGTTAAGGAGGCTGGTCCAGTCGGAAACGAATATTGTGGGTTTCTACAATGCTTTCATGCAGACGAACAAACAGTGGGGATTGTCCCTGACAATTCTGTTCTGAAATCACTTGTTTCTGACCAGCACTAACGTCAAACAGAAAGAGAGATATTACCTTACTTGTCTTCCGTGATAAAATATCATGATGAGCCGCTATTGAAGAGCATCAGTGAAGGATTATCTCTCTTCTTGGAAGACCAAACTGAAACTTGACCACTTATTAGTCCAGACACATGTGTTTGCGCCTTAATGGGCGCCAGAAACGAATACCAGTTAAACCGGTGTCCTCGAACTGAAAACGAGTAGGCCAAATGTAAATTTAGAGGGATAGCTGGGGATATACTCAAAGATGGCACCAACTTCCAGACTAAAGAGTCATGGGGTAATATTTAATTTGCTCTAAAAAGTGATTAAAAAAAGTTAGTAACATGCATCCAAAAGTTACCAAAAACCAGTGCATTTCCGTAGTCTCGTCTGAAAAGACTTAGTCGAGAAAACTCATTCTAGCCGGCTGTGAACTCAGAGAGGAGCATAAGCACCTTGAACGTATACTGACTAAGTCTTCGCGATTGCCACGAGCAGATAGCTGGCAAAATCGAAAGATGGGGTAGGCATAGGCATTAGCTAACACTTGGCATTCATCTAGGCTTATTAAAGAAAATGACAAGAAGATGATGGTCAGTGAGACTGTCAAAAAAAATGAATCTCTGATAACCTACAGGAACAGACGACTAGAACGTTTGGCGAAACACTTTGATGAACACTTCATGTAACCTACAGACACGCACGTCACTCAACATTTAGCCACAACTTCAAGGGATGGTAGATGTTGGTGATAAAACTCTCCTCGAAGTTTAGGTTTCTTCAAACCTGAAACCACCCAAACCAGCAGAACCTGACGGTTTGTCAGAGGCTTTTAAGAATTTTAGCAGAAAATTATTGGATAGAATGACGGAAGTACTAGGTAGTCTATCAAAAGCAAAGGTAGTGCCATCAGTCTCCAAGAAAGAAGTCTTCCTGTGACAACTATAGGGGAATCAATCTGACTGATACCATGTCCAAGATTCTAGGGTCGATAGCTATCTGACACCCAATTTCCGGTGGTGAACAAGCTGGAGGAAACCAGGTGAGTTTCAAACCTGGACGGTGGTAGGCCGAAACAGACATCCTTACCACTGCCTGCCAAGCCACACTTCTTCGTCTGAAGGTGACATTAAAGTCTGTTGACCGTGAGGTGTTGTGGTAATGGCTGACAGTGAATGGAACAACGAGCAAGTCTCTGGTGTTAATCGGAGCTCTCAACTCGAACTGAAACAAGCACTGGGGGGTTAAGGTGGGGCATTATCCAAGGTGACGACACCTAGTGGTATCTGCCAGAGATTCCGGTGTCATCTTTAGTCTGCTTTGCCGTAGATGTACTAATGAAAACAACATTAAGCACCTCCGAATTTACATGGACTGATCTACTTCCAAGAGGGAACCTGGTTGACTTTGAGTACGCAGACATGGTCATGTTAGGCGAAGACGCTGAAAATATGTCGTCTTCAGAACACTTTGAGAGGAAATCTGAGCCTGTTTGAAATGCGTTTTACACCTATGAAATGCAAAATGATGCTTCTAGTTTAAGAATAGGGAGTGAAATGATGGCATACGTTGATCACTTTACATACTTAAGGAATCGCCAAAGCTTGAATAGGTTGGTATCTGACGAAATCTCAGCTTGGATAGCAGAAGCATGTTAGTCATTTGCTGAATTTCACCACATACGGAGCCAGTGAGACAGCTAACTACATAATTAAAGTACGTGCATATCACGTAGATGTCAGCTACTTTCTGTTCTACGGAAGATGGACATGGCCTCTGAAGTTAGGGGGTACAAGACGTAAAACGTTTTCCATTTCCGACACCTTCGTACCATTGTTCGCTTGTGACAGAATCATTTTGTGATCAATGACGAAGTTCATCATATACTACTAGGCTAGAGAGATAAGTCACTCGGTGAAATTGTGGACCTGCGCAGACTGAAATGGCTTGGATATTTACCGCTCATGCTGAGCCACCTCCCACTTAGATGTGAGATGTTAGCGATAGTAAGATTAGGCTGAAAGAAGGCTGCGGGTGGTCAAACTACGAAGTGTCACCAGTTCATGCAATCTCTGACTTTTGATCGGAACAACGTAGCGGGGTGTAAGCTGACTGGTTGAGGTCCCTAAGAAGATAGGTAGTAATAGTTGGAGACCCTATGGAATCAAGTCTTGTACAAGGATCTTACACACACATAAAAAATGACTACAATGGGGAATTCACGATTGAAGATTACTTAGTTACAAGAAAAAAGTCGAAATTCACTTAGTAACCTTATAGACGTTCGTACAGTAGAAAATAAACCACACCTATTGTGTGAGGGATAGTGACGCCACTTGGCTGTGCACACCCCGGTAGATGGGACGGTGCTTGAGTATGCAACCCACTGGTCGAAAGTCAACTCCCTAAACCGATGAGCCAAAACTCTACACATAGATCAACAGTAATTCCTGAATAAAAATGCATCGGGCTTGGTATTAGTAGTAGTAGTAGTAGTAGCGCAGACAAATATTATGATAAAAATGACAAAGATAATGATGTCCAAACTGCATATTATACAAATGAAGTATCGCTTTTGTCATACGACCCTAACTAAATACAAAAGCTACTAGACGGCAGTGGCATGCATTTTTAATGTAATCATCTCCATGTGAAAAAGAGTTAACCGTAAAACTCGGGTCAAAATGTTACCACACTCTAGATGTAATCATCCCAATGGATTGCATGGTCGCAAAAGGATCAGCCTAATCAGAAAATAATTGCATTTGAGAACTAAAATTTCTAATGCGTTACACCACACATGTACACACACATTTCGATCAGCATTCAAGTTCCATCAGATAATCATCAACCCTCAATATCTTCGTCTTATAAAATTTCTTTCCACTTCGTCGTTGATTTCTCCCAGCCTTGCAGCTCTTGACAACAATCTGAGTTCATGGAACAGTATCCCTGGCATCCTGGAACCGCACTTTTAACTACATAATGGAACTCCCAATATTCGCACGCCCCGTCATAGACGACAAGCTTCGCTAGCCAGAACTTTGGCATATCAGGCCATAGATGGGCAGTGTGTTTGTGAAACCCATGTACAGGACCCAAGTGTAGTTATTCACTTAACCTCAGGAGGCTAACACAATGAATCTACAAAATTCTCTCTTCTAGTTTTTGATAATTCGATGGCTATTTACGTAGTCTTGCAGATGTAGGCATGATTTTGTCCCAAAGCAGAAAGTATACTGCTCGAATGGATTCAGAATGATAGTGGCCTGTTTGCCGTTCAACTAAATGATGGAGTGATAAAGGCGATTGCCTATTACAACTGTGCTCAGTTAACCATCAATTTCTGGCCAGCACAAAACTCAGATTGGAGGACAGACATTGTCTGACTTAGCGTCTATCAACCTCAACTCAGAGATGGATACATTTAGACTTTGCTTCTATCAGTTATCGCTGAAAGGAGTGAGTGAGAAACTAACGCTCCTTCTGGAGTGGGATTCACTTGCTCGTTCGAGAATGGCTATATCTATTTAGGAAACCTACGAGTGGCAGACTGTCTCGGACTCCGCTCGAAGATGAGGATGCTTAAACTATTTTCAAACAGCGACTGTTCAGGTAACTACTCGAACACAATAACTTTACTCGTCCTGATGAAACTTGATGCAACCTCGAGTCTCCTGTAAAAACGTTTAAGAAAATAACTGACCCTTCAAAAAGATTAGGTGTCAGTGGATCTCAGCAGCTTTTTCTGGACCAGTGGATACGCGTGAGTACCTTTCTTTAAGCAGAAGTAACTCTAATGCAGACTGACGAGTGTGCGATGACAATGAGCAGTGGTGAACTTAAGAGACTGATCAAAATAGAGGGATGCTTCCAAGCAAAAGCTTTGAGTTTATTACGCTACATTACTTACTTCGTTGTTTGAAATAAAGTTGTTATTATTGTTACTGTTACTCAGTCCAGTAGAAACATTCTGTTCCACTTTTAAACAACTCTCGTCCGAAGCTATGAAGTGTAGCCAGTAATCAATCAGTGTTGACATGGAGGTGTCATTATCGTGTAACGGGTCATGTCACCACAACTCACAGCAGCACATCAAGATGCCACGCAGCATGATGAGAGAAAGAGAAACGGAAAAAGTGCACATAAAAGTTTTAGAAAGCCAAAGAATATAAGAGGGCGTGAAGCAAACAACGAAATGCAATATGACGATTAAAGTAATGGCAATGTTTGGATGCATCTGTGCCGCTGAGATAGATTGAGTCAAAACCGAGACTTTACAGTTATTGATTTGGGTTATTATCCAGATATCCCTAAACAGCTAAGATCAACAATTAAAGACTTCATAGACTAATACCACGCCTTATTCTGGCCATTTTTAACCTTTTTCAACGTAAACCTACTTAAGTCAATACAGCTAGTGACGCAATACACGCTTTAAGTAACTGAATGAATGGGCTAATTTTTCACCTTAAAAGCATTCTCATCAGAAATTGCAATCAGCTACAGAATAAATGAAAGTTTTAGAGCAATCAAAGGTAATTTCGTCTCAAATGGAAAGCTTTTAACTTTAACAAGGTAGGATCGAAGATGCTGGAAGGAGCTACCCCCCACTTCTTGATTTTAAGCAGTTATACATTCAATGTCAACTCATGATAAAGACTACCCAAACAAATAAATTCCAAATGAACCAAGCGATAGAAATTATTTTAGTCAATAAAATGCCTAGAAATCATATATAGCGTTTTATATATCGAGTAAACTAATTTTACCACTTGAAAAATACTTTTTCATATCCTTGCGGTAAGCATGACGCTTTTAATTGTGACGATCAGAATTGCAAACAGATGGCAAAATTAGTGACAATTACAATGCATATATTTTGAAATCAACTGTAGTTTAAAGATATATATTTAATCTCTTTCTTGTTTAATGTCACCCTTAAGATTGATTGATCAACATACCTGATCAGGATCTCGTAGATCAAACTGCCTACAAGTGCCGTCCTCTGAAGCTGACCAAAATAAGAACGGTTCAGATGGAGTATTTGCCATCTTTTTACGCGACTTGAATGGCAAGAAAACACATGCATAGTCTGTCCTGCCTTGATGTCATGAACACGTATTTTACTATCAGCCGCACCTGTGACAACAAGATTCTCCTGGAAAAAGATATCAAAATATCTCCTCAAACTATGTTACTTACATTTAGACTGGACATGAATTTGACGGAAAATATATTTGCTACATGACCAGTATTCATTGTCAATAAAGATTTGCGTTCAAACGGATCCCAGATAAGTAAACAGCGATCATCTGAGCCACTGGCAAGATACGTGCCACGTTCATCCCATTCTAAACAATTAACACAACCACGATGACCCTTAAAATAATAAAATGAAAATTCAGGCTTACCTGAAGACTGGCTTCTAAACCTAGTCGGTTGATCATATTCCAATTGACTTGTTGACATCTTACATAGTGAATGGGACTTAGGATCTGCAGCAGTAGGAAAACAGAATACTGGGCATTAGGCAACAGATGCGACTTTCAACTACTAACTCCCTGAATAAGCAGAGACAAGAGCAACATAGCACCAGGTAATACTGTATAACAATCCGAGTTGCCATAACTCATATCAGTACTACATTTGAGAAAGCAAATAGATGACAAAGAAATGGAGAAGATAGCAGTCCACAGTTGTAGAGAATTTTGATAAGATACAGAAGAATATGAAAATAATGAATTCAGCATGACAAATGAGACACCAAATTTCCTGAATAGACTTAACATCGACACACGGACATTTTGATATATATATATATAACCTACGCCTACCTCCACGCGCGATAGCAGGAATAAAGCTGGAAGGCTGCGGGTGGTCAAACGAGGACGGGGGAGGGAGACCGTTAGCAGCTTGGGAGCTCTGGACAACTGTTTCATCGTAGCATGGGGCTCCCAACAGTAAGCACCCATGATCCGGCCAGAGATCGAACTCAGAACCTTCAGGTTTCAATGGAACCCTCAGCATTTGAAAACCTTGCGCTGTCGAGAACATTGTACCACATTTTCACATTGCCATATGTATTATTACCCTGTGTTAGCTAACGTTTCGTAGTGACTACTCTGACCACAGGGCTGAATCCAGACAACATTAGTTGCATACTGAACCCAAGACTTTAAAATACAACTGTACTTGACACATCAAGTGTCACTTCAGAAAAGAAACCACAAAACATTAAGAAAATTATCATTTCGCTAGAATTATTTACTCCTCTTATTAGGCTTTCACGCTGTCGAAAAATGTAATGCTCATTCATTAGAAACCAACGAACGAGCACTCCAGTAACGTTGACTTTGATTTAACCTCACTTAAAACAATATCGTACAAACGAGAAATAAGTCTAAAACTTCAAACTTCGTTTCGCAAAATTGGTGAACGATGGTTCACTGAGTTCTACTCCAGCTTTACTGTGATGCGTCGCTGGTTTAGAATGGTCAGATTTGTCTTCCTCGTTCCGCAAAACCTTAAAGGAACTAGATAAACGGTTAGTAATTAATCTCATCTCCGTATATAGTGTTACTCTAGGTGATCAGTTGATGTCGTAAAGCTTATTGTGGACAGCGCATCAGTACTTCATTGTTCTAAAGCTGCATCTAACTTCCTTTTGAAAGAAAAGAAAAAAATTACTATCCAGTTATTCAGACCACGCCTAGTTAACTAGTTCACTAGTTACTGGCTCGTCCTAAGCCCGAATAAAGATGAAACGTTGGTCATAGGGCTAGCAACCCCACCTCATAGAACTAATCCAATCACTAAACAAACTTCAAAGCACAAAGAAAATACAAAAAATAAAAACAAACTTATTATTCGCTGGAAACGGGGAAACAAAATGACACCGGTTGGTGAAGCTAACTGCGGGAAGCCAATCGGCCGATGTGTCTGCACTTTTCTCGATGAAAGCAAAAGTAGGCATGGGGACATGGAATGTCCACAGAAAGTTTGGAGCTAGTTGGCAAGGCTGCCCAGATCGCAAAAGAAATGGGGAGATACGGAATAAAACTGATAGGAATCTGCAGATAGAATGGAAGTGGACTCTCCAAACTGTCAACTGCAGTCAATAATCTACTCCGATATTGTCACTCAGACGACAACCATGAGCACACTGAGTTTTTGAGCAGGTATCATGATGTCTCAAGAGCATCAAAGGCTCTCATACAATAAGAACCAATCTCTCCCACGGTCACGATCCTGACAGCAAGATTCAAATCAAAAGTTAAGGAAGTCACAATCATACAACGCTACGCTACACTCCCACAAATAATGCAGATGAAGAGAAGGAGGAATTCTACAGACAACTACAATCGCTATCAGACAAGACTTCAGTTGGAGACATAAAAATTCTAATGGGTCACATAGATTCTGAATTGGGAGCAGACAACACAGGAAGAGAACTCACCATGGGTCAAGAAGCACTCGTTTGTGAAGTGATGAATGAGAATGAAGGACTGTTTGCAGAATTCTGAGCATTCAACGATTTGGTGATTGGAGGAGAGGCAGTGTGTACAAACACAAGGATATTCAAAAGGCAACGACATGAATTTCACCAGACACCAGGACACACAACACCAAAAATCCGATCGACTTCATCTCAATCTGAAGAAAGTGGAGATGCAGCCTACTTGACACAAGATCAGATCAGGAAGGGGAGCAGATGTAGGTTCACACCACTCACACCACTATCTAGTGCAAGGAGTCCACCTTCCAAATCAAGTTGGAAGTCTTCAAAGAACCTGATGATAAACCACAGTTCAAGTTCAACACACAGGACAGAAACTCAGCTAAAGGACGAAACAACAAACGACATCTTCGCGTCAGCCATCAGAATAAAACGGGAGACACTGAGCAACATCCCTGAAGGATCAGGCATGGAAGAACACTGGAACCCTTTGAAAGAAACATGGAAGGAAACCTCTGTAACCGTATTAGGAAGGAAGAGGAAACAAGACAAGGAATGGATCTCCACGGACATATGGAAGCCGATAGAGGAGGGAGAGGAAGATGTCGAAGCAGAAGATGCATCAATGCAGTGTAGTGCATGGATCAGCAGTGAAAAGATGAACTGAACATAATGCACAAAACACTACACTGGTCAAAGAAGTGAAGAAGAGTGCGCGCAAAGACAAAAGTCACTTCCACGACACACTGACAAGTGAAGCATAACAGACTGCAGGTAGGAGAGATCTGACATTATATCAAACAACCGGGTTATCACCTGGAAAGAGATCAACGCAGATGAAGCCAGTGAAAGACAGCAAAGGAAACTTGGTTACCAGACAGGAGGAACAATGGAAACAATGGGCTGATCACTTCAAAAAACTCTTGAATCAACCACCACCACCACCCGCAACTCATCCAGAAATACCACCAAAAGCCAGCCACAGAAATACCAGTGAACACAAGCCCCACGACAAAAGCAGAAGTGAAGTCCTCAATGCCATAAAGTTGCTGAAATCCAGGAAAGCAGGAGGACCAGATGGAACTCCACCAGAAGCACTGAAAACAGACTCAGAGACAACAGCGGACATGCCCACGCCACTATTGCAGAAGGTCTGCAAGGAAGGAAGGAAAGGTACCCGACGATCGACTGGAAGAAGGGCTACCTTGTCAAACTCCCAAAGAAGGGTTACCTTAGTCAGCAAGAACTGGTGCGGAATCATACTGCAGTCCACCTCTAACAAGCAGAATGTTAAGCCGCATCATCCTGGAGAGACTAAAGGATGCGCTGGATTCAAAATTACGATCGGAACAGGCTGGTTTCAGGAAGAACAAGTCATGTGTGGATCAAATTGAAACGCTACGCTACGTATCATCATGGAACAGAGCGTAGAATGGCAGTCAACCAGATCTTCACCTCAACTTCATCGATTCTGAAAAGGCCTTCTACACTTCCGACTGAGATGTCGACCCACGGCAACCATTCACCCTGTGGTATGTTCCCGGCATTTGCTTTCACCTCTTTAATTCTGTGGAAATCTCCCCCAACGTACGTGGAGATAGTGAATAGGACTTTTCTTGCAGATGCCGCGAGTGCATACCACTATATTTTGAGCTCCTGCTTCCCATAAGAAAGGTGTTATTAGTGAATCACTGCTGGTCATTCAAGGGAAACACCTCACTGTTTTTCGCGCACCACCCAGCTACTTCGCCTTCAAACTGTCATCTTAGTGTCACAATTTGCGCCACAGCGGTAACTGCCTTCTATCTTATCACTGCCCAACTGGCCTTTCTGGCATGGCGGGGTGTCGACAGAACAAATTTTCTGACCACATAGCTCGTTGCGTCATTGTGAAATGCAAGGCCCGACATCTGCTTACTCTGTTCATGGTTGGAAGCGGACACTTTAAGTGTATGGTGCGGCGCCACAGGATGAAGGTTAGTATCCGCAGGTGCTCCACGACTATCTGTATGGACCAAGCAACTTGGTGGCCTGAGATAATGGATGTAACTCAGAATCAACTCAGGTGGCGATTATGCCGCAGCTTCCTCGTCTCTCCCACTACTGGAAAAGAAAACCAAAGTAGCGGATGCTTCTTCAGATGGATCTCTGAGACTGCTTTTCGAAAAACCCACTTCTCCTCTTGCTCCTATTCTCTTTCCCCTTCCAGTCCTCCTAATGTTACTTCATCCTTCGTGATGGGACATTTCTTGCCATTCATAGTAGAAATGATGATATCATGCCATCCAGCATCTCCGCGCCTTCAACACACCATCCTAGATGGCTAAAGGATCCTACGAGAAGGGAGATCAGAAACTGGTCCCTGCCAACATTTAGTAGGTTTTACTGATGTCCATAACTGTCGATGTTTTAAAAGTCTCAGAAGGACGAGACTGCACCACAAACAAGAATCTCCTGGGCTGGTCTCCTACGCTTGGTAAACCATCACACTATAAGAGAGGAGTAGGTGGCACCCTCTGTCAACAATGCCGACTGATTTTATATTCATCAGCCTCAGTAACGCTTTCCATAAGCCAACTCAGGTTGGATTACTAAGGGGCTTACCACGCTAGAGCTCGAAGCACTTCATAAATCTCGGTTAAGAAATTCCCACCGTCGAATGCCGGTTAGCAAGTCGACAGGGGACTACAGAAAGATACCGGTTGAAAATAATCCTTTTTTGTTGAACGCGCACAGTAGAAGTTCCGGAAGTTTTATGCGATGACGTTTGTAGCTCGTCCTTAATTCCATATCTCTATCTTTTGCCCTACAAGTCTGCATGCACTTCCTCACTACACTGCTAAAGTTTCTGCGTTAAGCAAAACGGACTGAAGTGAGGTGATATTTTACTTGCGTAATAGCTTCTCCGCCACTCTGGAAATGCGTTATCTCCAGATTAAAAAATCCCCACATGACCCTAAACGGATTTGGAATGGAAACACACTGCCTAAATTATTATGCCTGTAATAACAACAATGTTTATTCCTGAATATACAGGCACACACCATTTTTACAGGTATGAATGTTATTACATAAATAACACGTATCTTTACCGCAGGTAATCTTAATCCCCATCTATTGTCCCTAGGGTATATGAATGCTGCATGCTCACACAACAGAACATCCCGGCGGGGATAATTATGCGAAAAATTGGAAGCCCTACGAGTGGAAGCATTGTCTTCGCAATAACAAATAAGTTAGGTTTGTATCCCGACATTACAAGTATTACCTAGAGAAAAAAACAAAACTTAAACCTGATACTTCCGTTGTAGCAGTCTGTACTTTTTGCTAAGGATAATGATGAGGGACTATATAAACAAGTTGTTTACTTATTGTACTCCACTGATCATCCTAGAACCGTATAATTCATGTATGTTCATATCACTTCATATCAGAAGTGCATTATTTTGCCGAATATGACCACTGAGGGCTGAATATCCACATTTTCCAACCCCAGCAACCAGAAGTGACAGATTTGTTTGAAATTGCCAGGTGGCCCCCAGAACATCTTGTCCGCAATGTTCATGAGTTGTCCGCTCGGGCTTTGAAAGCATGAAGTGAATTTTTTCACACTTTTGACATTTTTCGCTTTCCTTGTGTAGTTCATATCTGAGGCTTCCTTTAAAACCTTGACTCATGGCACGTGAGCCAGCTCTTGAAGTTCGATCATTTTTGAGGCCTAAGGTTGGTCTTCTTGTTGTCACAGCTCAAGTCCTTGTGTTCAAATTCTGACCGAATACGTCAGTTAGTATACGGTACTAGTGAAAACGGAAGTGTTAATAACATGGTTAACGATAATCATGTTTTCGGTCGTCCCAGTTGTAAATATCCAGTTAATGAAAGTATTCACTGTGATGTGTGCGGATGTTGGTTTCACAAAATTTGCACCGGATTGACACCAACCCTGTATATGCTTCGCGGCAAACCATCTTCTCCGTGGTCATGTGATTTCTGCTATAAGGCGTTGTCAGCCCCGATGCAGGAAGCTGTCGAAATGTTACTCGTCAAAAGACAGCTGTGTGGAAATGATAGCTGTCATTACAATGCTGTATCAGATGACGACACTGCAAGTGCTATTGTTAACAAATCCGACATAGGATCTCACAATGGACCACTGGGTGCTAATGGTCTAACTGGTGAGATTGCACTAATTCCGATGAGTATTCGATGCAAGAGAAAACCGAGGGCATTTGGTGGATAAACTGTAACTCCTAAAGATTCACGACAAAATAACGTCTCTGCTTACAGAACTGATTTTATGAAGGTGGTCGATGAATTTACATGAATTTCTCCAAGAAACTTAGAAGAAACCTGTAGAGGTTGTCACTGAAGCTACTAAGCTTATAGAACCTATTGAAAAGATTTTGAAAGACATCAACATGCGGCCCAAGGACTCCACACCAACGCCAGTGTGACCTTTGAAACGTTGAGAAGTCACCGGACAAAGGCACCTCAATACGTCATCACTATGACCTAAAACTGGTCGAGCCGGCCATCAGATGTATTCTATCTGAAAAGCCTAAGGGAGTTGACATCTTCAAAGTAGTCAGGCTAGGTAAGAAAAAGGATGAAGAACCTGATAAGAGAATTTTGATGGTTGTTTTAGGCAACAAAGGAGAAGTGGATGCGCTCTTGAGTAACTCACCCAAACTACGAATATCTGCATCCGACCTGACTTGCCTCTTGAGGACTCCGTAAAAAGCAGGGCAGCTGTCGCCGAACTTAAGGCTCGACAAACTAGTAGAGAAAATGATCTTGAAGTAGTGTGTTTTCGGGTTTCGGAGTCTTGGAAGCGAATGCATCCAAGGACTGTATAGGTGGGTTATGGAACTCTTCCAACACAGGGAACTTGGTCGTCGCTGATGCTCGCAGTACTAGAAGTAAAATGATAGACCTCGAAATTCTCATCTGTGAACTAGGCTCTGATGTAGTGGCCCTCACTGAAGCCTGGCTAATGAAGGATTTAGATTTTACGCCACTCCACACAGGTTAATGCTGTGTAAGGACAGATAGGGTTGTGGGCTGCTAAGGTGGCGGCATACTACTCCGCGTCCGGAATGACGTCCACACACGATCAGTCGCGTCTGAAGCACAGGAATGCGGGACCTACGAAGTGGCCAGTTGCGGGCTGAAGTCAAAGCAAGGTTTCTGTAGTGTCGGGGTCGTTTACCGTAGCCCGTCTCGCCTTGCGAAAGATTTCGTGCTAAACCGTATGCGTAACCACAATGGAAGCAACAGATGCCTGGTAGCTGAAGATATGAGTGCTCCGCACATAAACTGGACGGGGCTAACAGTCTCAGCATCGGGCAGTTCCTCCGAAGACGATTCACTTTTAATGGAAATGGAATTTGCTTTAGTTCAAAATGTGACATGTGCCACACGTTACGATTCTGAAAGCAGGCCATCGTTATTAGATTTGGTTTTAACCCACCAATGTGAGGACACTTCCGACCAACGATACTTCACTGCACTAGCTAACAGTGACCACATAGTGCTATCCTTTGGTTTTTCGGACTAATGATCATGACACTGCTTCCCCCACACCTGATGTATAGCTCGCAGACATTTCAAGTATAAGGGACTGCGCAGTCGGTAAGGATAGTGCCATCGACAAGGAATAACCAGTTGAGGAGGCATGGAATAGGTTTAGGACTCCAGTTGAAGAGGTAACGACGCTGTCTATTCCATGGTCGACTCTACGAAGATCCTTACATTGTCCTCCTTGTTTTAATAAAGACATCGAGAGACTACTAATGCGGGGAAGACGTTCATGAGACTTGTTTCTAGAAACTGGACTGGAAACATTCAAACTGGGTGCTGTAGAATCCGTAATCTCTTTGAAACTTTGATTACACTGTCTCCAAACATATTTTCCAACCGAAATACAGTGGGGGTTTTCATGAAGAACATCAGGCAACCATCTCCTTTCTTGTTACTCTGGTCATATCGGAATTGTGTGCACATATCACTACTTATCTCTCCGGCTGGTGTGTTTGCGTGACATAAAGACTCAGGGATAACTGCCATAGGCGGCTCAAATATGGGCGCAATTCCTTTTAATACTAATGGTCTGCTAAGGATAGATCCCGTGTTTATGAGGATGATGTACAAGAGTACAAGGGTACTAATGCGTAAAACTTTCTAGATTGCCGAACAGACCAAAGGTATCTTATTTCTCCCTAATTGAGCATGGTCCGGTGTCGTCGCGTTACAAAGCAAATCTGCACCATGTTCACCCGTAGTTGTAAAGCTACTATGATATTCCAATGGTAAATCGACCTCATAGTGACCTAAAACGACATCATGTTTGTTAGGGGAGAACGGAGTAACGTTTTTGTTCAGGGTTTATGGTGCGCGCACTGTATCCACATGCACAGAATTTGACTCAAGGCTGGCGTAATCTCCAGCATCTGCGTCTGTTTTACAGAGTGCAGGAAGTTTTACTTCTGTAAGTCGTGGGTGTGTTGGGCTAGTGATACTGCCGGGAAGACTCAATAGACCTGTTGTACTTTAGCATTTTTTGACGCCACTTGGGTAGTTGGTGTCTAAACCCGCTTGTATGGCTGGCCTCATCTTTTCTGCTACCCCGAGGACGCTAAGAATAGCGGTTCAGAATAAGGAGCATCAACATCCCCATAAGTTGTTAAACCAAAGCTGTATCTGACAGGGATGTAATGGATAAAAAACCGTCTTTTTGCCAAGCGTGTTAACTTCTGTTCCACGTTGTATTCCTTATGGATGGCTGCCCTCTGTTACAAGTCACAACGGATATAACTGGCGCTACTTTGGACCGAGGGATGTTTCCTAGTAAGCTAGTACCGTGCGGACGATCAAAGTTCATCCTCAGTTCAAACCTTGCTGATTTCCTGTTGTGGGTGGTTTGATATTGGCTGATCTCATTAGTAAACGACGAGTTTGGGTTGCTGTGATGCCTGTTTGTGTCCTCATAACTAGTGGGACTTAGCCCAGTATATCGAACCATTTTGGTGAAGCTACTGTTCGTAAGTGACTTAGAGTACGTACTTCTGTCAAACCCGGAAAAGATTCCCGGGTAATTCTGGGTCAATGTATGTTTTCTGCGCATAGGTTAACATGCTGGGATAAAAAAGTACATTCGTCTATTAGTCGCATATTGAGTGATCAACATACGAGTTACTGTGCTGGTGTGGTACGTGGGAATCAGCCTTGCGTCAGGCATAAGTGAGAGCTCTGTTAACATATTTTGAGATCTTCCATAGATACGTCTGCATACAGAGTTTTAGAAACTTCAGTGAAATCATACGTATCGCAGTCGTCCCAAACCACGCCGTTCGACATGCTGATCAGCATATTCAAGTTGAAAGACTCCGAAAAAGCAGAAAATTAGGCCTTCGCCATGTTAGACGAGGCATCAATATGGCACGAAATAAAATCGCTTCCGCGCTGTCACGGATGGAGCCCCCATTTTACCAACAGTTCAGCCAAAGAACTCTGTAATCTACTCTATGAATATATAGGCACAGCTCAAGACTATATTGCTCCACCGCTCCAAAGAGAAATTAAGAAAGACAGAGTTGACTATGTACCTACGGAAGTACGCAACCGCATGCGAAACCATTCCAGAGAGTGCCATAAGTTGAATGACTTTTCATCGCTTGTCGCACTCAAAGACACATACGACACATTCAAGGTAGGGAGAGTACTAGAAGCCGTTAAACAAGAACGCATCCAATGTGGTAAAACTAGCATTACAGAAGCACTAGTGAGACTGATGAAAACTCGGATAGGCAGCTTCAGAAATAGTAACCCCAGTTTAATCATAGACAATGGCATCCTCTACGACGACCCACTACAAACCCATGAGCTGTTCGGCTACCAGTTCGCAAGCTGCTTTACAGAAGAGGAAGAAATTAAAGCCATTGGCGCACCGTTAACACCAACTCACTCGATAAGTACTGCGCTCTTCACTAAACAAAACATTTCTCTAGCTATAGCATCACTTCGAACCTCATACAGTGCGGGACCTGATGGAGTTCCAACCATCTTGTTAAAATGAGCTGGCGAAGATATACCGCCGATTCCATTGAAGCTCTTTAATACGTCCTTCTCCAGTGGCAATTACCCCGAGAACTGGAAACTATCATACATATGTCCTAAGCATAAATGTGGACCAACATCTAATATAGAAAACTACCGACCCATAAACACCACGTCAGTAGTATCCAGGACTATGGGAAAGGTGATTGTGAAAGCAGCTGTCGACTGCATGACGACAAACCAATTACTCTCACCAGCACAACATGGATTCTTGAAAGGCCGGTCATGCGCTACAGCTATCTTCACTATCTAGACGACATTACAAGCAAGCGTGACCAAGGCCTATTTGTAACTACCCTTTTCTTAGACCTCAGGCAAGCATTCTATAAGGTGCCCCACAAACGCCCGGCAAATAAGTTGCAATCATATGGTTTCCAAGACCCATTACTGTCCTGGCTCGGAACATCTCTAGAGGGTCGCTTCCAAGTAGTAAAACTCAGTAACTGCTACTTCTCCCCCAGACTTATGCAAAGTGGTGTCGTCCAGGGTGGTGTCCTAGGACCGATACTTTTCCTAATGTATGTAAACGACATCTGCAGTGTTATCCGAAATGGCATACCCTACCTTTTCGCAGACGACTCGAAGATAGTCTACAGCTTGTACCATGCAGCACTAGCACAAGGTTTCTCTCAAATACAAGAAGACCTGAAGAGAATATTCATATGGAGCGTGACCTGGCAGCTCCCTCTAAACCCAAATAAAAGTGGCATCCTCCATTTCAATAAATCCCACCCAGAAGTAACACTACACTTGGGCGACATCGAGCGGCAGATATACAACACTGTGAAAAACCTCGGAATCACTTACTCCAGAAGTTTGACTTTCACGGAGTACGCAGATTCAATAGCTTCCAGAGGCAGAGGACTCATTGGTCTTCTACACAGAAACATGCTCACACCTGAGGCAAAGCTTATGCTACACAAGGTTATGGTTCGCTCAATATTAGAGTACTGCACGGTTTCCTATGGTGACATGAAAGTATCGGACAGAATTCGAGTAGAGAACATTCAACGAAACTTTTCTCGGAGCCTACTAATACAAAATTAAGGACTTCCTCACGAAGCAAGATGCAAAAGACTGGGACTACAATCACCCTGGCTGAAACACCTGAAGCTCAACCTAGCATTTCTTTTTCGCCTTCTATCTAGAAACTCTAAAACGAAATGTGCTGTCACTTTTAAATCAACACAAGCAATATAATCTGCGTAATACCGAGTACATCATCCCAGTAAATAAGTATCGCTCAAAACTTCGATGTAGGTTTTTCATAACGCAATACAGTATACTGTGAAACAAACTTCCCGCTCCTACAAGAGTATGTCGTTCTCTCGGCCAGTTTCAACGATTAGTTAGTGAATTCCTCCTATCTAACGAATCTCATCAATTCGTTGACGGCCAAACCAAAAAACGGCCAAGAGTGAACAGGAAGCGGAGCGCGATACCATTTGTAACGGTGAACTCGGTAGCTACTCTAATGTAACCTACATTTCTTCACAACTTAACTGATCTCACGAAGTAACACCTATTTCCCAAAATCCATCCCTTAAAATAATCTCTCTACTCCGAAAAGATAAAAGAACTGTCTATCGGTGCATTTTCATAGCATGCAACATGTTTTATTATTTGCCCTTTGTTATCAGTACTTACATGTAAGTGCTCCACACCACCACATTGTTTCGGTAGCCCCGATTCGGTAATACTCAACAGGCAACACCACGATCGTCATCCCCTCCGTGACCAGATAAAGGGTGGTTATCATCTTAGAAGAAACTATGAACTTCACTCAAATGTTCATAACTTCATCAGACGTTTGTACATAGGTATATAACAGGTGAATACCTGGTCCAAGATCCTCTAATCTCTCTAGTTCGTAGTGATATCTCGGCTTTAGACTAATTTTCATTACTGTCGTGCGCACCTTCATATTCTTCCACCTAAGCTTGCCTCTGAACAGTTGGTTCTGGATACTTCTTGAAGTAAGTTTTGTAGTCAGAACAAAGCGGTCACCCGGATGTATCATGGTTGATCTACTCCTGCGTATTTTTGTGCTCCTGTTTCGAATTTTGCCCACTGCTCGTCTTTGTTATTCACTTTTCGGGTTTACATAGCCAGTCCTGCATTCAAATGGCGTCCTACAAATTGCATTTGTCAGTCAGCACCATGCCATCAAAACCTTATGACGAACGCGCACACCCCACGGACATGGCTGTGATGCGGCCCTACCCTCAAGAATATTGAAAGATTCAAACAGTAACCGAATAATTCCTGATTTTGGACAGAGCCTGCTTCAACAAACCTCTTATATACCATGAATAATGGTATCTAATGTATAGATTATAATTGTACATAAAAGTCATTTCTCAACACCCTTGGCCATTTTTTAGAAGAAACTAGATTTTAACTTAACTATTGCGTTTAGTTTTCGGCATTGGATGCTTTCGTCATTGCTGTTAGTCTCCCTTGAGCCTAGGTACCAGTAGCACCATTGTACATAGGATTACCGTTTGTGGTTTGGCCGTCAACGAATTGATGAGATTCGTTAGATAGGAGGAATTCACTAACTAATCGTTGAAAC
Source organism: Heterobilharzia americana (assembly GCA_944470555.2). NCBI lineage: Eukaryota > Metazoa > Platyhelminthes > Trematoda > Strigeidida > Schistosomatidae > Heterobilharzia > Heterobilharzia americana. The sequence continues at coordinate 32,634,600 of OX104134.1, forward strand.
TGGCCGAGAGAACGACATACTCTTGTAGGAGCGGGAAGTTTGTTTCACAGTATACTGTATTGCGTTATGAAAAACCTACATCGAAGTTTTGAGCGATACTTATTTATTGGGATGATGTACTCGGTATTACGCAGATTATATTGCTTGTGTTGATTTAAAAGTGACAGCACATTTCGTTTTAGAGTTTCTAGATAGAAGGCGAAAAAGAAATGCTAGGTTGAGCTTCAGGCGTTTCAGCCAGGGTGATTGTAGTCCTAGTCTTTTGCATCTTGCTTCGTAAGGAAGTCCTTAATTTTGTATTAGTAGGCGCCGAGTAAAGTTTCGTTGAATGTTCTCTACTCGAATTCTGTCCGATACTTTCATGTTACCATAGGATAACCGTGCAGTACTCTAATATTGAGCGAACCATAACCTTGTACAGCATAAGCTTTGCCTCAGGTGTGAGTATGTTTCTGTGTAGAAGACCGATGAGTCTTCTGCCTCTGGAAACTATTGAGTCTGCATACTCCGTAAAAGTCAAACTTCTGGAGTAAGTGATTCCGAGGTTTTTCACAGTGTTGTATACCTGCAGTGTCGATGTCACCCAAGTGTAGTGTTACTTCTGGGTGGGATTTATTGAAATGGAGGATGCCACTTTTATTTGGGTTTAGAGGGAGCTGCCAGGTCTCGCTCCATATGAATATTCTCTTCAGATCTTCTTGTATTTGAGAGAAACCCTGTGTTAGTGCTGCAGGGTAAAAGCTGTAGACTATCTTCAAGTCGTCAGCGAAAAGGTAGGGTATGCCATTTCGGATAACACTGCAGATATCGTTTACATAGATTAGGAAAAGTATCGGTCCTAGCACACTACCCTGGACGACACCACTTTGTATAAGTCTAGGGGAGGAGTAGCAATTACTGAATTTTACTACTTGGAAGCGACCCTCTAAAGATGTTCTGAGCCAGGACAGTAACGGGTCTTGGAAACCATATGATTGCAACTTAGTGACCAGGCGTTTGTGAGGCACCTTATAGAATGCTTGCTTGAAGTCTAAGAAAAGGGTAGTTACAAATAGGCCTTGGTCACGCTTGCTTGTAATCGTCGTCTAGATAGTGAAGATAGCTTGTAGCGCATGACCGGCCTTTCAAGAATCCATGTTGTGCTGGTGAGAGTAATTGGTTTGTCGTCATATAGTCGACAACTGCTTTCACAATCACCTTTTCCATAGTCCTGGATACTACTGACGTGATGTTTATAGGTCGGTAGTTTTCTATATTAGATGTTGGTCCACATTTATGCTTAGGACATATGTATGATAGTTTCCAGTTCTCAGGGTAATTGCCACTGGAGAGGGACGTATTAAAGAGCTTCAAGAGAATCAGCGGTATATCTTCGCCACCTCTTTTTAACAAGATGGTTGGAATTCCATCAGGCCCCGCACTGTATGAGGTTCGAAGTGATGCTATAGCTAGAGAAATGTTTTGTTTAGAGAAGAGCACTGTACTTATGGAGTGAGTTGGTGTTGACGGTGCACCAATGACTTTTATTTCGTCCTCTTGTGTAAAGCAGCTAGCAAACTGGTAGCCGAACAGCTCATTGATTTGTAGTGGGTCGTCGTAGAGGATGCCATTGTCTATGATTAAACTAGGGGTACTATTTCTGGAGCTACTTATCCGGGTTTTCATCAGTCTCACTAGTGCTTCTGTATTACTAGTTTTACCACATTGGATGCGTTCTTGTTTAACGGCTTCTATTACTCTCTCTACCTTGAATGTGTCGTATGTGTCTTTGAGTGCGACAAGCGACGAAAAGTCATTCGACTTATAGTACTCTCTGGAATGGTTTCGCATGCGGTTGCGTACTTCCGTAGGTACATAGTCAACTCTGTCTTTCTTAATTTCTCTTTGGAGCGGTGGAGCAATATAGTCTTGAGCTGTGCCTATATATTCATAGAGTAGATTACAGAGTTCTTTGGCTGAACTGTTGGTAAAATGGGGGCTCCATCCGTGACAGCACGTAAACGATTTTATTTCTCCCCATTTTGCCTGCTTTAGGTTTCTGTGTTGTGCTTTTCCTTGCGTTTGGGCTAATTTTTTCCTGGGTGTTTTTTTTTGTGTGTGCTTGTACTACCTTTTTATGTCAGCCTTTAAATTGTGTGCTTGAATTTTTGTCGATTTGTTTCCGATTTTGATGACTTCTTGCTGGCCACTATTGTACCATTTTGGGATTCCACATATAGTTGCCAACCCTCTTTTTCACGAATGCTTATGTTTTTATCAAGGTGCTCTGGATAGCTGATTGGTTGCCATGTTATATCTGGCATGTTAAAGTCACCACATATAATTTTCGCTGTGTATGGTAGTGTTGCCATTCTAGTGAACACGCTTGTTAGCTTGTCGTCGTATTCGACTGAGGAGGAAGGGGGCCGGTAAGTGCATCCTATTAAAAGGGAATTGGAGCGAGCAAGTTTGACGATAATCCATACTGTGTCGTCAATCTCGTTTAGCCCAGATATAAGGTACTGCGTAGCAGTGATGTCAGACTTACGTAGATAATGCACCCTCCTACCTTACCATGTAGTCTGTCACCCCCGAACAAGGATTATTTGTCGATGGAGATCTCCGTGCCACAAATATCAGAGGTACACCATATTTCTGTAACCATTATCACGGACGGATCACTTATCAGAGATAGCAGCATAACCTCTTTCATTTTGTTGCGTACGGAGCAGGCGTTAATCAGGCAAAACGAGAGCGAGTTAAGAGTACTAAAGCGTTTGGACATATTTCGAAAAAGTCAGCACTTCTGTACATTTCTTGTGGGCACATCATGCCAGCTATGTCATGACCTTTTTTACAGGGAGGCGAATAGGTACTGTTAACCTTGGAAGGAGCAAGGTATTCACCACATTGTGATTGATATAGAGACTGTTGGTCAGGGTAGAGAGCAGATGATCCGACAGCATCCGAATCGCCTGCACTGCTGGTGGCGTTGCAGCCGTAGACTGTCCGAAAAAACCCTGTTCATAAGAAGTAACGGGGATCGATGGGTCGTGTGGCCCACCTATCCGCTGGTTGCCGAATGCATTTGGTCATAGCGACGATATAATAATGTCTTCGGCATCTTGCTCGGACGATAGCGCAGCACTTGGTTTGGGGGTGACCTGTGTGATGGGGTGAGATGGGAACTGGCTTTCCACTTCTGTAGGCAGTGAGATCACCTTTAGAGATCGTGTGCCTGTTTCCGAGTGAAGTTTATAGATTTATCCAAGCCTACCGTCGTGTCATCGGCTCTATTACGTCTGTGTGTGAGTGGCTAACTTGTGAGCTCTGATGTTCCTCATTCCATTGTGTTGGTACAGTAACAAGTTCGCTAATAGATTGTGTTGCTGTTTTGGGCACCACAGCTTGACTAGAATTTGCAGCTTTTGGTATTTTTGTGTGACTAAATCTTTGAAAAGGTGTTAAGTCTTGCGAAAGTTTGACACTTTTGCATGGTGTGGATACACTAATAAGTTGCTTGGATGATAGGAAGTGTCTGGTGTGGTAACAGCCACTAAATTTGAACAGCAAGGGGCAGGTATATTTCCCCAACTTCTTGCGGAGACTGGTAACTTGGCATTCTGCGGAAGACATGTTACAAGCCTGCAGGCACAATGCTTTTACGTGTTTGATCGGTTCGTGGTCGGGTATGTTGTATACTAATACATCATTTGAGGACATAATCCTTTTATTTACCTCTGTAGCAATGGAATCTAGGATACTTTCTGTTTTCAATAAGGCTTCAGTACTGGCTTTTAGATTAGACTGACAGAGATGCAGCAGTGGCAGAACAACTTCGAGCTTAGCGTTCATGTCTTGTAGAGACTTCTGGAGGGTTATCAGGTCTTCCTCGTTTTTACGGGAAGTGTTATATAGCTCCGGTATGAGATCGACTACCTTAACTTCAGGACCTCTTTTAGGGCTTGATGTCGAACCACGTGGTGAACATGCTGTTTTGGTTGAGGCGCTAGGGTCAGGTTTACGTGTATGTACAGCACATACACATTTGTTAGGCTGGACCATGGTGGAGCAGTAACAGTTACACGTTTATTTTGTTCGTCAGTACCGAAGAACAAGTAAAATAATTAGCAGTCACAGAAGGTTTAGCAACTACATATGTATTAAATATGACAGTTACTGGTAAGTGTTTCTTTACACTTCAGGTAACGTATATTGCGAAACTATTATGTTTCGAAGATAGCGGCATTGGTTCGCAACTAAACTGAGTGTTACAGACAAATAACTTTTCTTTAAGTTGGGCCTCGTCTTGGTTTCCCTGTTTTCTCAGTAGTTTCTTGGGCTCCGCCGTGTGTATCAAAATGGGTGTCTCTAACGTTCCAGAATAGGTGTATGACGCTCTGAAAGTTGAGTTTCTGAGAGAAAAGCAATATATGCCCCGAGTCTTTCTTTTGTACAGACAGATCTACTAAACCGCGGAAGTTACCGATACAGAATACCACGTTATGCAGGAGCAACGTAACGTAACTTTCAGTGCTCAAAAGTGCTATACTGAACGACTGGTAACGTTAAAGTCATAATATGACAGATCACGTGTAAATGTAACGCAAGTTACTAACTCACTGCGCTTCAAGCCTCATGCTTTTTCTCCTGAGCACAAGCTGACTCATTTATGCTGCCTCAAGGGGGACCTGCTTTTGGCATTACCGGCATTTGGGTAGTATTGAAGCACTGTTCCGTATATAATTTAGTCTGCGGCTTTCTGTATTCATCACCCGTACCCAGTTGCATACCTGACGTGTGGCTAGTCATTTCAAAGCTTAAATGGCTTTGTAATGACGTTCATAACAAAGTTGTGAAACGGTTATGAAATCATATTGCAATGTAACACAATGTCAAACGTGCCTCTGCAATTTCTTGAAACAAAGAAGTGAACTAAATGTTCCGCTAGGCCAAATCAGATCTGAAAATGATATTGGATTTTATGTAGTTTTAAGCGCACATTTCTGATTTTGCGTTAGCGGGTGGGGCTGTAGCACTTGTGGGACGTTTTCCCAACGTCCAAATTTGAAATCTGTTTGAAAACTTGCGTGGACCAATTGATTTTTCCGCGCTCACTTTTGGGTCTCTCGGAACGGTTCCAGGTCTTTGGTGGATTCCAGTGCAGTAGATCTACGATTGCCCACTGTGGTCTTGGTTAGCCCTGCAGATGGTTGGGTGTTGATTAAATTTTTGGGAACTATGTGGTTTTTTCAAAGATTGTGGCACGGGTCTGACTGTGGTTGGTCGGACTGGTTGTAAAAAGGAGGCAGAAGAGACATCCAGAGAAATCGAGGGGGAGGAAGTGGGAAGAAAAAGAAACAAAAAGAGAGGGTGAAAGCAAGCGGAACGGAGCCCAGGCAGATTCACAAGAGATAAGCGATGAGGATAACTTTTAATCAATGATGTGCGAGCACAGAGCCAGAGTAAAGAGAAGGGGCAAGCAAGATAATGGGACGCGTTAAAGAAATCGAGATAGCAGTGCTACTAGTAAGAGATGGTAACTGGAGTGGATGTCTACAGGGAAGTATACGGTCGAGCCAGGTTCGCGATGATAATGGCATCAGAGAAGATTCCGCGATGGGTTAGCTGTGCCGAGTTGTCCAACCTCTTCTGACACCTGCCGGCAGGCTGAGAATTAGTAATCTCGGTAGGCAGTGAGTTTCAGTGGGTTGTCACGAAGATTGCACAGTAGCCGTTTGTTAGGATTCCACTGTTTGTATGACCTGGATTATTCAGTATTTTGTAGACCGTTATTAGGTCACCACGTAGCCTATGGTGGCTAAGATAGTGGAGCCCTAAGTCTTTCATCCCGTCCTGAGAAAGGGTGCTGGAGTCAGGGCACCTAGCTGTCAGCACATGAAGTGCAGCACCGAAAAGGATCTGAGGGCATCTTCTGGGCAATCGGGGCTAGTGTCTAGCTTGTCGGTGAATATTAGTCCTAGGCTCTTCTCCGTGGTGGTGTGGGAAAGTTGTATTCCACAAGGAGAATAAAGTACCTCCTGAGAGTCAGGGGTACGAAGACACATGGCTGGGCACTTATCCAGACTAAATGCCAGTCTGTTACAATCCACGCCCCGCAAGTAACTTGAGATCACTTTGCAGTGCACTTGATTCTGCTTCGGATGTCACAGCTCTTCACGGCTTAACACGGCTAGCATAAAGGTAAATCGAGGAGCTGGAAGTCAACGGAAGGCAGTCCACAAAAAGAAGGAACAGCAGAGGTCACAGAATCGCCCTTTTTGTAGTACACAGATGATGGTGACCTCCAAGTCGAGCAAAACCTTTTGGCTTTTGTGCGGAATTCTCTGCCGCCTGGCTAGTCTTTAATCCAGGAGAGCACTTGGCCGTTGATGCTCAACCTCGATATCTTGCGACTGAGAGTGGTGTATGGGACTGTGTCAAGGGCCTAAGCGAAATCCAGGAAAAGAGCATGGATGGGAACTTTGAGGTTCCAGCATGCCATCTAGTTATCACCGGCTGCCAGAAGGTTTCAGGCAACAAGACCCACCCTTTCTAGAACCACGTTGTGTGCCGTCTAGTGCTTTCCTCTCTTCCACGTACACCCTGACATAGTAGTCTATCAGGCTGTTGATGACTTTTGACGGTAGTGTAATGGATCGGTGGCATTTCGAGTCCTACATGACCCTTCCGTTGAGGATGGCTGGCAGAGTAGCATATCTGAACTCTTGTGGAAGCATGTATTTGTCTAAGGATTGTTGGAGCAGATTACGGAGCTCACCACGTAGGGCACAAAGGTATCGTTTCAACACAGCCGGCCGGATATCATTGCAATCCAGTGATTTTATTGCTCGGAGCTTTAACAGCTTTTCGAGGACTATAGCAACGGTTACTTTTATTCTATGCGACTCCACTGCATTGAGCAGTGTTGAAGGTTGGCCAGGCAGTTGACGATTTCGGTTGGATGACGTCATGTTCAGTTGTTTATCGGGGGTGGCAGTAAAGGCTTCGGCTATCTTTAGTCCAAAGAGGTTCTCTCAGTTTGGGCTCTCACAGCGTGGGCTCCATGGCTGGTGGGTTTTCTCCCTGCTATGAATCGATATTGGTTTCCGGGGTTTGGCTCAGATTCTGGGTAAGGTTTGTCAAAAATGACCTATCCCCCTCACTTTGACGTTGCATCGACTTCTTGGAGCTACATGCGCAGTGGGATCTGGCTCTTTTCTGGAGATCCTCCGGCTGTGCTGTGCTTTCCCTCTTGTCATCAAAAGGCTTTCCGTGCCCCGTTTCAGCCACGATAATCGCTTCTTCGGTAGTGTTGTGACTACTGGAACGTTTTTAGAGATAGCCTCCCTGATGACATCTGTCACTAATTCCCAATGTTGATCAGTTGAGAGGTTACTTCACTCGTGAGGCCATGGTGGTATCGACGGACATCGGTTCATTGCAACGTAGTTTGCCTTTCGGCAGTAAAGACAGTGAGATCCCTCTCATGATAGTTGTCCACTGAATACCATATCGAACACTACCAAACCATGATCACTGCCACTAAGGGGCTTTGGAACTGAATGTTTCCTGCTAGCAGATGGTCACTGGTAAGAAGGAAGTTCAGCTTGGATAGCCCACCGCTCGACCTCCAGCTGGTGTCATCGCTAATATTCTCATGCAGTTCAGTGTTTTTGATGGCGTTGAGTAGTTTTTGGTCGAAACTCCGGCTTGAGATTGCCCCGTAACACCCAAAAGGTAGGGTTGGAGCACTAAAATACCTGGCTACAATGACTTGGTCATATCCCGTAGACATCACTCCAGACATTACTCAGAGCTGCTGTTGGTTTTGTTCCACATTGCCGGTTGGAGTTCTGTGCCCTCCCCTAATTGGTGCTCGGTGTATCCAGCCATATAGTGGCAACAGCTGGAGTCTGGATGCCTTAAAAGTAGATTTCCACTTTTGAGATGGTCACTTATAAACATTATGCTCCACCTATTTTTCTGAGCTTCTGTCCCTCCTGAACAGCCGCATACCGTCTATATTATCTTCGGTGTCTCCAATATCCGCCGATGATCAAGTTTGTGTCAGGATCATAATCTTTGGAGCAAGGTGGGGACGGTAAGGTCGTGGCCCCCGAATCGTATCTCTAAGTCCCCTCGCAATTTTGGGAAGATACTCGGAGGTGTTTCGAACAACATGGCGTGCATCGGTGGGGAAGAAATGTAGGAGGTCGTGTGCCATGGTAAAGGTTACCACAGAACGGCCAGTTCCAGTGGAATTGGTCCAGTCACGTTTTTCCCCACAGGAGTTCCTGTTGATTTTATAGAGTCAAAACCTGTTTGGACGTCTTTTCTATCGACAGCAGTAGTGTTTTCGGCGCTAAGTGAGACTGCCATCTGCTGTTGTCGCAGTTTGCTGGGCCTGCTTCCACAGCCGCGGACGTCCCTGCTGGTGTTGTCACTGGCCCTGTGTTTAGAAAGTCTTGGCACCCAGGGTTAGTAGCCGTTAGCCAGGACGACACTGCTGTTGTCAGACGTGAGTGGCGTCGTAGTCTGCGGATTGCCGCCGCTGCTATCCCATTTAATTGTATCCTTGCTGAAAACTGCTGTCACTGTTGGACATCATGAGTGTACTTCCCGGCTAACATGCAGGCTGTTAGTTCCGGCATTCCATGGACAACTATGGCTGTTGGTTTTAGTGTATGGGGCACTTCCCGAGATATTTTTCTCGCTGACAATGTTCGGTCTGGCCTAGCTCGAATGCTGTATGACCAGTGCGTGAGATAGCAACAGGAATCTTTCCGCCTCCTTAACACAACCTCACTGTACTGTTGAAGTTTCTGTGTTACACAAAACGGACTGAACTGAGGCGATATTTCACTAGCATAATAACTCCTCTGCACGTCGAAAATCCATAGTCTCTGAATCTGATAAACAATGTATGCCTCAAGATGAACTTCAAAAAATAAGACATTGCCTGATTTATCATATCTGTAGCTATTTCAAGAAACATAGAAGTGAACCAAATGTTCAGCTGGGCCAAATCAGAAATAAGAATGGTATTGTATTTTGTTTAGTTTTAGTGTACATTTCAGATTTTGCGTTACCTGGTGGGATTGCAGCGCCTATGGGACGTTTCTGATTCACGTCCGTGTTTCAGTTTCGAAAGTGCCTGATCTTCTTGTTGTGAGTTTTCACCGTTTTTTTTGGTTGTGTTTTACTGTTAATTATTAGTGCATTCCTTTCTAGCTTTCTGAGTTGTCGGTTTATATAACCCGAGTAACATGTTACTCTCCTCTTCTTTTTAAGAATCTCGTGTTCATCGCCAAATATTCACGCCTCTGCACCCCACCGCCCTCTCCTTCTACGTATTCACCGGCGAGACGAAAACCTAACAACAGGTCATTTTGGTTCTTATCAGCAGAAGCAGACTGCGTATACTATACGTTGTCCAATTTATAAATTTGGTCACTGCAAATGTTTCTGACCATGGCATTCGCTTTTCTTAACTTGTGAATTGAAGTGAGTTTAAACTTAAATGTCTATAAGTTTAACTGAGATTGGAGTGCATTTTGACATCACAAGTCAAAGAATAGCTACTAGGGCTATCTGACTTACGACTTTTTCGAGTCACTCATATTCTAGACTAAATAGCCAAAAAGGGATTTCAGCACATGATTCATAGCGATGAGTATAGAATTTTGATTTGCGTTATCGATGACATTCTTGAGAAAACTTTGAAAAAAGTGTTTGATGGTGGTGTAGATCTACTACCTGGAGAACAACTACCCGACCTCGAATAGCCGGACGATATCCTTTACTGTGGCGATAACACAGGCCACTCAAGTCGCTTTTAATCAGTTTGGCGATTGTCCGTGAATATGGTTATATGCTTCGCGCCATTAAAGTGCAAGGGGTTTTCGCAAGGCTGCCAGGATCTATGACTACGCTCACCCTCGGTGGTGAGCCGTTGGAAGTAGTTCAAAAGTTTTCGTATTTCCCTCATCATCAACATCAACATAGGACCAGGCATTATTTGCGTAAACGGTTCGAGTTTGCCACAGCTCATATTAGTACATCAACTAAACAGGCAATGAACTGCAAGATGAAGATAAGAAAATTCAGTCAAAAGAAATATAAAGTACGAGGAGAAAGGAAAGGAAGAATGAGAGAATGGTGAGATTCGGTATAGCGTCGTTAAGATGAGGATAATGTGTGTATACATCTGCGCCACTGACATCGTTCTGAGCCATATCACCTAGAATCTCCAACCACTGGTTCCTCTTGTCTCGCGGACCCCAACCACCTAGTCTGCATCACCCCACATGGTTCAAACCAATGGTCAGAGACTTCATACATTGATGCCATGTTTTAGTCTGGCCATCTCGGACCTTTTTCCAGCCTGGACCTACTTCGGCAACATTTGTATGACGAGGCAGCCGGCGACTAGGCATATGTAACACAAGTCCCAACAATCACAGTCGATGAAAGTTCATAACCTCGTCAACTGATTTACCTCTACTCCCTAAAACTCTACACCTGACTTCTGCATTACTCACATGGTGACACCACGGAACACGGCCTATACTTCGAAGGCAACGGTAGTCAAACACCTGAAGCCTTCTCATGTCTTCCACCTTCAATGGCCATGTTTCACAGCCATACAGTAGAACAGAGCGGACTGATGTGCAGTACACGAAACCCTTAATAGACAATCGGATATCACGGTGGCGCCATAGGTGACGTAAGTCGGCGAAAGCCAACCGAGCCTTTTGTATCCGTGCAGAGATTTCATCGGCCACTGAGCTAGCCACCAGGGCTGATCCTACTTCCCAGGTAGGCGGAATGGTCGACACACTCAATCACCAAACTCACTGTTGTTAGCCGTGGCACCGCTGAAGACCAATCATGGAGCAACAATTTGTATTTGGGTGGTGAGAACCGCATCCCAAACATTCTCAAATTAACACTCAAAGTGTTCAGAAGACTCTGCATCTTGTCAGCGTCTTCACCTAACAGGACTATGTCATCTGCATATTCTAGGTCTAACGAAAATTCTCCTGCGATTAGGTCAACGTTTGTAATCAGTTGACGAAAGGGAGACCTCCATAAGAATATCTATGATGAAATTGAATAAGAATGGAGAGAGTGGGTACCCTTGACGGACACCACTCGATGAGCATAGCTCCCTGGACATCTCACTATAGGCTCTAACACGCCCACAAGTGTTCGATCAAGGAGCCTTCAATAAGGTGATTTACTTAGCCGGCACTCCTTTCAGTGAGAGACATTGCCACAAGACTTCTCGATTAACGGAGTCGAATGCCGCCTTCAGGTCGAGAGATATAGCTATTGTCGGGCGTCGGTAGGCGTGCCTATGTTCCAGGACCTGGCGCAGTGTGAATATTTGTTCGATACACCTGCGGCCGGGTCTATAGCCTGTCTGGTTTTCTCGGGCTTGCTGTTCCCGAGCTCCACTCAGGAGTCGAATGATTATAGAACCTAGAATTTTAGATACTATGTTCGTCAGGCTGATTCCTCTGTGGTTATCACAAGAGGACTTCTCGCCTTTCTTGAAGACTGGGATAATCAATGATTCAGACCAGTCGGAGGGGATTGTATTTGATTCCCATATACTAGTTAACACTTCCGTTAAACTGATTAAGAGCACCTTACCACCATTTGTAGTAGGCGATCACCGTTATCTGTACGTTCAGCCGGGACTCCAAAAGTGTCACCTAAGTGCCTTTCTGCCCCACTCAGTCTACCCACTTGTGCATTGAAATCACCTGCAACAACCACCACATCCGAACGTTTGGCTCTCGAGACGAGGCTAGACAGTTCACAGTAGAACTCGTCCTTCACTTCATCCGAACTACAGTCAGTGGGTGTGTAAGCAGAGATTACAAAGAGAAAACGGCGAGTCTCACTATTCCTTTTAGTTCTCACTGTGCCGTTCAGTCGGATAGTGCAGAGGCGACTATCAACTGGGATCCAGTCTAGTAGTGAGCTTCCTGCTCTAGTGCTTAATGTTATACCTACACCTGCAAGACCGCGAATCTCCAGAAACTGGAAGGGTGAATTTTGCGGATTCACCAGATTGGTCAGGGGAGGTCAGGTGAATAATCCTATCTGGGTCCTGTATGCGTGTCTCACAAACACAGCACGCATCCATGGCCCGAGTTGCTAGAGTCTTCGCCAACGAAGCCTGTTGACCAATTTGATGGAGGGTGCGGACATTGAAGGCTTCAATATGTAATTTGGAGCGTGGTTTAAGGAGACCAAGGATGCTGTTCTGTGGACTCAGATCGTTGTCGAAGGCTGTAGAGCTAGGAGAAATTGAAGATGATGTAGTATCGTTAGTTGAGAGACGTGAAGGAAGATTAGAAGGTAATGATGAGGGAGGTGGATAGCAGTCAGAAGAAATTTGAGTGCTGATCGAGTTGTGAGGGCGGTTGACACTTTCCGGCTGCCCACACCGTGGAAGGCTATTTCTTCTTAAGGTACCTGAAAGAGATTTGGTGACCGGACGTCTGTTTGAGGCCTGTCACACGGAGCCTTTTGAGTATGATTATTTTGAACTTTTGTTGTTTTTGGGCCGAATGATCGAAAAGAAACGACAAATGAACCAACAACGCTGGCCCGGCAGACCGTGAGGTATGGTGGAGTGTGTTACTTTTGGGGTCGACCTTTTCTAACCCTCCCCCCTTCCACTGAGAAGGCAGCATCAGCATAGGACTGCTGGTCATCCAAGAGAAACACCTCACTGCTGTCACACCCCATCCAGCTAGCAGCAGTATGACTTCGCCCTCAGACCCCTATCATAGTGTAGTAATTTACGCTACAACGGTAACTGCTTTTCGTCTAACCACTATCCAACAGACCTTTCTGGTATGGTAGGACCTCGAGGGAACAAGTGTTCCACCAGCATAGCTCGTTGGGTCATTGTGATATGCAAGCCCGACCACCACATCAAGTTGACATCTGTTGGTCGGAGCGTTTCTAGGTAGTTTTGTGAGTACTGGTGGAGGTGAAGGGATAAATTTCCAACCGCATATCGAAAGCGACAGTGGTAGACGTCATTTTGGGGTTAACTTTTTGCACCATGGTGACATCAGTCTAGCCGTAGTACATTGGGTTGAGACGTTATCAGATGTGGCTGAGAATCGAAATCAGCGGTGCTCATGCTATAGCTTACTCCTATCTTCTGCTGAATGGTGATGATTATTTCCTTTCGAATGTACCTTGCTGGATTGCCATTGTAATTGTTGTATTCTTATTGTGTTATATTTTTATTCACTTCCCTTCTTTGTGTTTCAGTATATAAATAAATTCAGGGAATGGGTCAATCCGTGTGAATTCAGAGGTAACTAAGTTTATATCCATTAGTATGTCTATAACAAAGTTCAGCAGGGACGGTGACAGCAGGCCTCCCTCGTAGACACTATTGGTTGTCGTCACTTCAAACGAAAATTCACTATCGGCACTTACAAGGCTGCATGAGGTCGAGTGGAGTTCTCTGGTCAGCAACAAATACTTGCTTGGTACTTCTTTTGACACTCATACAGTGCCAAAACACCTCTCGGCTGACACAGTCGAATCCCACCTTCAGGTCAAGAAATATAGCAAGTATCGGTTGCCGGTAAATATGCTTATCTTCCATAACCTGTAGAATGGTGAAGCTCTTATCTACGCACTCTCGTACAGGTTTGAAACCTTCCTGAACCTCTGAAGTTTGCTGTTTTCTAGCTCCATTTAGGTGTCGGATAAAGATAGAGATTAGAGTCCTGCACATAATGTTAATCAACCTGATTCCCCTACTACTCACAAAAGGACTACTTACCGTTCCTATGAACTGGAATGAAGTAGACCAGTCTGTCGGGAATATCTCTGATGCCAATACACTAACTTAGTAATTTCCTACTTCGTTCCATAAAATCTGGTGGCAAATAATCAGGTCCTGCAGCTTTGCATGGTTTCAAGTTTGAAACACCCTAATCAACTACGAGAAGAGTGCAACCACCCACATTTACGTCCGATTCAGGTTCGCGCTGTATGCTGACCGGCTAAGGCGTTGTTGGTCATTTGAGCTGTGCTTCAAAATGTTTCACTCAATATCCTGAGAGGTTTCCAGCGTCCCATTCTTTGTGGTGATGATCGCCTACACAATTGTCTTCTTGCCAGAATCCTTGACAAACTTTGATAATTCCGTAGTATTGCCTACGTTTATGTTTTTCTACATTACTTTCCGTTTCGTAATATCTGACTTTGATGAATAAAGCTCATTATTATAAAGCAGTTATATGCCTCTAGTTTTTTTGTGTTAATCGGCTAGTGAAGTAATTGCTTTACATGATATGGACTGGATAAGCAATCCGTATCCCATTTCACTGTTGTCTGCTAGGTAACACGGTACTGTTTACTTGATCACAAGAATAGTTGGTTAGTGATTATGATGATAAGGATTCACTTTATTTTTCTTTCTCGATATTGAACTGTATGCACATAAATTCCATTTTTATTTGTCATTCTTATAGCCCTCCGTGGGAATCATTGGTTTTGCTAACTCCATCAGAACTGGTGATTGAGTGACCCATTTATGTATATTTTAATGTCGTTTATAAATGAGCGACAAACTATCCAGTGGATTAGAAATATTCAATGGAGGATAAAACACGTCATTAAGGAGCCAAAATTTGTTCCTGCTAATCGTAAGATTTCTGGTTGCTAGGATTAGCCATTTATGAGATGGGTGATATGACAATAGCATCATAAGACTTGATTGAATAGCCTTATAATAGTCTTAACTAGAGCAATTTTCATCAACTATCAAAGAAGTTAGTAGAAGCAAAACGAATGGAGACAGTAGTATTTGCAGTTGTAAGGAGTTATGAAACAAAGAAATAAATATACATACAGGCAATATTTCAGTTGAAATAATGATATAAGGTATAGGTGTATCTGTGCCACTAAGCCTTTCCTTCCGTCGAATCCGTTACTGTTGTGAACCGTAACTTGGTAGGTCAAGTTTCCCTACACGGTTCAGACCATAAATTAGAGATTTCGTGGGATTATATCGCATCTTTGATTTAATCATCCTTGGTCTATTTTCTGTCTAACCTTAACTAAAATAACTCGATAGAATGAACGGTGACTTGAAGTACATAATTCATATCTCAGCCTTGTTGGTTGGTGAAAATCTACAACTTCATCATCTGACTTAACTCTTTTACCTAATAATCTGCGCAGAACTTGTA
The DNA here is from genome assembly GCA_944470555.2 of Heterobilharzia americana. Classification (NCBI taxonomy): domain Eukaryota; kingdom Metazoa; phylum Platyhelminthes; class Trematoda; order Strigeidida; family Schistosomatidae; genus Heterobilharzia; species Heterobilharzia americana. The sequence continues at coordinate 32,649,821 of OX104134.1, forward strand.
TATTGCTCGCAGGCTGACTGTGTCACATGTAGATGATGCTACGGTGGCAATGATGGACGAATATATAAAGGTATCCCATTACATGTAAATTGCTGCATAAACAAACTATTTGACAAACGATCATTCTAATTGTGTTGATGAAATTGACGGTTACCACAGTAATCATCCATCTTTTACTTACCATTCATTCTTGATGTCGCATAGTGGTACCTATAATGCCTCATTCTATACATTTTTTCCTTAAAATTGCAGGTCGTAAGTCGAACTCATCATCTTCGTTAACGAAATCGTCCAGTATGAGAACCCGCTTAAGACCGATCATAATTGATGGCAGTAATGTGGGCTTTGCGTAAGTTGCAGTACAGTAGTTATTACTATCATCATTTATACCATTTATGTGCTTAATTTCCTAACTCCTAGATAAGATTTAAAAGAAAGGGTGAATCGCTCATTGGGTTGATGACAATATTCTTTTGACGTACGTCTTTCAAAATGGTTTCGCCATTATAAATCTTTTCTTTTGCTAAACATTTCTTAGTTCCATGATAACACCTCGCTAGCCTTATTTCTATTTTTCATCTTGTATACCGGTTGCATCTTTGTGACAAGTACAGAATTCGAGTGCGTCAATCCTCCACTGATTCTCTCCAACCATGGCTCATAGCAAGCATTATGGTCTATCTGTGTCCTTCATTGGTTTCATGTCGGTAGACACAATGTGAACCAGTGTCTCCTACTAAGCTTCAAGACAGTGCTGACCAGCATCGAAATTACAAGAGACCTTCACCATTGTCGGTTTCTTGAAATATGACCCCCTAGACACATTCCAGATGTGTCCCCGATTGACTCAGCTTCCTTATTTGGGCGTTTTGAAGTCTCCTGCAGTTATTAATATATATATATATATATATATATATATATATATATATATATATATATATATATATATATATATATCAAAGCTTCGCTATATGTGGTAAGATACAATCTATTCTCTGCGTCACGCCAACTATGTGGTTGAGGAGTAGACTGAGATTATGAGTAGAAATTGGCAAGTCTTACAATCCTTCTTAGTTCTTACAGATTCATTCAGTCGAACAGCACACAGATGGCTGTTTACTTTTATCCAGTCGAGAAGTGCGAATTCTGCTCGAAAATGCTCGAAATGCTATGCATACACCAGTGTGTCTCCGTTGAATCTCCAGGCACTCGCTAAGTGAATGTTGCAGATTCACTGCACTGTTCAGATGAGGTCAAGTGAATCACTGCCACACCTGGGTCCTACATGTATGTCTCAGAAACACAGATAACCATGACCGGAGATTCCAGATTTTCGACAAGAGATATCTGTTTCCGGATATGGTATAGTGGTCGGACGATGAAGGCTATGATATGAAGTTGAGAGCGGCGTTTCAGGAGACTAGGAATAGTGTTTCGATGGGATTGATCTTTGGCAATGGTCGCAGGGTGAGAGATTGAGGAAGCTGTAAGATGCGGAATATGAGCACCAGGAAGTGAAGGCAGGAGAGTAGAAAAAGATAAGAATGGTGGGTTAGGACTGTTTGTGTGCTGCTGGAAGCGTTTGGGTGGTCAATTCTTTTTCTATCGCCTACATCGGAGAATTTGTTCCTGTTGGGTACATGATGCGGTCAAAGTAACAATTTTGCATGACCACAGAACCCATGAGAGATCTGATTGAGGTTTGTCACAAGCGGCCTTTGTATGATTGTAGAATTGAGATTTCATAGATCTAATGCCAGACAGGAGAAACGACACTGGTGACAGCAGGAACTGTAGGATAGGGAGGAGTGTGTCATTCTTGGGACCAATTTTTTCGAAATCAGCATTGTACAGCTGTTTGTTCACGGCACTCGCCTTGTTCTCACGTCCCAACCTACCAGCAGTTCAACTTGCCCTGGAATCCACATTATAGTGGTGTAGCAATTTAGACGTTATCGGTAACCGTTCATTGTCCGAGCTTTTTGGTGTTGCATAGGTTCCTCCCAGCCTGCCTCGTTAGATCATTGTGATATGTAATCTTGACTACCAAATCACGGTAGAAGCTATCAGTCGCGAAAGCTATTCGAGGTGGAGGACTTTCGTTTTCTACTTCTGTTTATTTAACCACTGTTTTCTCCACACACTTAGGAAAGAACTAATTCCCAACCGATAGCTGCTACCTCGACGTGGTGGTCGGGCTTGCATATCACAATGACCCAACGAGCTATGCTGGTGGAACACTTGTTCCCTCGAGGTCCTACCATACCAGAAAGGTCTGTTGGATAGTGGTTAGACGAAAAGCAGTTACCGTTGTAGCGTAAATTACTACACTATGATAGGGGTCTGAGGGCGAAGTCATACTGCTGCTAGCTGGATGGGGTGTGACAGCAGTGAGGTGTTTCTCTTGGATGACCAGCAGTCCTATGCTGATGCTGCCTTCTCAGTGGAAGGGGGGAGGGTTAGAAAAGGTCGACCCCAAAAGTAACACACTCCACCATACCTCACGGTCTGCCGGGCCAGCGTTGTTGGTTCATTTGTCGTTTCTTTTCGATCATTCGGCCCAAAAACAACAAAAGTTCAAAATAATCATACTCAAAAGGCTCCGTGTGACAGGCCTCAAACAGACGTCCGGTCACCCAAATCTCTTTCAGGTACCTTAAGAAGAAATAGCCTTCCACGGTGTGGGCAGCCGGAAAGTGTCAACCGCCCTCACAACTCGATCAGCACTCAAATTTCTTCTGACTGCTATCCACCTCCCTCATCATTACCTTCTAATCTTCCTTCACGTCTCTCAACTAACGATACTACATCATCTTCAATTTCTCCTAGCTCTACAGCCTTCGACAACGATCTGAGTCCACAGAACAGCATCCTTGGTCTCCTTAAACCACGCTCCAAATTACATATTGAAGCCTTCAATGTCCGCACCCTCCATCAAATTGGTCAACAGGCTTCGTTGGCGAAGACTCTAGCAACTCGGGCCATGGATGCGTGCTGTGTTTGTGAGACACGCATACAGGACCCAGATAGGATTATTCACCTGACCTCCCCTGACCAATCTGGTGAATCCGCAAAATTCACCCTTCCAGTTTCTGGAGATTCGCGGTCTTGCAGGTGTAGGTATAACATTAAGCACTAGAGCAGGAAGCTCACTACTAGACTGGATCCCAGTTGATAGTCGCCTCTGCACTATCCGACTGAACGGCACAGTGAGAACTAAAAGGAATAGTGAGACTCGCCGTTTTCTCTTTGTAATCTCTGCTTACACACCCACTGACTGTAGTTCGGATGAAGTGAAGGACGAGTTCTACTGTGAACTGTCTAGCCTCGTCTCGAGAGCCAAACGTTCGGATGTGGTGGTTGTTGCAGGTGATTTCAATGCACAAGTGGGTAGACTGAGTGGGGCAGAAAGGCACTTAGGTGACACTTTTGGAGTCCCGGCTGAACGTACAGATAACGGTGATCGCCTACTACAAATGGTGGTAAGGTGCTCTTAATCAGTTTAACGGAAGTGTTAACTAGTATATGGGAATCAAATACAATCCCCTCCGACTGGTCTGAATCATTGATTATCCCAGTCTTCAAGAAAGGCGAGAAGTCCTCTTGTGATAACCACAGAGGAATCAGCCTGACGAACATAGTATCTAAAATTCTAGGTTCTATAATCATTCGACTCCTGAGTGGAGCTCGGGAACAGCAAGCCCGAGAAAACCAGACAGGCTATAGACCCGGCCGCAGGTGTATCGAACAAATATTCACACTGCGCCAGGTCCTGGAACATAGGCACGCCTACCGACGCCCGACAATAGCTATATCTCTCGACCTGAAGGCGGCATTCGACTCCGTTAATCGAGAAGTCTTGTGGCAATGTCTCTCACTGAAAGGAGTGCCGGCTAAGTAAATCACCTTATTGAAGGCTCCTTGATCGAACACTTGTGGGCGTGTTAGAGCCTATAGTGAGATGTCCAGGGAGCTATGCTCATCGAGTGGTGTCCGTCAAGGGTACCCACTCTCTCCATTCTTATTCAATTTCATCATAGATATTCTTATGGAGGTCTCCCTTTCGTCAACTGATTACAAACGTTGACCTAATCGCAGGAGAATTTTCGTTAGACCTAGAATATGCAGATGACATAGTCCTGTTAGGTGAAGACGCTGACAAGATGCAGAGTCTTCTGAACACTTTGAGTGTTAATTTGAGAATGTTTGGGATGCGGTTCTCACCACCCAAATACAAATTGTTGCTCCATGATTGGTCTTCAGCGGTGCCACGGCTAACAACAGTGAGTTTGGTGATTGAGTGTGTCGACCATTCCGCCTACCTGGGAAGTAGGATCAGCCCTGGTGGCTAGCTCAGTGGCCGATGAAATCTCTGCACGGATACAAAAGGCTCGGTTGGCTTTCGCCGACTTACGTCACCTATGGCGCCACCGTGATATCCGATTGTCTATTAAGGGTTTCGTGTACTGCACATCAGTCCGCTCTGTTCTACTGTATGGCTGTGAAACATGGCCATTGAAGGTGGAAGACATGAGAAGGCTTCAGGTGTTTGACTACCGTTGCCTTCGAAGTATAGGCCGTGTTCCGTGGTGTCACCATGTGAGTAATGCAGAAGTCAGGTGTAGAGTTTTAGGGAGTAGAGGTAAATCAGTTGACGAGGTTATGAACTTTCATCGACTGTGATTGTTGGGACTTGTGTTACATATGCCTAGTCGCCGGCTGCCTCGTCATACAATGTTGGCCGAAGTAGGTCCAGGCTGGAAAAAGGCCCGAGGTGGCCAGACTAAAACATGGCACCAATGTATGAAGTCTCTGACCATTGGTTTGAACCATGTGGGGTGATGCAGACTAGGTGGTTGGGGTCCGCGAGACAAGAGGAACCAGTGGTTGGAGACTCTAGGTGATATGGCTCAGAACCGATGTCAGTGGCGCAGATGTATACACACATTATCCTCATCTTAACGACGCTATACCGAATCTCATCTTGCAGTTCATTGCCTTTTAGTTGATGTACTAATATGAGCTGTGGCAACTCGAACCGTTACGCAATAATGCCTGGTGCTATATTGTTATCGATGATGAAGTAGTGGCTGATATTTGTTGGTTATTTTTTAGGATCTCTGAGTGTTTGTGAATGCTGGTAAAATTTCGTTGTATAATGTGTTTATGATTGAAAGTACTATTGTGAGTTAAATTGTTGATTTACGAGTGGTAATCTGCGTTATGAAGCTGGATATAAAACATTGGTTGTTGCTGAAATATTTTGTTCCACCGGAAGAAATAAGCTCTATAGGATTTAGAAATTTGTCGCCTTGAAGTATGCATTGTGTAATCTAATGAACTCTTCTCACTTCAATCTGAGAAGACCAGAAACATATGGAGTTGTAAAATGTTTGTTTATTTCTTTGACTATTCAGGTTAACTTTTATTTGTGTAGTTTTTGAGGTATTAAGGGAACACCAATACTCATCAAGATGCAGATGCATCCAGTGTATTAGTTTTAAGTCGGACAAGATGTGTGTTTGTGATTTCATTGTTAGCCTTTACCGATCTGACTAATCTGCAGGAATGAACTAACATGTCGTTAACAAATAGACTCCAGTGAGCAAATGGAGCTGACTACGAATAACGATCATACCTACTATAAAGTTGTATTTTACCGAGGGTAAGGCGTATCAAATTGCACGCGGTTCATTAGGGCAGCAGCTCTTTTCAAGCTAAATAACGTCACTACAGAATTTGTGGCGTAGGTTAATAGCTTACGATGTGGATATTCATGGTGAGTTATTTCCTAAACTGAAGTTTCAGTCGGCAAACGTTTCATTGGCGTGGTAGATATCATCATCCATGCATCAGAGTTCTACAGAAATGTGACTTGGTAGTTTAACATATCAAAGTTCTGAGAACATCAAACCACCACCATCCTCTTCCTGAGCTACAAACCTTTTCCACCACTTCTAAAGCTTCCTAACGTCTTCTGTTTTATGGCGTGAACCTCTCGATTATATACTTGAAATTTCTTTTTGCTAAGCAACGTGTTCTATTTTGGTTCTGGTCCTAGTGGAATAATCCTTCCTCCACACAAATTTTCGTATAAAACAATGGATTTTCAAATCTGAGCGTTCAAGCAGAATAAATACGTTTGTGGATAAATGAATTCAGTTTATTTCATGCTTCTGCTTTTTCTCATGATCTTGAATTAAACAAGAACAGCAATTTTAACATAGTACTATGACGCCATTGTATTTCACATTCTACTTTTCAGCTGCTTATTAGGTAATAGGTGACAATCATTATAATTGACTAAGACAGACAGAATCAACGTAGGACCTCGCACACAGCTACATCGGCTCAAGTTGCCACACTTCACAGTAGTAGTACACAGAGAACAGGTAGATGGAAAAGGAGTGATATCAAAGTAGATAAAGTCGCGTGAGAGAATAAATCATCTCAAGATAACGGTTAGTGTAATTATTCTGTGTGAACCCTTTCCTATCTGCTGTTAGACGATGGTCCTGTTAGATTGCAAACTTCATTTTCAGATGCGAAGATAATCTATGTAAACTGCTTAGGTCCCATTATTCCCGTTCTATTGATGGTTGTGTATTAGAGAATGTCACAAATGTGATTTATCTTTGCATATATTTTCCCTTGAACCTTTTCTGGTCCTCCCATATCTTACTAATTTTGTGTAAAATTTCGGTGTTATATTTTCGAATGATCAAGAATAAATCTACTTACAAATTTGAATAGTTTAGTGGTTTAGTCTATGGTTTCATCATAGAGTTATACAAGTTAAAATCTTCGAGGAGAAATACGTGTTTCCTGATGGTCGCAGATACACCCTGCGGACGAAGAAGAAGCGGTGAACGTTAGAATTCCAAAGAATCTATTTTTTGGTTAAATCACCATGATATTCACATTGAACTATGTCCGAAAACTTGCAAAGAAGTATAGCTGTCTGTCTATTGTACCAGGTAAATGGATCACTATGTCGTTCTGTACTACAGCAGTGCTCATATTCTCAGGTTTTATGAATTGTAAAGTATTTTTGTGGCTTATAGACCATTACAAATCTGAATTAGTCATTGTATGCACAAAAATTCCTTTTCAACACTTACCTTAAACTATGGAAAAGACTCACTACACTTCTGTCATAATACCGGCTAGTTATGTGAATGCTTTTGCTGTCTCGCTTGATTGATAGACCGTTTTCTTCCCTTTTTCGCCCCTATCATATCCGTATGATTTCGGTTTTGTTTATCTGTTGACTTGTGTAACTTTAAACAAACATTGCCTAATTTGTATATTTCTGGTTTTTGACTGCATACCCTCTTAATGAAGCCTAATGCAGCCGATGTTTTGTAAAAAAATAGAGAAACACTTTTCTTATTATTATGACTTTAACTGGTAATCTCTGTGGCATAATCGAAGGAAGAAGTGTAGTTGTCACTATTATAGCAGTTTGCGACTTGCAAGTAAAGCTTAATTGTTCTGTGAATATCATGCATAGTAAATTGTTACTTTCGAATTCGATCTCCATTTAAATTATTTACACGTTAGAGGGAAATCGTAAATGCCGTGCTTCAATAGCGATTGGTTATTTTTAATGATGTCGCTGAGTAAACGTAGGGTTTAAGTTATTGTGAATAACAGTTGCTTCTGACACCTTTGTTCCTCATGCTTCGTTGATCGTCGACAGTATCATAAAATAATAGCTGGCATATAGCTGTAGGAGCTGTTTTATGAAGTAAAATTACATCGTTTTGTACATAATGTTAACCTAAGTACAACTACAGTATGAAAGCGTCTAAAATATTGATCTGTATTTTGGCCTATTTCTCTCCCTAAAATATTCCCATTGTTAAGATGATTTTGTCCAGCAAGTGTAGTAGCAGTAAATCTCAGGATACTTTGTGAATGTTTGGTAGTATGCATTGTGTAACGTTTGTCCTATTGTCATTTGGTTTTCTTTTCTCCCGAAGTCATGGGAAACAAAAAGAATTTAGTGCTACAGGAATTCGTTTGGCACTGGATTATTTTGCAAAACGTGGCCATGAGGATGTGGTTGTTGTAATACCTAGACATTATCATGGGAAAGGTGGTCGTTATTTCGATGAACTTGAGCATTCAGGCAGATTGACATATACACCATCACGAACACTGAATACAAAAAGACAAACGGTATATGATGATCGGTAGGTTTTATTTTTCAAAGTACCCTATACTTCACATTAAAAAAAATTAAATCGAATTCATTTAACTTCGATTGCTACCCTTGAAATGTATATTCAACGTAGAAAGAAAAACAACAATGGTATATAACGAGGTTAGAATGCGATGCAGTTAGTTATTCGTGTAAGTTATCACATTTCCCAGCTGTAGCGTATTGGGATGTGAAAGTTAAAAAGAGGAAAACAGAATAGTAGTTATTTAAGCAGAAGTAGAGAACTTCGGGTAATATTGAGAACTGCTTAGACAGAGAATGGAGTGGTATAAAATAGTTGATCGTTTTAGACTTACAGAAACCTCTTAACTCATTATAATCAACCTTGTTTCTAACCCCTTATTTTGGTTGTCTTGCGTACCCCTATCCAAGAAGTCTGAAGTTCCTTATGTGATTTTACCAGGTATAAGTTGATTCATTGATAAGTGTTGTTCTTTAGTCTGGTTAACCGAAAGTTTTTTTCATTCATCCTAAGCTAGGTGGTGTTGTACAATGACCAGGTGCTGTCTATACGTCATAACGTGTTCCTCATTGCTTAGATTGATGCGATTTGAATATCTCATCAAATAATCTACTCTCTTATATTTTCTCGTATCAGTCACCGACACTTACAGCTATACTGTGGTAGTTCAGTGTAGTTAACTCTCAACAGAAAATTGTATTTCACCTTTTCCAGTGTAAGTTAACAATGGTTAAATGACTTGTTTTTATCCGTAGCAGGATTTTATCACCCACCACTATCCACTGATGCTTATGCAACCCATTGGGCCTCACCATTTCCTTTTCTATTCTTAAAAAAAATCGGTGCCAACCAGTCCTGAAGCACTGTCTTGTATATGACACGTATATTTACTTCTACTGTTCATAAGACTTCATAGTTTCTCACCATCTTCACTTGTCAGTTCCGCATTGTTTGAGTACTTCGGTAGATAATGCTTTTACTATAAGCGCGTCAATGATGGAGGTAAATGAAGACAAAGCAAGTCAGCACCTTTGACAACCACCACTCAACGTAGTCAGTCGAAGTAATGACCTCTTCCGATAAGTAGTAGCCATACAACCATGGATTTCTGGGTACAGCTGTCTTCGTTGTACGATATGTCTGCGAAACATTTAATACAGTGAGTTATGCAAGTACTGTTGTACGAGTATCACAGAAAGATGTAGGGTGTATTATTATCAGCCCCAAACTTTTGTGTTTTCTAACCTGCCCTTATTTTTAACTGTGATTAGCACATTAGATTTGGAATTCATATCTCATGGAACATAGATCGGTACCAATTTTAGACACAAAATTCTTTTTTAAGCGTATCAACAAATTTATCATTTTTTGTAATCAATAATTAAAGAATTCGGTGATCAACTCAATTATCATTCAGTGTGCATATTCCCGTACATTACAGTAAGTTACATATTGCTTTTTCATTTGTTATACATTGATTAAATCTTCTTGGAAGTAATATAAAGGAGGCAAGTGGTCGTCTCAGTGTATGTATCTGTGTGTCGATTTCACTACTACTACTACTACTGATTGACATCTGTTCGATTGTATTCAGAAATACCAGTTTCCTCGTGTTTGAAAACAACCCTTACTAATGACTGCAAATAAAGTTAAAATAAGTCGAAAAATAACTTTCTGATGATTTCTTCCAACCGTCTAACAGATTTACAGCTGACCAGTCTACAGTTATAGGGAAAATATACTTGTAAAATCTCATTGAGGTAGAAAAATAAATTTCTGACGTTTTGTAACCCTGTGGAAGTCTTTTATTCAGCGAATAAAACCCGATGAAGCGACTTCCACATGGTTACGAAACGTTAGAAATTTATTCTTCTACCTCATTGGGATTTACGAACCTATTTCCTTGATAGTCCATTTATCCAATGCTCAAGTTGTTCGCTTCTGTCAGGTCATATTTTGATCCTGAACTCTATAAAATAACAATCAACTTTAATTTTGTATCTCGTTTACAGTATAAAAAAAAAAAATTCATCTTGACTAGAAAATTACCGTTTTCTTCTTCTCGAACTATGTATTTACTTTTAGCATAATCTTACAGCTGGCGGCTGATAAGGATGCAGTTATCATATCCAATGATCAATATCGTGATCTTATGTCTGAAAATGCCAAATTTAAAGAACTTATTGAAACACGGTTGGTATTTTTGTCTACTTATAACTGTTTTTGTGTATGTTAATTAGTTAAACAAATTATGAGTGGCTGAACACCAACCAATGTTATTTTGTCTAGTCGACTAACTGCTTGCAAATATCTAGTACCAAATACAACAGTTTACTTCAGAATGCTGTTATACTGTGGGACTGATTGCTAAAGACCTAATCGGTACTAGAAACTGAACAACACAGTGTTGATTACTACTATCTAGTGATAGAATAATTTAATTGATGTAATTCTATAGGTGACCAGTTCTGGCTTCAAAAGGTCAGAGGTAACATTCCTGAGTACAGCCATGAGTGATACAGACTATTATATCATCAGGTAGCATCATTTCTGCTTAGAATATGTACAGACCTCATCCGTCCAACACGCGAAAAATCTAGGTCGATCACCATTTCTTGCTAAATACTTCGAAGCGTATTACTGTAGAACTATATCATGAATCATTATAGTGCATGTTTGAGTTTGTTGCATTTTGATTTTCGACTGTTTTTCTTATCTTGTTTTCTTTTTGCGGTATGATGATGTACTTGTACCCCTATAAGAAGTGGAAATTCGGCCAATTTATTGACTTTTTATCAGTTCAGTTTGACAAGTTCACTTTCAATATTGCGTTTAAATTATTCAGATTGTAGTAATACTAACAAATGTGAAGGTTGATTTAACTCGACTGAATATCATGGGTGAAACTAGTGGATCAAAAGGTGGACAGTACATAGTTAAAATTCTGAACGAAATGTAGAATTAGTCCATCACCACCAGGTGCTACTTGTTCAATGTGCCAGTTTGCGATGAGCTACACAATGACTTGATTATTTTTCTATAGATTACGCTCCAAATAAATAGAAGAGCGAATAAGCATCTATATTCGGCGTATTAGATCTGCTGTATATCGATAGTTTAGTGATTATTGCGAATTGCTAAGTCACAATAGTCTTTATTTAGTGTAATCAAAGTAGTATCTAACATAACTGACTCTGTAGTAAATTTCGAATGCTTTACCCAAGTCCAATAATGAAATGTGTATTAGGTGAATTTTTATTCGCTTGCTCTGCTAGTGGATTTGCCAAGTTACATACTAGGTGGTGCGCTGAAAAAGTTTTCAAAAATCTTATTATTTCAGACTAGTTGGAAATAAATAATTGTAATATGGTGTCTGTTTCCGAGAGATCTAAATATTTTTTCATTATTTTTGCAGATTACTTCCCTATGTTATGTCAGGGAATACATTTCTTCTTCCAGAGGATCCTTATGGACCTAAAGGCCCTTCCTTATCTACGTGTTTATCCATGTCAGATTCACCACAGTGTTGGTAAACATAATTTGTTTTTTTATTCATCTATCTTCTGTCTGCTTTTATTTGAATGAAGTAAAAGCATTCGACTTTTGAAGGGGAAAACAAAAGTAATCATTCTCACTTCACTCACTGTTGTACAAAAGATTTCATTGAGTTTACTTCCACTAATCTATATTTTGTTAAGTTTTGGATGAATTATTCACTTTGTTTGATAGTATTGGGATTAATATTGTTACAAACACACTGATTCCACTATTTTACTTATTCGTGTGTGTTGTTCACCTTTGTAATTGCTGTTATGTTTCCTCTGCATTCGGCATACAAGTACTTTTTTTGCAGATGACGAGATTGGTGGTATGCTGTGCGTAACTTGTGAATTAAAAGAGGTAACAGTCTCATTCCTAGGAAAAAAATCGTTTCGTTCCTGATTTTCATACTTTCTGGCTTTATAAACTTGAGACAATGATTTTCACTATGAAACTGTTGCTATTCTCTTGCAGCATCCACTGTAGTGAATGTTGGTGATAAGTTCTCTTCATTTTGTTCTCTATACTTGCCAGGTATAAGACATTAAATTGTGACAGTTAATTCCTGTTTTCAAGCTGTTTCCATAGAACTGTGCATACTTTTTACAATTTATGAATTCCCCTAAGTGACCTGGTTTAGTCATAAAGCCGTATGTTGAAGTCAGATTTTTGTTTTTCTAGGGTAACCAAATAACAAAAACCGTTGGTAATTTTTTCCCGATTTAATCTGTCTTCTACTTAGTTTTCAAAGTGAATTTTATCACATTTTTTGTGATTGGTTCTTGGGAAACGGAACAGATCACTAAATAAACTGACCAAAGTTCATCGCTTATGTTCAAGTAATTTGTCAAGTGAACTATGGTTCAGTTTTAAACTATTCCTAAAATACGAAATCATTTCGTCGAGAGATACAATTATTTGCCGAAGGATAATTTTTCTATTGGTTTACTACCTTTTGCATAATTGGGTTTAATAATCTTTAATTATTGATGCAAATAACTGGTCCACTAAAAGTCAGATTATCTTGAATTATCGTATTGACTATTAATCAACATCAAACTATTGCGGTAATTAGTATATATGTATTTATGGGCACTGTGGTAGAATGTAATTCCATATTAGATTTATTTATTTGATACGTCACAGTGATACAGTCAGTTATTGTTCATTACCCTGAGTCAGTTAGTATCAACATGTTAATGCTGCATAAAAAACCAACTCTCTACATTTCACATCGAGATATAAGGAAGCAAGACGAAAGGTAGAAGGTGTGGTGTAGTGCAATAATAAGTCACAAAAAGTTATAAGAAGAAGAGTGAAAGTTAACTTGGCCAGTACTATACGATGCAGTATACGATCGCAAGGTACACGTAACACGTCCCAGCCACCTGAGTTTAAGAAAAGTTAACAACCATATCAACCGAATTACTTCATTACCTAGTGGTATACCCATAGCTTTTGCGATACTGATGTGGGGACTATACGACACTACCTGTGCTATGAAAATAGCGGTGGTCGAACACCTGAAGCCTGCTCATATCCTCCAGCTTCACTAACCGTATTTTGCATCAATATAGCAGATTAGAGCAAACTGCCGCACAGTAAACTTGGAGCTTAATAAATACTTGGATATCAGATTAGTTTCAGTTCGCCAAGGTCAAGTGGGCCTTTTGTATATCGACCGAGATTTCGTCGGTCACCAACATCATGGTTGCTGCGATTTCCGTATTGTATTTATTTATTATAGCACACAGTGATGCAGTGTTATTTACTGTATTATGTTTTGATTAGAACTTACAGCTCAAAATCATATCAAAGTAAAGAATTGTACTATAACACAGACACCAAATTTTGCTCTTTATATCCGACTTTCTAATTGAAGTAATTGACCCACTCAATCACTTAGCCCTCTATGGTAAAAAAATGTATTGCTGCGGATCGTTCCTGGAGCAATAATTAGCACTTCACTGGTAATCAACATAGCCGAGAAGCTCTCAAATTGTAACCGATGTCGCAATCGATAGCTGCTATCTTGACTTGGTGGTCGGGATTTCATATCACAATGACCCAACAAACAATCCTATTAGGATACTTCTGTTCAGGTTTCACCACACTAAAAAGGTCTATTAGATAGTAGTAAGACCAACAGCAGTTACTTTTATAGTAAAATACACAAAGCTGTGCTAGGGATCAAAAAGGAAGTTGTAATGCTGATGCCGCTTTTTATACGGAAGGGTTATTCGGAAAAAGCCTGTCCCAAGAATGGCACACTCCTCCCTATCCTACAGTTCCTGCTGTCACCAGTGTCGTTTCTCCTGTCTGGCATTAGATCTATGAAATCTCAATTCTACAATCATACAAAGGCCGCTTGTGACAAACCTCAATCAGATCTCTCATGGGTTCTGTGGTCATGCAAAATTGTTACTTTGACCGCATCATGTACCCAACAGGAACAAATTCTCCGATGTAGGCGATAGAAAAAGAATTGACCACCCAAACGCTTCCAGCAGCACACAAACAGTCCTAACCCACCATTCTTATCTTTTTCTACTCTCCTGCCTTCACTTCCTGGTGCTCATATTCCGCATCTTACAGCTTCCTCAATCTCTCACCCTGCGACCATTGCCAAAGATCAATCCCATCGAAACACTATTCCTAGTCTCCTGAAACGCCGCTCTCAACTTCATATCATAGCCTTCATCGTCCGACCACTATACCATATCCGGAAACAGATATCTCTTGTCGAAAATCTGGAATCTCCGGTCATGGTTATCTGTGTTTCTGAGACATACATGTAGGACCCAGGTGTGGCAGTGATTCACTTGACCTCATCTGAACAGTGCAGTGAATCTGCAACATTCACTTAGCGAGTGCCTGGAGATTCAACGGAGACACACTGGTGTATGCATAGCATTTCGAGCATTTTCGAGCAGAATTCGCACTTCTCGACTGGATAAAAGTAAACAGCCATCTGTGTGCTGTTCGACTGAATGAATCTGTAAGAACTAAGAAGGATTGTAAGACTTGCCAATTTCTACTCATAATCTCAGTCTACTCCTCAACCACATAGTTGGCGTGACGCAGAGAATAGATTGTATCTTACCACATATAGCGAAGCTTTGATATATATATATATATATATATATATATATATATATATATATATATATATATATATATATATATATATATATATATATATATATATATATATATATATATATATATATATATATTAATAACTGCAGGAGACTTCAAAACGCCCAAATAAGGAAGCTGAGTCAATCGGGGACACATCTGGAATGTGTCTAGGGGTCATATTTCAAGAAACCGACAATGGTGAAGGTCTCTTGTAATTTCGATGCTGGTCAGCACTGTCTTGAAGCTTAGTAGGAGACACTGGTTCACATTGTGTCTACCGACATGAAACCAATGAAGGACACAGATAGACCATAATGCTTGCTATGAACCATCGTTGGACAGCGGTCGATTTGATATTAACTAATTTATTTTTGAAGACTAAATAGCACTGGATGTATGCTGCGAATAATCTTTAAATGGCACCTTATTTTGGGCACGTATAAACTATCTGTAGATTTGAAAGAGAAACCGTTTGCACAGTAAGTACAGCATGACGTTTGATGACTTCTGTGAAGTAAAAAAGTCACCAGAGTTTAAGACCCATAGAAGAAACTAGGAGTGATTGAAGTCGTAGCCACCAAATGTCAAATCTCAACAGCCTGCTGGGTGACTTTCGAGATTTGGTTGCAGTGAGTTCAAGTCCCAGTAATCATCTGATACAGTTTCATTGAAGTCCAGTCATATTTTCATGGATAGGAAGAAGCAGTTTCCTTGGATTTCACTGCTAGGTTTTCTTACTTACTGTTTATTATTTCGTCTGCCAAAATAAAATTTCGAATTACCTTAAAGATATTCTTCATAATTTCACTAGAGATCTTTGTGATCTTGCACTTATTTGATACCGAATGTTTTACTAGCAAGATCATATTACTGAGGAGTAGTCCAGAGTATGAGAAAGCCCTTTGACGTCTGGATGCAAGTGAACAATCATCTATGTGCTGTTTGAATGAGTGGATCTGTAAAAACTGAAGGATAGGGAGACCAACCGATGCCTATTCATAACCTCCGCCTACGCACCCTAAACCTATGAAATAAGAAGAATCTCTATCACTGTAAATTCTGTTCAGGTTATGAACATTCATAATACTATCTAGTTCGTATATATACTCACCGAGGTGATTTCTATGAATATACATTGCTAGAAACGCTGAAAGCAGTCATACAAATTAAAAGCATCTAAATCGAACATGAGGATAGAAGCACATCGCCAACATAATAACTAACTAGACAAAACGTACGCAGAAGCGCAAGGTCTAAGTTGTCACACTTCACAACAACATTTAAACAAGATGATAGCAAAAGGTCCACATTACGGTGGACAAAACTGCATGAGAGTTGACAGAATTAATAGATGTGTATCACTGAGATGCTAAAAACTCCGGAGATATCAAAAATGCAATACATCTACACCATTGTGTTCGATTTTTAGCCAAGAGTCTTAGAGCATGGTTTCCCACTCTCGACAACTTCAGTTAGATAGTCTGCTCCTGCCTACATAGCTTTGTCAAGTACTCCATGGACTGGTATCATGTATTCTTCTGATCACACTTAGCACTCCTCCAACTCAATCCTATCTTCGAATAACACTTCGTCGCTTTGTATACGAGCTGAATTCCTTCAACAACCAAACAGAGAATGTCAACGCGTTCAACAAGGCCACTTCCCACCCCTATATTAGGAGTTGGTGCACACCGGTCGTGAAGCGTCAGTCAAGTAAGGTGTATACTGAATCCTCACGAATAAACACGCAGTATGGAGGCGTGTTATGTATATGCTTGACATTGATGCTAAGAATTGTTAATTTATTTAAATTCCTAAAGAATGAATTGATGAAAGATATATTTAGAATATATATCAAAGGTAAAATACGCTGATTTGAGATGTTTTCAAGTAAATCAGTTTAAGGTTGTTGTCACTTTAGAACTTTAATATATGCGTTTTTCATTTAGATCGAATTTGTTGATGAAAAACTTGAAGTATTACGCAGGGCCTCTTGGTTTTTGTTATTCTGCGATGATCCTTTTTAGTATTACTGTGAGTGCATCTCTGCTTTCTTAATAGTTGCACAACAGTTCTGGTTATATTTCATCTCCTTTCATGTACATTCTATATATGAGACTAGGTATCGGAGTAGCAGGAAGTTCTACCTCGTTATCATTTTTTATGTGCAGATATTTGTTCCCTGTTTTCTTCATTAAGTCTACTATAAGCATCCTCTTGTTGAATAACAATTTCTCGAATACTTGATCCAGCTTTTACATTACTCGTTTCAGGGTCTGTTTCTTTTCTAGCCATAAAAGGACCATATTGTCGATCTACGACACGACGTTTATATAGTAGCTCAGGATTTTGGGAATTACTGTTCCCCTCTTTTATAGGAGATATTGCATGACTACGCAGAATTGGAGGAACTTCATTTGGATTCAAAGAACATGACTTTTGAGTTGAGTTGAGTTGAGTTGCTCAATGCAACAAAAAAGTGAACTCATCTTTTCGACCGTCTAAATTATTTATCTAGACTTTTCTGAAGCGTTTGATTGCGTTAATCGTTTATGTAGGGTTTGAGTGGTTATTCTATGTTCGAAGAAACAAAATGTCCTAAAGGAGTTCCCTAGCGTTCACTACTATGGACTCTTCTTTTTTTAATACACGCAAACGACTTGTCTTAACAGGTTTCTTGTCAAATCACTCTTCTCTCTGAGGGAAATAATAAGCTAAGAAGACAGTGTTTACCCAAAGGGAAATACTGACTAACTTAGAAATCAATAATAAGCTTGCATTTAACTCTAAAAAAATGCGATTCCGTACATTTAGAACATGACGCGTTTCATGAATATAGCGTCACTAGTAAAGAACAGGAAGCATCCTACGCGGAGGATTTGGGTGGTTTGGTCGCAAGACTTTAAATCCTATACCAACTGCGACAGAAACGCATTTAATGGCAGCTTAGCATTAACAACTCGGATGAAATGTTGGACAGTTCGATCGTAGGCGTTTCCATCGAATTCTTAACATTTTCACACTGTCTTCTCTGGAGTACAAAAGTGTAGTTCCCTTCCGCTCCCTTGCAGAACGATAAATTGGGCATATAACGCGCCCAGGGTGACCAACCAAATCTTTTCAAGGTATCAAGTTTAAAACACACAAGAAACGACCGGGATGGCACCATTTAAGTTTAATGTGGTTGTCTAGATTAATAATACTACCATAGACGAAGGAATTATTACAATTACGCTCAAAATTACTTATTTTACACACTGTTTGAACGGAGTAGTGACCACTAACGTCAATCACGCCATATATAGCTTACACGGCAACATGTCGGATACCAGCGGTGCTTAATTTGTATCTATTGGAATGCTAAAAACTAAGAATGGATCTTATGATGGCTATAAAGTCCCAAATACTCCTGAAAATCCACTTCATTACTTACACAACCGTAGTTGTGGTCTTAGGTGACACACGTAGAAACTAAGCGTAGAAAATAGCAGGTCAGATATAGGGTGCGACTTCTTTTTACTAAGATATGTTATATTTTGGGATGCGATACCCGTTAAAGTAGTTGTGCTTTTTCTAAATAACTTAAGCGTCGACTTAACATGTACTTACCCTGGCGTGGGAGCTCAGTCACAACTAACTTGCTTTTCCTATTTTGATTTCTATTCTTTGCTCTCTCATTTGAAAATATATTAACAAACAAGGAAACCTGTGATCTACTGCCCTGAGAAGAGGAATACAGTGAAAGCTACTTTTTTTATTCCGTTACCAACCAACTGATGAATGTATAGATTTAAAAGCATATAACATTTCTCACCAGTTGTTTTTTTTTCTGTTTCTTATTCAAACTATTTGAGAATTATCATGCAAATACTATCTTCGTTAACGTGTTAAATCAGGGTCAGTGTTGGAGCAACAAGTTCATAATTTTTGCATAATTCTCTCACTGATATAGCATGAACTGACGAAGCATAATTATAACAAATGCAGTGGTGCTTTTTCTCGTAACCGTTTTACTGCTTCCTAGACTATTGTGTATTTCAAATTGTTTCATCTTATGCAGTATTAAGTCTTTAACATTTCTTCTTCTGATATAAGCTACGCATAGCTGTGATGTGATGTCCATCGACATCACTTTGAACTTCTGCGTGAGGCAAAAACGCCTCTTCATGTACAGTATTTAATTTCTAGTTTTCTTGAGATTGATCAGTTACTTTCATATGAAAGCCAGTGAGAGAAAGCTTCTTCTGTCGTATAAACAGACATTTCAACCTGTTATTGCTGTTGACTCTTGTTCCGTGTTGCAGCAATGAAGTACGCCTAACAAGTTAGTGTTTTCCTTACCATTAGTTTGGCGTGTACGAACACCTACAGAATGTTATTGTCGTTGATTTGAAGTCTCTTTATACTCTGCGACATAGGTCAGCAATGCCTTCAGGAACAATAAACTTTGATAAGTCAACTATGCAATAATAGATATACCGGTGACTACATTCATACTGTTGTAGCATTTAATTTCACTGTATTGTTAATATAAGTGAAAAACTTGGGCACTGTGGTAGAATGTAGTTCCATATTAGATTTGTTTATTTGATATAAAGCGCACAGTGATACAGTATTATTTACTTGATTACGTTTCGAGCATAAATTATTGCTCATAATCATATCAATGTAATCACACTTCTTTCGACATCTGATTTTATAGTCCTGTCACCTGATCTCTCTTTGTTTTTTTGTTTTTTGATTGGTAGTAAAGTTTTCCATATCTCTGGTATAGGTGTTGCGTCATTCCTATTACATGTGTTGGGTGTGAATTCGATGAACAAAGATTCAGTAATTAACCTCTCTCTCCACCTAGCTATATTAGACTTAAGTACAGTGGTTTTGTCCCATCCTATTGTGTGGTTGTGTGTTAATGAATGTAATGCAATGGCTGAGTGTTTTTCTAGGTTATTGATCTTATTGGGGTCTGTCGTTCTATGTTTAGCTAAATTCCTATGTTCTGTTAATCTAACTGACCCCGACCGGCTAGTTTGACCTATGTATTTGACTTCACAGTCATTACATGGCATTTGGTAGATTATATTATTTTGCTTAATTGGTTCTATCGGATCTTTTAGCCGACACAGCTTACATTGATATGATTATGAGCAATAATTTATGCTCGAAACGTAATCAAGTAAATAATACTGTATCACTGTGCGCTTTATATCAAATAAACAAATCTAATCGAAAGAAGTGTGATTACATTGATATGATTATGAGCAATAATTTATGCTCGAAACGTAATCAAGTAAATAATACTGTATCACTGCGCTTTATATCAAATAAACAAATCTAATAACAGACAAACAGAAGGAGTAGCAATGGGATCACCAATATCCCCTATAGTAGCAGATATATTTATGGATAGTTGGGAAGATATGGCTTTACGAACATATAATCCGACACCTAAGATATGGTGGCGATATGTAGATGACACATTTACAGTGTTGAAATCGGAACATATCGACAGTTTCTTGACACACATAAACTCAGTAGTTAACGCAATCCAATTCACCTACGAAGTAGAAAATGAACAAGGAGAATTACCTATGTTGGATTGCAGAATAAAACGAAGGATAGATGGTGGTTTAGATACTACCGTCTACAGAAAACCAACACATTCTAACAGGTATCTAGACTTCAAGTCATCTCATCCAGTGTCAGTTAAAGCGGGTTTAGTCAAATGTCTAAATAACAGAGCTGAGAAACTCACTAGTCATTGTAAGGACTTAAATAAGGAATTGAAACACATAAAAGAAGCGTTAATAACTAATAATTATCCCCATCATTTTATTAAGAAATTCACACGGACGCATAAGAAGCAAAATAATAACACTAATACAAATACAAATAATAGTGACAACATAAGTAGAAAGGAAATCAGCACCTCTATTGTGATACCATACAAGGAAGGAACATCAGAAACCATACGTAGGATTCTCAACAAGGTTGGAATTAGGGTGGCATTTAAACCAACAAACTCACTTAGAGGTAAGCTTTGTCGGCTAAAAGATCCGATAGAACCAATTAAGCAAAATAATATAATCTACCAAATTCCATGTAATGACTGTGAAGTCAAATACATAGGTCAAACTAGCCGGTCGGGGTCAGTTAGATTAACAGAACATAGGAATTTAGCTAAACATAGAACGACAGACCCCAATAAGATCAATAACCTAGAAAAACACTCAGCCATTGCATTACATTCATTAACACACAACCACACAATAGGATGGGACAAAACCACTGTACTTAAGTCTAATATAGCTAGGTGGAGAGAGAGATTAATTACTGAATCTTTGTTCATCGAATTCACACCCAACACATGTAATAGGAATGACGCAACACCTATACCAGAGATATGGAAAACTTTACTACCAATCAAAAAACAAAAAAACAAAGAGAGATCAGGTGACAGGACTATAAAATCAGATGTCGAAAGAAGTGTGATTACATTGATATGATTATGAGCAATAATTTATGCTCGAAACGTAATCAAGTAAATAATACTGTATCACTGTTCACTGTATTGTGTTGATATATGTAACCACTCATTGAACATTTTTGTTTAGTTGTACTGATGAAAACACTCTTTTCACTCGCTCGTTGACCAACACAACATCCTAATATATACTTCGTGTTAACTCCTGATATTTACACTGTCTGACACAGGTGGATCAGCAGTGTCGGGAATTATAAACAGGCGATAGTGTATCTGGATGCGTATATAAATTTGGAGTCATATTTCAGAGCTCGACACTGTTTTAGCTTTTGGCTATTTCGTCCACTATTACGTTAACTTTGAAACTGCTGTTGATTGTTGTTTTTTATCGGCGCAAATCGGTCGGTGTAACACGTTGGGCAAAAGCCCACTGACTGGAAAAAATATATTTAAGAGTTGTATGTGTATTTGCTTGCTAATGTTTCTGTCACCCTATCTCATTCGCATAAGTAGACATTCATCTGGCCACTGGTAATGCATTTACATTACCGCTTACAGTTTACATAAAATGAAAGAACACTACGGAAATCGGTAATGAGTAACTAACACATATCACTGTCAGGAGCATGGTAGCGTGTGCGGTATGAAATGAAATAAGTTAATTTTAGTTTATAGTCATTCACCACAGTTTCAGTCATCAAAGAATTCTGTGCAAACATACGAGGACGAAAGCCATGGTTTTATGATGGGAAAAAGCTACGTCATTCGTTAACTGATATTTCATAATAACATGGTGCTCCCAGTAAAAAAATGATTTGGCGTTTCGCCACTGAGTACTTCCATATGCGGTCGAACATACGCTTTGATCCAGTGATGATGTTTACAAAATCAACGTATTGGTAGTGTGCAGATAGGCGAGTAATCTCACTAGGACCTTGTATGCGACTGTCATAAATATGGGACAAATCCACTACCTGGGACATAAAAGTTTCAGCTGTTAATATTTTCATGCAGGGTAGGAAAATGGAAGCTCCTTCGCGTTAGTTGTAGCATGACCTTAGAAAGTCAGATATACACTGTTTTATAGACTCCAATTGCTATGCAGAGCTACAAATCCAGCAGAAATTAAAAAAGTTTTAGTAATATTGACCGACAGACGTGGGGAGAGATAAGTGGGCAGAGATGTACAAGTTTGACAATGGCTTGGAGGAGCTTGAGTGCTGACAAAGTTTTGCGTGCGAATGACACTCCAAACTGCCCATACCGTGAGAATATTTCACAGAGCTATCTCAAAGAGAAATAGTGTTAGTAATATTAGCCTTTGATGACAAGCCCAGAAAAGAATTAACTGAGCCCTACGGAAACGGCCATTAAGTAAAGTTTGCTGTCTCCAATTCTCCTGGAAAGCATATACAACCTGTACCAGAAGACTGCTACGAAATACGATATATATCTTAAATTTCCGCCAAAAATTCTATAACTCCATTCGTCTCACGACCGTGAAACAGCATCTGTATTTGTCCAAGATGACCACTGTCACCATTCTTGTTCAAATTTGCTACAAAGGTGCTAACATAAGTAACCTTAGGAATCTCGTACTCTACCTCCTACTCCTAGGATCACACACAGTTGACTTGGAGGACGCATATGACATTACTCTTAAAGTAGATGCTTCAGGACTGGTTTCGACCGACTCCTGATTTAAGTCCATGGAGTAAAGTAGCTGGAAGTATTAGCGACAAAAGCCTTTATAGTACTGCACACGGATGGTGGAATTACTCTGTCAGCAATGTCGAGTTCAGATGAAGGGTAATAAGTAAGAAAGGTAAGTCAGTTTATGAGGCTGGGCACCTACACTATTTGAGATGCCTGGATTGATTGCACATTGCAGAACTAAAGTATATTAACACATGCAATGTTAACTAAAGTAGGCAACAGATGAAACGCAGCAGTACACGGAGGGCGAGTGTAGTCTGTCTCACTGGAGTCTAAGAGACTTTAGAAACCAACAGTTAAGAACTCTCAGTAATGTGGTCTAGGATCAGTTACAATGATACAAATGTATTCACCCTTTCTTAACTTTGACTTAGCTTTCTCTCTTGCTACATACACTTTCTTCTACTTTGATTTTATTTTTTTCTCCTCCCCTCTCTTTTGCACGCTATTGTGAAGTGTATCAGCTTGAACTGATGAACTTTTGTATCAGGTTTTACGTTGATCCGTTTGTCAATCTTTCTGTTGGTTACATACGTCGTCGATTATATGTATTGAATTTTTAATTTATTTTTTCATCAATAAAAAATTGTGTTTAATCCTTGAAGGTGCTAGATCATAACTGCTTTCAAGAAATCCATATCAATGAACAGCTAGTTTAGATGGATATCGTAAGAAACAAAAAATCTGGGCTATCATATGCAGCTATGTAATAAACCATGCACCTATCCTCCATTATTCACTTACAAACTCAACTAATATGACTGAGTCAACTGGTTCAGCGATAAATGGAATGGATGTTAGCTCTATTTATGAAGTTTAGTCTCAGCCTAATAATTGACTCGGAACAAGTTAGTAGTGATTAGTTAAATGTATATGTCGTCTGTAAGTCTAGGAGAATTTACTTCACATAAGGATGATCCATTTTCTATGATTTCTAGCTAGCAGAAAGAGGAAATTTAACCTACTTGGATCATTATATGTCACTGAAAATTCATATGTCCATCTCTTTAACACTGAGTCAACACAGTGCTATCTATGTATATAAGTGAACCAATTTTATCTTGATAACAAGATGACAGATGCTTCACATGATTGCCTTCTATTCGGTGCTTTCACGATTCTGAGTACGCTTTGGCATGCAGTTTCAGATTAAACTCCATGAGAACAGGGTGGGGTGGATTGAAAGCTTAGAAAAATAAAGCATAAAGACAGAGTATTGTTTGTATTGTGCAGAAAAATTTATCAGCTGATAAAATTACCAGGCAATCTTAATATATTTTGTAAGGTTAACTGTTTAGTTATTCTATGTGGCAACATGAAAGGATCGTAAATATCGATAGCATAAGTTTTTATAAACTCCAAGCTTTCATTTTTGAACATGTCACTTCAGCCAGTCATAGTTTTCCTGAAGATTCAGGGGTACAACAACAAGAAATGATTGGATTCCTGTCTTAGAGTTCAAGAAAAATGAATGTGTCCAAATGCTTTTGAGAATCATAAAAAGATGCTTACAAATCATTCAAGTTTCATCCATCAGAACAATTTCAAAAAAGACATTTAGGATACTCTTCATTTACAAGTAGTATAACCACATTCTAAAAATTAGTTCATTAATTAGTCACAAAACTTTCGATGATGTAATTAGAAGGCGTAGATTATCTGGAAAATGTGATGCATTTGCGCTATACATTTCGAACAATCTGATCACACATTTACTTGTTAAGGGATTGAATATGAAAACTGGAAGTGGAGAGGGGGGGAAAAATATGACATAAAGGAATTCAATAATAAGAAAGATAATGTGAGGAAAAAGACAGGATTTGAAGACAAACTCGGTAATACGACAAAATAAGCGCTAACATTTCAGGATTACAGTAAAAACAAACTCCATTTTAGTCTGTTTATTAGAAATATCACACAGTGAAGCAATAGAATTTACTGGATAACGTTTCGGACACTATTTATTGTCTATATTCATATCAGGTGATCCACAACTTCGAGACAGACTTTATATATTCCTAATTTTCTCTCCTTCTCTGTGATGACAAGAGTAGTAGAATTTCCCGTATATCTGGGACAGGTGTAGAATCATTTCGATTGCATATATTTGGTGTTGATTCGACAAACAAAGATTCAGTCATCAATCTCTCCCTTCACCCAACTAAGTTTTCAACACTGTCGCCGTATCCCACCCTAATGTGAGATTGTGTATCATCACATGCAGAGTTATAGCCCAGCTTTCCTCTAGATTTCCTATCTTAGTAGGATCTATTAATCTTGATTTAGCTAAGTTTTTGTGCTCTGTTATCCTAATCGAACCTGGTCAACTGCTTTGACCTATGTACTTGGCCTCGAAATCACTGCAAGGGATTTGGTAAACCAGATTATTTTCCTTAACCGCATCGATACGATCTTTTAACCTACAAAGCTTGTTTCTAAGCGAGCTTGTTCGTTTAAATGCTACTTTAATCCCAGCCCTATTGAAGATTCTTCGCAATGCTTCTGAGGTGCCTTCCTTGTATGGTGACACAGCAGAGGCTTTGAATTCTCTCTTAACCCTGTCACCATTATTACCATTAGTAGTGGAATTATTATCACTAACACCTGTATTACTACTACCACTGTTAATATTTTTCTTTCGATTTATTATGAATTTATTTATAAATTTTGGTGGGTAATTATTAAGACGTAGAGTATTCGTGATGTGTTTTATTCCTTGTCGCAGATTTTCCGATCTACTAGTAAGCTTTTTCGCTCTATCACTCAAGCATTAAACTAAGCCTACCTTAACTGAAAGCTTCTGGGCAGTCGTGAAGCCAGATTGAAAGGACTGTAGAGAACAGAGTGAAATAGCTACGCGCTACTGAAGCCCAATGTTTCACTAGGAACCCAAAAGACAAATAATAAAATGAACAGTCTTGTTCATGGTATTTCTAGGCCGTGTGTTTACAGGGAACAGAAAGTGAAGCGAGTTACAGGATGAGATGAAAACTGTTTTCATTCACTTGTCGCAAACTGGCTGGAGTATCGTTAAATTACTTTTGGAAGTGTAAACAAATGTATTCACATTTATCACAACCAAGGGATGAATTAAGTAACGAAGTATGTAGTCTATCAACTTAAGGATGATTTTAACTTTACGACTTTTGCAAAATTAATTGCCGATGTTTTGAGAAAACGGGTTACTGATTCCTACTTCGACAGTAATTTGATCTGAGCTCCCTCGATTGGTTTGATTTCAACAGCTCAAAGTTAACCGAATGTCTTTTATCTAACCGCAAATCAAACATTTTTTGTTCTGCAGGTATATTTCATGTTGATTGGATGCAAGATAAAAGTAGTGCTAAATAAAAAGGATTCTGAAAGAGACGCTTATTACAGCTGATTGCAGAAAACAGGCTAGCCGTCACTTGAAAAACTGACGTGAACTCTTAGAGTGTGTAGAGGTAATGAGAACTTAGACGAAACCGGGAGTGGGGATAGGTGCACATTGTGCTTATCGTAATAAACCGCAAAATTCAGCAAAATATATCATTAAATGTTAAGCTCTCTAATAAATAAAATGCACTGCTTCCATAAATTTCAGTTGAAAAAGCATAAGCAAGAATTTGAAACAAATAGTCCATGTTATGCACGTGGAATCGCAAATAACATACCGTATAACAGAATTTGTCGAAAAATTCTGTCTTTTTCCTCACATTATCTTTCTTATTATTGAATTCCTTTATGTCATATTTTTCCCCCCCTCTCCACTTCCAGTTTTCATATTCAATCCCTTAACAAGTAAATGTGTGATCAGATTGTTCGAAATGTATAGCGCAAATGCATCACATTTTCCAGATAATCTACGCCTTCTAATTACATCATCGAAAGTTTTGTGATTAATTAATGAACTAATTTTTAGAATGTGGTTATACTACTTGTAAATGAAGAGTATCCTAAATGTCTTTTTTGAAATTGTTCTGATGGATGAAACTTGAATGATTTGTAAGCATCTTTTTATGATTCTCAAAAGCATTTGGACACATTCATTTTTCTTGAACTCTAAGACAGGAATCCAATCATTTCTTGTTGTTGTACCCCTGAATCTTCAGGAAAACTATGACTGGCTGAAGTGACATGTTCAAAAATGAAAGCTTGGAGTTTATAAAAACTTATGCTATCGATATTTACGATCCTTTCATGTTGCCACATAGAATAACTAAACAGTTAACCTTACAAAATATATTAAGATTGCCTGGTAATTTTATCAGCTGATAAATTTTTCTGCACAATACAAACAATACTCTGTCTTTATGCTTTATTTTTCTAAGCTTTCAATCCACCCCACCCTGTTCTCATGGAGTTTAATCTGAAACTGCATGCCAAAGCGTACTCAGAATCGTGAAAGCACCGAATAGAAGGCAATCATGTGAAGCATCTGTCATCTTGTTATCAAGATAAAATTGGTTCACTTATATACATAGATAGCACTGTGTTGACTCAGTGTTAAAGAGATGGACATATGAATTTTCAGTGACATATAATGATCCAAGTAGGTTAAATTTCCTCTTTCTGCTAGCTAGAAATCATAGAAAATGGATCATCCTTATGTGAAGTAAATTCTCCTAGACTTACAGACGACATATACATTTAACTAATCACTACTAACTTGTTCCGAGTCAATTATTAGGCTGAGACTAAACTTCATAAATAGAGCTAACATCCATTCCATTTATCGCTGAACCAGTTGACTCAGTCATATTAGTTGAGTTTGTAAGTGAATAATGGAGGATAGGTGCATGGTTTATTACATAGCTGCATATGATAGCCCAGATTTTTTGTTTCTTACGATATCCATCTAAACTAGCTGTTCATTGATATGGATTTCTTGAAAGCAGTTATGATCTAGCACCTTCAAGGATAAAACACAATTTTTTATTGATGAAAAAATAAATTAAAAATTCAATACATATAATCGACGACGTATGTAACCAACAGAAAGATTGACAAACGGATCAACGTAAAACCTGATACAAAAGTTCATCAGTTCAAGCTGATACACTTCACAATAGCGTGCAAAAGAGAGGGGAGGAGAAAAAAATAAAATCAAAGTAGAAGAAAGTGTATGTAGCAAGAGAGAAAGCTAAGTCAAAGTTAAGAAAGGGTGAATACATTTGTATCATTGTAACTGATCCTAGACCACATTACTGAGAGTTCTTAACTGTTGGTTTCTAAAGTCTCTTAGACTCCAGTGAGACAGACTACACTCGCCCTCCGTGTACTGCTGCGTTTCATCTGGTTGCCTACTTTAGTTAACATTGCATGTGTTAATATACTTTAGTTCTGCAATGTGCAATCAATCCAGGCATCTCAAATAGTGTAGGTGCCCAGCCTCATAAACTGACTTACCTTTCTTACTTATTACCCTTCATCTGAACTCGACATTGCTGACAGAGTAATTCCACCATCCGTGTGCAGTACTATAAAGGCTTTTGTCGCTAATACTTCCAGCTACTTTACTCCATGGACTTAAATCAGGAGTCGGTCGAAACCAGTCCTGAAGCATCTACTTTAAGAGTAATGTCATATGCGTCCTCCAAGTCAACTGTGTGTGATCCTAGGAGTAGGAGGTAGAGTACGAGATTCCTAAGGTTACTTATGTTAGCACCTTTGTAGCAAATTTGAACAAGAATGGTGACAGTGGTCATCTTGGACAAATAATACTGGTTGTCTGTACTTCAGACCACCCCTCACAGGGCTGTGTGAGTGGAAATAGACAGCTTTAGTTAGAATCACATACTTTGTCAGTAGGGTTACAAAATAATTTCTTTTTTGTATGGTGCGAAGTAAATGACTTTAAACACTTGATGACTTTTGCATAAACAGTATTCACTAACATGATTACGAGAATATCTTCAGTGGATGCAACATCAACAGACAGTGGATTTTAGAATATAATTGCATCAATCAATATACTATGTGACTAAGTTAAATATTCACTGTCACAACCGGCTGTAAATAGTCTACTGAATTACCAATGTGATGAAAGCGTCTTCTGTTTAGTGTAGTAATAGGCGAATTTAAAGAACAACAATTTTTATAAGATGTTTTGTAAACAAAGTTGAAATTTAAGCATCTCAGTGGAAAACAATATAGTAAATGAACTTCATCACACTTATCAGACTCTAATTTCAATTAGTAACGTTGATTGAGGATTGTTTGACATCGGTAAGTTGTGGTACATTGTTCTAGATTATGTTTTAAACCAATCACAACTTGCCACAAAATAAATTCAGTGTACATATGCCATTTGGTCGAATCTAATTGGTGCGATTTTAGTGACTCAATTCCATTGGAATTTGTGGACAAAAATCTGAGCACAATGTAAAGGAATCGCCTACAAAATGTCTTTTAATTTTTAATAATTTGTCAGAAGATTGAAGGCATAAGAAATTATTAAAGTTATTTAGCTTGAGGTTTATAGGGATTTTATTCTTCAACTGACATCAGTTGTTTCGTACTGTCTCTAACGCAGGTAGTAGACCTACAGTTTATCTTCATTTCAGTTTGAAAAATATGCATGGGAAACAACACACTGAGTATTATCTCTCCAAACGTCAGCTCCAACCGCCAGTCTACAACCTTGTGTTAACAAATACGGACAGGTCAGCGTTAACATTAAAATTCTGTGTCCCTATTGTGGCATCGTTTCGCCCCCTAAATATACTTGTTTTATTGAAGTGGACGTCGAAATATTGTATTAATAGTTCAGCACATATGGACTGATGATTTAAATGGCAGGTGTATGTCTATGCAGACATTTCACTCAGTATTATGTTGTGGTACTACTCTGCCACTCACCACTCTATCTTAATGTACGTACGTCATTCACATTGATAAGCTTCTTCGACTTACGAAATATACCACTGGATTAGATGCATTGTTTAGCGTGTCTAGTCTTGAGTGCAGACCGAATTCTACTGATCGTTGTTGCAATGCGGCCCTCAAGTTAGGAGAGTGACCATAACGTTGCATCTTTGATGGATGTTAGCTAGTTAGAGGCAATCGTTAGGAAGTTCTGAACCTGGCTTTCGTGCTCGTTGGCCTTGTCAGTAAGGTATATCTGCAACCTCGACGTAACTTATGTCCTCTTTGGGACTCGAACTCGCATCACCACGTGTTACAGTCGGCAACGCTACCTTCGGGTTATTCGGGCCGTGACTTATGTCCGGTAGAAGTGGTTTAGGTGCACTGATTAGTCACTGGAGGGCAACCAAATTTATATTATTCAGTCCTGAGTGCTGACCGCTTTTCAACAATCACAAAACCTAAGTCCAGGGCTTCCTGCTGCTTTTCTCTAGTCAACCCAGATCCATCAGAAGCGCACCGAGGTGGTCAGTCATCTACCTTGGTGGTCACGTTCCAAAAGCTATCGATCGAGTCCGGTCAGTCAGTACTCACGACCAGACAGCATGTATCACTATTCTTACACTGATATACTGGGAATCGGGTTGTTCCTTGATTTACTGAGTTTGATCTAAGGTTCTATTTGATACTGTGTACATTAAAGGATATTCACTGCCGGCGATAGGATGTGCTTAAGGGATTTTTTGACATTTCACCAAGTAAATAAGTGAATCCAGTTAACAGAGAGTTTTAGTGATCTAATCAATGTCCATGGTTGTACTGGAGGAAAAATCCACGCAAAGACTTTGTTACCTTGAGTTTTTACTCAAGAAAAAATATGAAGTAAAATCAGTCTTGCAACTAACCTTTTTATTGACTACTGAAATAAGATTAAACAAAATGGTGTTTCAAGTTATAACCAGCAGCAAGGAACTGAAACGTACAAGAAAACCTTAGTTTAGTTAGATTCTAGCATCCGTCGGTCAACACGAACTTCAGACAATGTTGTCATACAGTTCTAATCATGGATGTATGTTGACAACATTCAGAATTATTTGATAACTATTCTGTGCATATGCTTTCTTAAATATACTTTTACTGACACAGTAGAAATCATTCTGTGTACAAATAAAATGGATTCTTAGCTAAGATTTAATGTCATAGCCCCCAACCGTCGAAACCTGGGTATCCAATTCACCACATCTTTTGGTGTAAAAGTCTTCACTTTTTGGGGTAGTAGAAACAAGCTATAACAACCCCTGGGTTGTTAGGTTCAAGACAGTTTGAGACGAATTTCTAGCGCCTACTTATTGTACATACAATCTCGATAGATTGTCAGTCTAAGTATAATAATGTTCACTATCAATATAAAAATGAAACACTGACAATATCGAGGTGTCCAAGCAGGAACCCGTATACCAATAAAGACCAGTCGATTCGGTTCAATTAACGACACAAAGATACAAATAACAGCATAAAATCTATACTCGTTGCACAAGAAGTGGCTGTCGTAGCTCGATAGCCTACTGGATAACGCTCTGGTGTTTAAAGCGACTGGTCTGGCTTTTGAGTTTTAGTGGGAGTAACAACGTTCACTATGAGACAGGTAAATCCAGCTGGAGAGTCCCAAATAGTACGAAACGCACGTACTGGATTTCACTGCTAGACACTATCCATCATTAGTACAAAAATACTTGCTCTGTTTGTGACTTTTGAAGTATTTAACAGTTAAAACTGCTTAAAGCTTATGAAAAATAGGTTTCGTAGACTGAATGGAAACTAAACAGTCATAAATCAAGGCAATATCTAGGATTTTAACCCATTCATGAATTAAGTAGAATAAATACTTCTACAATTTTGAGCTAAGAAAGACTGTTTTGCGAGACACTATCATTTGAATTGGGTCAGGAATATATTGCATACTTAATCATCAACTACCTCTTGAAGTCTGCTTTTTTATTTTTGTATGAATGGAATACATTATTTCGGAAAATTACTGGTTGGTAGTTTGTTTCGTGTAGAATATTGTAGGAGATACAAATACTATTTTTAGGACAAGAGAAATGACTAACTGAAGGTGGAAGACACTGCTATAGATTTACTTCAGTGGCTTGGCTAGATAAAACACTGAAATTACCATTATCTTCCAGCTACTTTCGTTGCTTTCAAAAAATATATTTGTACTTTTATAAACCGTAATGGATTGTGCGCGTGACTAAACCCTATGATTTGATGAATGCACATTGATTAAACCAATGAAAGTAAATGGTAACTGTAAATTTTGTTTAAACCTATTCAAGCATTTTACCAGTGTAATAAAAAATCTTCCATTTTCGAAATCCATTCATACCTTTTGAATATCACTAATATTGTCCAGGATTAATATGAATAAATTTATAAAAACATCTCACCTCTGGTGATGATTAACTGCTAGACTGTTTGGTCGAAAAAAGAATGTTCATCTGTTCTTGATCACATATTCACTTGCATATAAGTAATGAAAACATAAATAGGATGAATTCATGGGCCATCTACAAATAATCTTTATAGATTACCACCAGCTGCTTATGCATTAGGCAGACAACTTCATTTTTACACTACCAGGGTCTTTGTTAGTGTATGATAGCCATTTAGAGAGCGGACAAATATATCTTCGTTTCTTGTGACTTTAGTCCTTATGGAAAGAATAAAATCTTTCTACAGGAGATGCAGGTGAATTAGCATCTCCAGATCAGCCTATTCTAGTCCTTGTTTCGCTTTCGGAAAGGGGATGGTATCTCTCATTCTTGTAGTAAGAAGGTATTTTTTAAAGAAGTTCTGATTTAGGTCGTCAATTCCAAATCATTATCACTTAGAAAGGTCATCAACTTTCTTCTTTGCGGTTGACCATCACGCGTCAGTTCCCCAGAAATTAAACAGTTTTACTAAAGACGGAATTCCCTCTCAGTAATTAGGAGTTGCCTAATGTTTGGTGATTAGTCCCCAAGTAATGAAAATTAAAATACTCCATCAACTCCATTCATCGCAGCAAAATGTTATCTCAATGAAGATTTTTTCCCGGAGCAATAAATTTTGTCCTCCTAGTCTTGTCTTCTATGTCTTTCAGTAGCTTAAGAGCAGTATTTTTAGTAAT
Source organism: Heterobilharzia americana (assembly GCA_944470555.2). Lineage (NCBI taxonomy): Eukaryota > Metazoa > Platyhelminthes > Trematoda > Strigeidida > Schistosomatidae > Heterobilharzia > Heterobilharzia americana. The sequence goes on from OX104134.1 coordinate 32,682,912, forward strand.
CAGTATCCCCTGAAATATTTCAAAGTGTTATGACTAGTTGACGACAATTCCTAATTTGTAACTCACCGTGTAATACGATTTCTACAACATCATTATTATTGAGTCATATCATTTATCCACTCAGTCTATTTCGCTCCGATTATCTCAGACTTTTACTCAGCGTACTGAAGTTTTCTGGAATCTGATAATCTTATAGCTGATGTCTCACTGGTCTCCTCGTAGAGTATCTCACATGTAATGAAATTAATATGTGAATAAAGTCAAGCTTATGTAGTGTACTGCAAATGAAGACAATTCAGTTAATTAGTTTGCGAATCTTTACCAACCAAAGTGACTGAAACATGTATTACCCTTGTCAAAGGACTGCCTATTTGAGCACTAAATGCCAAGCGGAATAAAAGTGTACGAACCAAGACCATACATCCATCTGTGAAGTTTCCGACTATTTTCCTGAGTAGTATATGAAACTACTCACTTCTCAATTAGGTTTGGAGACACTAATATCGAACAGTTGAATATCTGAGGAGATATGTTATATACAAGGTTGCAGCGGTACAGATGTATCCCCTTCTTATATTCACTGTAATTTTTAAATTCTCATTTCTGTACAACTTTGTCGATTTACCATATGTTCTCTTTGCAGTTGTGAATCAAACTATCACCGGTGATTTCTCTATTTTCATTTGCTTGTCTCCAATTTTACTGTCTTAAACTTGAGGCCCTAAAGTCAGCTCTAACCTGCAACGCTACGCATCTATGCCGTTTCCTAAGATATCGATTTCTATCTACATATCTTGGGAGGTACAAGCACTAAATTTATCGTTTTCATGGAACAATGCGGAATACTAACTGTTGGATAGAGGTAACAATCAGTTCACTTGAGCATTATTAAATTATCTTTGATTGTATGAACACTGGACTAAATGATATTTCACTGAATACTAGCGACATTTCCAGTTACTTTTTGAATTCATTTCTAATTATATCATTCCGTATTTATTTAGTTTATCATTTAAAGAACACAACAGTGTGTCGAACTGATACTATTGTGCAGTTTGTATGTAATTTTACACTTAGCGTGATCAAATAACTTCTGTTTGGCTTTACGGAAATGAGTTCCCTGAACTGGATGTTTACAAAGTCAACACTAGCAGTTAGCTTGCTAAAAAATTAAAAATATTATTGATACTACTCACTGAAAGACAAGCCGTAGACATATATCTGGAGATTAGGTCCTTCACAAACATTAGCAGGAGTACATTTTCGCAAGAAGATGATGAATTTTATGAAGGCATTTTATTTTCCGTTTTTTATAAGGAAACTAAACTTCAACCTTTTCAGTTTTATTAGGTATATATATCACACGCTGTGATTTCCTATTGTTAGTTTTTCCAAATCGAACTGATTGGCTTTTGCTGACGAAATCTCGACTCGCATACAGAAGGTCCGTTTGGCATTTGTCAACTTGCGTCATCTGTGGCGCTGACGGGCGAGATATACGACTACATATTAGAGGACGAGTATGCTGCGCTGCAGTCCGTTCTGTTCTGTTATACGGCTGCAAGACATGGCCATCGAAAATAGACCTGAAGGGGTTGCAGGGTTTTGATCCTTCATGTCTTCATAGCAATACTCGTGTTTGACGGAATCACTGTGTGAGTAACGCTGAGTTAAAGCTATGTATAGTAGGCAAGACAGGCAAGTCGATTGACGACGTTGTGAAGCTTAGTGGAAGGAGATGGCTCGGACATGTACTGTGCATGCCAAGTCACCGCTTACCTCAACGTGTCATGCTGGGTGAAGCTGGATGAGGTTGAAAAAGGGTTCAGAATAGCCACAGAAAAACTTAGTGCTAGTCAGTGAAGTCACTGACTGCTGGTCCGACCCGTATTTGGATATCTAGACTAACTGATTGTGGTCTCTTATACGACAGAAATCAGTGGTTAATGACTCTTGATGACATGGCTGAAAATTGGTGACAATGGTTCCGATGTATTCACTCCTTGACGTCGTCTAGAGTTTGAATATTTGTCTCGCGCAACTTTGTCTACTTAGATAACACTCTTTTTCTATCCATCTTTTCTCTGTATACTGTGAAATGTGACAACTTGAGCCAATCACCTGTGTGTGAGGCTATACGTTGATTCTGTCAGTCTGCTGATACATGGGCTAATCACTCACGCAAATTTCTTGGTAGGACTGCTATAGTCATTTCAGTAGTAATAAACATTACCTACAAGGTGAATCTGCGACCTGCATTTCGTCCTAATCGTAACTTGTATTTCATCGGGCTAATATTTAACTTTCTAATGTTGGAAAAGAAAAATATTGGCAGCAAGTTTCATTGTGAAAGCCATTAAAAGGTATGCAAATTTATCTTAAGAGTGCCCAGTAAGAACAAAAGTGTATCATAGATCTCACTGTTTATAACTATTCCACAAGATTTCGATTATCTTTTCTAAAATTACGCTGATAGTCTTTTCAACCAATTATTCAAAAAGTAACACCTATGCAAGGATCCTTTCAAAATGTGTATCTTCATCATCAAAACAAAATCCAATTGCGTACAAACAGAATACAGAATCAGATACTTCACATATATGCACTAAACCGTAAAACTAATAGGTTAGAAATATGTGCATTTACAAAAACAGAATAAATTCTGTGTACTTAAAACACGAGTTGTGAAACAGAAATGTGGATATCTTGTATGACATACCACAGAGGCTTCCTTAATTCAGAAAAATATACGATATGACAGCACCAACTTCAATATGAAATGTTTACTGATCCGTAAAACAGAGAGAACACTGATTATTATTATTAGTCCCTTGGGTTCCTAGTGGAACATAGGGCTTCAGTAGCACGCCTCCAGTGACCTCTGTTCTCTGAGATCTTTTGAACCTGGTCCCACGACAGCCCAGAAGCTCTCATTTCCTGCTCGCACGACCTCCTCCATGTCACCCTCGGACGTCCAACTCGTCGCTTCCCATGGGGATTCCACTCGAGGGCCTGACGCGTGATGTCCTCAGTCGGCCTTCTCAGTGCATGGCCAATCCATCTCCACTTCTTCCTGCATATTTGTTGCGTGATAGGTTCTTGGTTGGTTCGTTCCCAGAGTTCCTTGTTGCTTATTTTTTCTGGCCATCTGATCTTCAGCAGCGAGCGTAAGCAGTTGTTGATGAATGTCTGTAGTTTATTGGAAATACCTTTCGTGACGCGCCAAGTCTCTGAGCCATACAAGAGCACTGACTTGACGTTGGTGTTGAAAATCCGTATCTTGTTCCGCATGCTGAGTGCAGAAGATCTCCACACTGGTTTCAGGCTAATGAACGCCTGTCTTGCTTTTCCGATTCTGACTTTGACGTCCTCGTCCGTCCCGCCTGTAGTTGAAACAGTGCTTCCTAGATAAGTGAAGGAGGTTACTTCCTTTAAGTTTCTCCCGTTGACGGTGATTGGAGTTTGTTGTTGTTGTTGTTGATGGTGGTGGTGCGGTATCTTCATCACTTCTGTCTTCTCTATATTCACCTGAAGTCCCGTCTTCGCTGCTGCCTCTTCTATCAACTTGTTAGTTTTTGCCTGCAGATCTTCAAGTTTATGTGACATTAGGCATAAGTCATCGGCGAAATCCAAGTCTTCTAGGTTCTTTTCCGTCGTCCAGTGTATCCCCCTCTTCTCGCTGCCTACTGTTTGCTGCATGATCCAGTCCACCACAATAAGGAATATCATGGGGGATAGTAGGCAACCTTGTTTCACTCCTGTCTTCACTTCAAAGGCATCACTGAGCTTCCCATTGTGGATTACTTGGCATGTAGCATCTTCATATAGTTGTTGAATGAGGCGGATAAAGGTTTGCGGTACTCCGTAGTATTGAAGCAGTTTCCAAATTACTTCTCGGTCGACGCTGTCAAAGGCCTTCTCAAAGTCGATGAAGTTGAGGTGGAGAGGTGATTGCCATTCTATGCTCTGTTCTATGATGATACGAAGCGTTGCAATTTGGTCTGCACATGATTTGTACTTCCTGAAGCCTGCCTGTTCCGGTCGTAGTTTTGAATCCAGTGCATCCCTTAGCCTCTCCAGGATGATGCGGCTTAATATTTTACTTGGGGTGGACAGGAGAGTGATTCCGCGCCAGTTCTTGCAAGCACTGAGGTCTCCCTTCTTCGGCAGTTTGACAAGGTAACCCTTCTTCCAATCGTCAGGTACCTTCTCTTCCTTCCACACCTTCTGCAATAGTGGTGTGAGCATGGCCGCTGTTGTCTCTGCATCTGTTTTCAGTGCTTCTGGCGGTATTCCATCTGGTCCTGCTGCTTTCCCGCATTTCAGTAGCTTTATGGCGTTCAGGACTTCCATTTTCGTTGGGGGATTAATGTTCACTTGTAGTTCAGCGGCTGCAGGTGGTATTTCTGGACGAAGTGCAGGTGGTGGTCGATTCAAGAGCTTCTTGAAGTGGTCGGCCCATCGTTTCCTCTGTTTCTCTTCTTTTGTAATTAAATTTCCTTCTTCATCTTTTATTGGTTTCATCTGTGTTGGTCTCTTCCCTGATAGCAACCTGGTTATTTGATACAATGTCGTCAGGTCTCTCTTCTACCTGCAGCCTGTTCTGCTTCACTTGCCAGTGTTTCGTAGAAGTGTCTTTTGTCTTTGCGTGCACTCTTCTTCACTTCTTTGTCCAGTGTTTTATACATTGTGCTCAGTTCCTCTTGTCGTTGAGCATCCTTGCACTGGTTTATCTTCTGCTTCACCATCCTCCTCCTCTATCAGCTTCCAGGTATCCGTCGAGATCCATTCCTTGTCTTCTTTCTTCCTAATACTGTTGTGCAGGTTTCTTTCCACATAGCTTTCAAAGACTTCCAGTGTTCTTCCACACAGGTTTCTTCAGGGATGTTGCTCGATGTCTCCCATTTTGTCTTGATGGCTGCCTTGAAGATCTCCTTTGTAGTTTCATCCTTCAGTTTCCGAGTGTTGTACTTGGGTTGAGGTCTATCACCAGCTTCCTTGAAGGCTTTTAACTTGATTTGGAAGGTTCCTTGCACTAGGTAGTGGTCTGAACCTACATCTGCTCCTCTTCTTGACCTTGTGTTAAGTAGACTGCGTCTCCATTTTCTTGAGATTGAGATAAAGTCGATTTGATTTTTAGTGTGTCCATCTGGTGAAATCCATGTCGCTTTGTGGATATCTTTGTGCCTGAACACACTGCCTCCAATCACCAAATCGTTGAATGCGCAGAATTCTGCAAACAATTCTCCATTCTCATTCATTTCACCTAGTGCCTCTCGACCCATGGTTAGTTCTCTTCCCGTGTTGTCCCCTCCCAGTTTGGCATTCATGTCGCCCATCAGAATTTTGATATCGCCAACTGACGTCTTGTCCAGTGTTGATTGAAGTTGTCTGTAGAAATCCTCCTTTTTCTCTTGCTCTGCATTATTTGTAGGTGCATAACATTGTATGATTGTGACCTTTCTTCCTTTTGAGTTGAATCTTGCTGTCATGATCCTGGAGGAGATTGGTTCCCACTGCATGAGAGCCTTCGATGCTCTTGAGGACATCATGATAGCCACTCCCTCAGTGTGCTCGTGGTTGGCGTCTGGGTGACCGGAGTAGATTATTGATTCTCCAGTTGACAGTTTGGAGAGTCCACTCCCATTCCATCTGCTTTCGCAAATCCCAAGCACTTCGATGTTATACCTTCTCATCTCCCTTGCAATCTGGGCTGCCTTACTGGGTTCAAACATCGTGCGGACATTCCATGTCCCCACGTTTACTTTCGCTTTCATCGAGAGAAGACACATCGGCCAATTGGCTTCCCGAAGGCTTTCACCAACTGGCGTCATTTCGCCTCTCCGATTCCAGCGGGGAATAAGTTTGTTTTCATTTTTTATATTTTGTTTGTGCTTTGAAGTTTCTTTAGCGGTTAGATTTGTTTTACGGGGTAGGGTTGCTAGCCCTATGCCCAACCTTCCCTCTTTACCCGGGCTTAGGACCGGCTAGTAACTAGTAAACTAGTTAACCAGGCGAGGTTGAGAGAACACTGATAGGGTAGTAAATTTAGGTCAGAACAAGAGAATAAGATGTAAACTTAAAATTCTCAACAAAAAGCTGAGTTTTAGGTTTTTAATATTTTTCCAACACTGACCACATTTACTACTTTTAGCAAGGCTCAGTTATCTCTTTAGAGTGCATTAGAAAACAGTCTATATAATCATTAATATTTTTCTCTTGGGTTCCTAGTGGAACATAGGGTTTCAGTAGCACGCCTCCAATGCACTCTGTTCTCTGCATTCTTATAAACCTGGCGCCACAAATCCGCACAAGCTTTCATTTCTTCCTCACATGATCTCCACGTCACTCTGGGATGCCTAACTAGTCGATTGCCCTTTGGATTCCACTCCAGGGCCTGGCACATGACGCCCCTGAATGGTCTACTCAGTGTGTAGCCAATCCATCTCCACATTCTTCTGCATATTTTTCCGACAACAGGTTCTTAGTTGGTTCGTTGCCAGCCAGCCAGAGTTCCTAGTTGCTGATTCTTTCTGGCCATCCGATCTTCAGTAACGAGCCAGCGTAGGCAGCTGTTGATGAATGTCTGTAGTTTGTTGGAAGTGCTTTTCGTGACACGCCAAGTTTCTGAACCAAATGGCAGCGCTGACTTAACTGACATTGGTGTTGAAGATCCGGATCTTGTTCTCTATACTGAGTGCAGTGGAGTGCAGTAAATCTTCACACTGGTTTCAGATTAGTGACAGACTGTCTTACTTTTCCGATCCTGACTTTGACATCCTCATCTGTGCCATCTGTGGTTGAAAACGATGCTGCCTAGGAAGGTAGGTGAAGGAGACTGTTTCTCTTAAGTGTCTCCCATTTATGGTGTCTGGTGCTTGTTGATGATGCTGTTGTTCGTTGGATATCTTCATCACCTCTGTCCTCTCTACGTTTACTTGAAGGAGGTCCCGTCTTCTCTGCCCTGATTCTTCTGTCAACTTGTTAGTTTTCGCCTGTAGATCTTCGAGTTTGTGCGGCGTAAGGGATTAGACATAAATCATAATCGGTGGAATCCAAATCTTCTTCTGAGGTCTCTTCATCGGTCCAGCCAGCGTATGCCCGTCTTCTCGCTTTTCACGGTTTGCTGCATGATCCAGTCCAGTCGATCACAATCAGGAAGATCATCGGTGATAGTAGACAGCCTTGTCTCACTCCAGTCTTCACTTCAAAGACGCTACTGAGCTTTCCAATGTGAATCACTTGGCATGTGGCGTTTTCATGTAGCTGTTGAATGAGTTTGACAGAGATTTGTGGCACCTAGTAGTGTTGAAGCAATTGCCTGACAAATTACTTCTTGGTCGACGCTGTCGAAGGCCTTTTCAAAGTCGATGAATTTGAGGTAGAGAGTTGACTGCCATTCTATGCTCTATTCTATGGTGATGCGTAGCGTAGCGTCTCAATTTAATCCCCACATGATATGTTCTTCCTGAAACCAGCCAGCAAGCCTGTTCCGGTCGTAATTTTGAATCCGGTGTATCCTTTAGTCTCTCCAGGATGATGCGGCTTAATATTTTGCTTGGGTGGACAGCAGCATGATTCCTCGCCAGTTCTTGCATGGACTTAGGTCACCCTTCTTTAGAAGTTTGACAAGGTAGCCCTTCTTCCAATCTGCGGGCACCTTTACTGTTTTCCTTCCAAACCTTCTGCAGTAGTGGTGTGAGCATGTCCGCCGTTGTCTCTGCGTCTGTTTTCAGTGCTTTCGGTGGAATTCCATCTAGTCCTGCTGCTTTCCGGGACTTCAGCAGTTTTACGGCATTCAGGACTTCCCTTTGCTTTTGTCAGATGGCCTGTGTTCACCTGTAGTTCTACCGTTGCTTGTGGTATTTCTGAACGAGTTGCAGATGGTGGTCAACTCAAGAGCTTTTCGAGGTGGTCAACTCATCGTTTCCTTCTTTTCTCCCTTCCGGTAACTAGCTTTCCTTCACCATCTTCTGTTGGCTTCGTCTGCGTTGATCTCTTCACAGACGGCAAGTAACCTGGTTATCTGATACAATGTTGTCAGGTCTCTCCTACCAGCAGCCTGTTCTGCTTCACTTGCCAATGTGTCGTGGAAGTATCTTTTGTCTTTGCGCGCACTCTTCTTCACTTTTTTGACCAGTGTAGCGTTTTATGCATTGTGTTCAGTTCATCTTTCCGTGTTCACCCTGGACTACACTTCACTGGTCCATCTTCTGCTTCACCATCTTCCTCTTCCTCCTCTATCAGCTTCCATATGTCCGTGGAGATCCATTCCTTGTCCTGTTTCCTTTTCCTTCCTAATACGGTTACGGAGGTTTCCTTCCACGTCTCTTTCAAAGAGTTCCAGTGTTCTTCCACGCCCGATCCTTCAGGGATGTTGCTCAATGTCTCCCATTTTGTTCTGATGGCTGGCTGACGTGAAGATGTCGTTTGTTGTTTCATCCTTCAGCTGAGTTTCTGTTCTGTGTGTTGAACTTGAACTGTGGTTTACCACCAGGTTCTTTGAAGACTTTCAACTTGATTTGGAAGGTAGGTAGGTTGCTTGCACTAGATGGTGAGTGGCGTGAACCCACATCTGCTCCTCTTCTTTATCTGATCTTGTGCTCAGTGGGTTGCGTCTCCACTTTCTTGAGACTGAGACGAAGTCGATCTGATTTTCAGTGTGTCCTGGTGTCTGGTGAAATCCATGTTGCTTTGTGAGTATCCTTGTGTTTGTATACAGTGCCACCAATCACTAAATCATTTGATGCGCAGAAGTCGGCAAAGAGTCAACCATTCTCATTCATCATTTCACTGAGTGCTTCTAGACCTATGATGAGTTCTCTTTGTGTGTTGTCTGCTCCTAGTTTGACATTCATGTCACCTATTAGAATGAATTTTGATGTCGCCAACTAGGGTTAAGAGTTTGGAGAGTCAACTTTCATTCCGTCTGCTTTAGCGGATTCCAAGCACTTCCACGCCGTACCTCCTCCTCTCTTTCGCAGCCTGGGCAGACTTGGTAGGTTCATACATGGTGCGGACAAGAAAAAAGTTGATGGTATACATTTATTACCACCGTTTGCATGCTTTCTTATGTAAAAACAGTCCAAAGTGAACGAATATTCTCTTCCACTCATTCATGGAGGAATTAATTGCTGTTCAAATTAACTACTGACCACAACTTATTGATCTTTTGAAAACTTTGACAAATTCGAACATAAAAAATGAGCATTTATTTATAATTAGCTTTGATGGCAAACACAAATGCTAACGCTAGTAGTGGGATGATGATATTAATAACTGTGATAATAATTATATATACAGGATTTGATCATTATGCAGTCAATAGGTTCATGAATAGCAAGACGGCAGTCCGGTAATTATTGAATGTGAACTGAAGACCCCTAGGAACACTAGGTTGTTCGAAAATGGTAGTTGAATGTGTCACAACAGTAGATATTGCACTATGTTTTGAGTTTGTTGGAAAACGAAACATACCAAGTAATAAATTATGGCCTAGACAATGAAACTTCAGCTTGGTTTTTGTGGTTACTGAGGAAGTTGTCTATGAGAAAGATTGCAAAGTCCAAGAGTAGTTTGAAATAAACTTAAAACATCCCCTTTATTCCGATGATTGTATAAGTGAGATCCTTTTGTAAATTAGAACATAGGGTGGCAATATTCGCATCATTTGTAAAAACTAATAAATTTGACGATTTACTTCGATCTAGTAAATAAAACCATATATATAGCTATATCAAATAAACTGGCCTAAATGGAAAGACAGTTTATCGCAGTTCTCAGGTTCTACTTTTATATTTCAGTACTTATCAACTGAACTCAATAGTGCGTTGTACTAAACAGTGTTCATTAGAAGGAAATATATGTTTACTGCCTGCTGCTGTACACCAGTTATATGCTTAATACTGACTTATAATTAAAGCTTGCTCTGCACAAATTAAATTTTCCACAAATTTTGAAGTAGGTAATCGGAATCCACTAGAAAAGAAGTTAACGGTTAGATGTTTGTATTGAATTTGTCCAAAGTTTGCATTCTGAACAACGATTCGCTTCAATAACTAATTAGTATGTTGCATCATAAAATACCAATCAACTGATGTCACGTCTCCTTTATTCGAAGGAAGCTTAAATTACTGAATTACCGGGATAAATTATCAAAAGAAATGACTATAACCACTAGAGTAACTTTAAACCTTCAGTGAAGGACAGCTGTCGACTGTTTGCTGGCTTCCATGCATTTATATCGTACAGTGGATAGAAGACTTAGTTAGTACCAGGCTGAAGTTAAATATTTTGATGAATGAATTTCTTTCGCTACTGATAATTATCCATAATATAGCTATATCCATTTCGTAATCAATACGTGAATCATAAGTGATATAAATTGAAGTACCTCAAGCAAGATCGTACGATGCTTTGAAATCTCCTTGCAATCGTACACAGGGTTTACAATATATGCAGTGGTCGTTGATCACTGGCGAACCAGTCATTCCATATTTGTTGTGCACATAGAAAACTATAGAACACTTTGTGCCTCATGTCCATCAAACCAAGTAGTTGAAGATCATGAACGAAAGTATTTAATGTTGAATGTTAGGAAGGAGCTGTTAAGAAATACTTATCATCAGGTGCAAATAGTAATAATCGTTGTGGTGCAGGTGAATTATTAAGACTTCTCTCACATTTGATATTCCATGACAGTGTTCACATCTTCAGTTGGTAATATGAAAAACCAACCACATTTTCTTTGGCTTTTCACTGCCACGAAAAGGTTGAACATAAACAAATCATCAATAACTAAACCTCAATATTTTGTCTATTTTTTAATGCACCAGGAAAATCTCTCCTTTTCACTATACCATTCGTTTCCACGTACATATTAAAGGTAGTTTTAGATTTACTTACTAATTGTGAGAACCAATTTTGTAAGGTTTCAAACATACTTTGGCCGAAGATTTCGTCTTCCTTTTAAGAAGTGTGAACAGAGAAAGAATGTTATTTGTTTGCAAACAGCATACAATTTCTAGTTTCGGACAACGGAGGTGTTTAAAACAAGGTTCAAAAAACCATCACTCTTGATAAGCCACACAACACAATTCATAGCAGGACAAACTAGACTAATTCAGTGAAGAGACTCAAAGCTAAACTAATCAGAAATTATCCAGTAAGAGGACTAAAAAATAACCTGTTTAATTAAATCTAACTTTTGAGATCCCTTCAGCAAAGCGAACTTCAGCACCTAATCAAAGGAAATCTGATTCGACTCCAATACAAATTGCCTCGATTCACCTAGTAATAGTATGTTCATTGAGAGAACCGAGTAAAAGTTGTAGAGTGTGAATGCGATTACTGAAGCTAATTTTGACTAAGTCGTATTTTTGTAAGGGAACCAATCAGGGAAGAATAAACATCCTCTCCATTTCTTGAACATCAAATATCTCTTATTAACATGACTCACCTTGATAGTAGTTCATTCACTAAATGCTTTATCATGTTACTTAACTCATTGTTGAAACTTAATGATTCTTAGTAAATTTTTGATACCCTGGACAATAATCACTAATCTAAGCAACCCTGCATTTGTAGATCATGATATTCTAAGTTTGCTTGTTACTGTGTCTTTTTATTACTCTTTAACATTCATAAGCATTTTGATTATTTTAAGATGAAAATGATATTTCTATTTTTATGTGAATCATCTTGCTTTGTGCTATCCTTAAGTAACTGCTTTCATAAAGCAAATTGCATATTCTCACCGAAAAATTATATATAAATGAGATCGTACAGTTTAGTGAATGAAATCGCCGAAAAGAGTCTCTTCGCTGAACCACTTGTTTTCGTTTTCTTAACGGTATTTCTCAGATTTCATCGAATCATTTAACCAATTTTATATCTACAGTGAGCTTGTAAAATCCTTTGATTTATCTTTTTATTGTTACTTTCTAATAAATTATAGATATTATCTATAGACACGCTATTGTCTTGTTTTTGCTAACCCCTGATTTCAAGAAGCTTCTTATTTCCACGCTCGTCGAGTGGCAACAAGCAGCTCACTAGGTCCTGTATTAGCAAATATTTTTATTTCTAATTTCTCACTGGCGTTTCTTATATTTTCAAATAAGGAAAGAACATTCTGCCATGACATGTGCATTGTATGTCAGGATTCATGAATAAATGAACTACTATCAAGGTGAGTCATGTTAATAAGAGATATTTGATGTTCAAGAAATGGAGAGGATGTTTATTCTTCCCTGATTGGTTCCCTTACAAAAATACGACTTAGTCAAAATTAGCTTCAGTAATCGCATTCACACTCTACAACTTTTACTCGGTTCTCTCAATGAACATACTATTACTAGGTGAATCGAGGCAATTTGTATTGGAGTCGAATCAGATTTCCTTTGATTAGGTGCTGAAGTTCGCTTTGCTGAAGGGATCTCAAAAGTTAGATTTAATTAAACAGGTTATTTTTTAGTCCTCTTACTGGATAATTTCTGATTAGTTTAGCTTTGAGTCTCTTCACTGAATTAGTCTAGTTTGTCCTGCTATGAATTGTGTTGTGTGGCTTATCAAGAGTGATGGTTTTTTGAACCTTGTTTTAAACACCTCCGTTGTCCGAAACTAGAAATTGTATGCTGTTTGCAAACAAATAACATTCTTTCTCTGTTCACACTTCTTGAAGGGCCGATAAAGACAATTAAATAATGTCATTTGATTGTTATATTTCAGATAGACATGTTTATGGGAACAGGAGCGGCGAAGTTGCTGAAGTGAATCCTTTTGAATTCATTGATACATCTTCGATATTTTAATTTTGTTTATTTCTTTGTAGAAGTTCGGCCCAACTTGGGTACATTGGATATATTTTATTTAAAACAAGCCGTGATTTATGCAAATATAATCTGTCATTTATAAGGATTATTAGTCCATTTTTAGTTTGTGGGAAATAATAAAGCGTACTTTGCGAGGATGATGTTTCCAAAAATGTTATTTTTAACTTAATTTAAATGTGTCAACTATCTTTCAATGAAGTCTGAAAACACATCTCGTTATGCATTAATCACAGCATATTTTAAAAACCAAATGTAATTTAAACCGCCTGAAACAACAGCGTATATCAGTCTGCCGATTGATTTTAACTAATATCAGGTTGTCGGTCTTTGTTTCTGTTTGACAATAAAGCTCTGTTCATACTTTTAGTACAACACACGTAAATAACAACAAGTTGCATGGGGCTACCAAACTTGGAAGGTGCGAATTAGCTGATAAAGACATCATGTTGCAAATTGGAAGTAGTCGTTGTGAATCTAGTTTCTTAAAATTAAGTAATCAAATATTTGACAAAACAAACAGACAAATAAATGGGCAATTGAATTAGACCATTCATTTAGCAAAAATACACATATTACAAACTTCAGGATAAAAATTTGACCTGACAGAGTCGAATAAGCTGAGCATTCGGTAGATGGATTATAAATTAAATATATCAGCAAAAATTCCACTGAGGTAGAAAAATATATTTCTGACGTTTCGTGACTTCGAGAAAATCGCTTCTTCAGAAAATGAAACTGCACAAGTTATCGAATGTTTAAATAGTAAATGGTGACAACATTCGATAACTTGTATAGGTTTTATTCTCTGAAGAAGCGATTTCCACGAAGTCACGAAACGTCAGAAATCTATTTTTCTACTTTACTGGAATTTTGCAAATGTTTTATTTATAGAAAATACAGACAGATAACTGAATGTACAGCTTAGTATCAGAACTGTATAAAATGTGTTAAGTTGGTACTTTTTACTAATTAAGGAAGATGAAGACTAGAATGATAAAATGGGTTCCTTTTTTATATCTTTTTTATAGATACGAACACCCAAAATAAATAGAGAAAATTAGAATGGATAAGAAATCAGTAACATACTATTGTTTATTACAGTCGAGTAGACACGCACTTTAAAGAAACTCGGTGAAACGCAAAATCAACAAAGGAGTATCAGCATTACAAATGATAGCAGTAAAGTCCGTATATTTCTAATTATTTGTAGGGAAGATTCCGCATTGTAAGCATGAGGTAGAAAATTATCTAAAAATTTATTACGTGATATTCAACAAATGAACACATTAGATAGGGATATTTGCAACAAATAAAAAACCTAGACGATAAGAAAACTAACTGAGAAAAGAAGAGATCCTTAAGACGTGTCAAGCACTCCCGTATCGCGAAAACTCTACAATGATCACCAACACAGAGTTCAGGTTTGAGGAGTTTGATTGCTACTAATTATGTAAAGTGGTGCAAATTTGAAGTTCCTTGAAGATTCTTTAATTTATACTTCTCAGGTGCTTTTGCAATGGTTTCTGAGTCAACTCAGTGAAGCGCAATTGAAATAATGAGAGGGCTCGAATCCTTTAACCTCAGACTGCTGGTAATACATTATAGTCATCGTGTAAAAGGTAGGTATAAGGCTCTGTAGCTCAAAACAACACAGACAGATTTGAAACATGACTTCGAACAGGCATCGAAAGTAAGGATTTCAATACAACTTACCTCATAGCTCAGTATTCGTAGAAGCACTGACTTTCTTTGGCGCAGTCAACGCTAAATGGTTAACAGAAACGAGGATTGAAAACCACCTTGGAATATAAGTGATACAAGGTTGAATGATGTAAAAGCAATTAAAGTATGTTGCTGTGTCTATAACAAATCGGTAATACAATTTGGAGGTTGGTGGGGATTTATTGATTTCAAGTTGGTATTTATCATGGACTGACATCAGTTAAAGAAACATTAGGAACCTGGGAACACTGGACAGCTATTTCGTCCTAATATGGCACTCCTCATCAAAGAGCACCCAATCAAGGGATGAACCTAGGGCCTTCACGTTCCGCGACCGGACGATACCATTGAGTCATTGGGTAGGAATCAAGTGGTTCACATTTCCTACCTCCATCAGATCGCGTACAGCGCAACCTGCATCTAATGCCATCGTTGAGTAACTGTCCTCATGTTTGACTTGGCTGGCCCCACTGGTCACTACTTCTCACTGGAACTTCAGGAATCACCTCTCGAATATAGTCACCAATGGGCACTAGATTAATTCAATTTGGAGGTTTGTTGGGATTATTGGTATTCATCCTGGAAATATGGTTCACTGAACTGCGACCCAGTGGCTTAATGGCAACGGAACTTGAAGTTCCTGGGTTCTATCCCCAGTGGGGTCGTGGCTTCCCACTGCTAAGGAGTCCCATACTAGGACGAAACAGCTGTCTTGTGCTCCCAGGTTTCTGATGTTCCTCCAACCGATGCCAGTCCATAGTGAATACCAACCTGAAAGTGACAATAGTTCATGAACCCACGCTTATTGCTTGTTGGTCAATAATAATGAGAGATATCTCTGATCTGGTAAAAACTGCAGAGAATATAACCCTTACCGTTCACTGCTAAGGTAGAAAATCCATGATTTTCGTTTTTAGATAACATTAAACTGACTACTGTTCAATAACGGATCCAAGTAACACTAAATATAACAATTGATTCTGTATGGTAAGCATAATGACCTTAGCTGTTATTTGATTTCATAAAACAAGATTAAATATCTGCACTTCCGGATCCCTTCAGTTAGATTGAATTATGTAAAACAGAACCGTATCGCTGAATGAAGTGAATTTACCCAATATTGAGAGCGGCATGAAGCTAGGTTTTCGACTGGCTGGTTTGTGGAGGATATATTAATTTCAAGGTGGTTTCATCCCGGATCGACGACAGACACCAAAAACCTTAGACGTCTGTTTCATTCTAGTTTTGAAACTCTCAACAGTGCACACCCATGACTTTGTTTTGTATCAAATCTACCAACATATAGTTTCACAACAAACAAGTAACCAAATAAGTTACTGGATTGAAATTTAGTAGTCTAGATTTGTGACAGTGTGCTGCTAAATAGTAACACATCCACCACAAGACCTTATGGTACCAAGCTCAATTCTGTCTGAGGTTGTGGGTTCACATTATCATGAATTCACAAACTAGGACGATATAGCTTTCTAATGCTGTTCATGCCTCCACTAATCCTTTAATTGATGCTAATCCATGAAGAAATTTCCCTCGACTTGAGTTTTCTCTCTGATGTTCAATTCATGGAAAATACCATTGTTTATTTTCTTGAAATGGTAGGGAATGTAAAGCCAGGAGACAACGAAGTGACCAGTCTTCAAAATTCTAGGAAACAAATACAGTTTTTGATTATGTATCTGAACTTCTCTAATTTACTATTTTCCAGTGGACGATGGGTCTGAAGATAACTCACCAACAAGTGAAATCAGCTGCAGAATCGACACAAACCAGTAGACATAGGACTGTTTCAATCGTGGTGTAAGTTACTCAACAGTAAGCACTCAAAACTTCACATAGAGTAAAGAACAAGACCACCAGGTATCACGGTGCGCATACAACCGTTTAGTCACCGAACTTATGACATAAGATAATGGTTATACCACATCGGAAATTTAGATCGGAAAAGGCGGATGGTTGGATTTCTCCACTCTATCATTTTATCTCTGCAATATCAAAATCATGAAAATACCTTATGACTAGACTGTAAATATTTGGCCTGTTTAGCTGATCTCAATATGAATTCTGTTCGTGCCAATATTGGGGTTCATGTCTTGACAACCAGAACAGTTGAACCAGCTTGGAAAACATTTCTGCAAAAGATGGATGGTGCAACAAACCATATGATTTTTAACCTTACTAAATACAGGTCTCAGTGAAATGGTGGTGAACATTAATCAGCTGTTTCAATAAGAGAGACTTATTTCAATGATCAAATTCTCATTTCACTTTCAGTCATCATTCAGTATCAATAATAAAAGTCTTCCAAACCACAGTTATCTCAGATAGTCAAACTGGTAATAAATAATTCAGTCAGTACGCGTGGCTCTATTTCTGATAGAGAAGTTTATACTGTTTTAGCTGATAATAATGTGACGCTATCTAGATTCTACATCCAGCTTCATAAAACAGGTGGTGAACTACACCTATTCACTAAAGGCTAGAGAATTATCTGATTGGGTAAATCTCATTACGTAAAGTGATAGCCGAACCCGAATGCCACTGGTTTAACACTGAGTATCTGTTATAACAAGCAGCAGATTTACACCTTCCTATCTGCTGTTAAAAAACAGGTTTCATACGTTGCAATATCTCACCGACAAATACAACAAGAAGCTCAAATTAAACTCAGGTTATTTCGACATTTTCATTAACATTGACCCGCACAAAAGGTCATTACAGTCCAAACCTAAGCGAAGAGCAGGATGGAGTTATTCGAGAAAATGAACAACTTAAGAGTCCTGAAAAACATCCCTTTCAAATTATTCCTCCTCATTGAATATATTGCAAATAAATCAATAAGAACTCATAAATAAGTAACTACAGTGTATTCACTAACTAATTCTACAGGAGTGTCACATAGTTAAGTATACTTACTGTGTGAAGCCCAAATATATAAAAAAAACTGTTTAGGTTAGAGTAGAGAGAGTGGGTTCGAATACTCAACGCACTGTTTGAAATTCGAATAAATATGCAATAACGCAAAGTCACTTTCAGGGACAGACAGTTATTGTGAGTTATTGTTTTCGACTATTTTGACAATTTCGCTAAACAGACAAACTCATGAATTACAAAATCCACAAATATAATTCTGAGAGCCATTTCTAGGATTCCAGGTGAAATAAGGAGGTAAATGTAGCTACCCACACGAAAAGAAACAATTTTTTTAAAGATTAGGATGAAGCATACTTACTAATCACAAGTAGATGAAGATTTACCAATGAATAAAGTCCTGTATGCTGTTAACTTCTTCTAGAAGATGTCACACTCCTCAAGTCACACTATTCTTAAAGGTGGTTTCAACATATTTAGAAAGCGTAACTTTTGAAGATATCAATGTTGCATACACAGTTATATAACTACACACTGCAGTTTTCAGTTTCAAAAGTCGTTCGCCTTCGTTATTCAAACTCGAAAGTCAAGCAACGCAAATTTCTACAGGTGTTTATGAACTAGGCTGAGCTTCACATTGTGTGAAGGCCTATGATACTACCCGACCATTTAGGCTAAATTAGGTGCAGTGGGGTTAGCACCTGTTACTTAGATATCAAATGTTTAAGCCAATGAGCTACTTTTCAGCCTGTTCATATTCGCTTGCATAGAGAACAACATATTATACTTATTGTTTCACTGGTAATTTAGTAACATTAAAGAAAAAGTTCCCAATATTTTGTGTCAAAGTGTGTATAAAATACAACTACAACACTAGGAAGCTCCAAGCTTTTGTCCACAAGAATAGTGATTGAGTTACACTGAGACTACCATGACCTATCGACTGAAGAATGAAACCAGCCTCATAAAGGTTAGAGTAAGATAAGGGGCAACTTCGTGGAGAACTGTGTATTGGTTGAACTCGGTCGACAAAACGATTGCATTCGATGGCTAGAAAGTTTGCACTGAAACCAACTATTGTAACAGACATTCTGAGACTACCAGTAGAAGGGAATAACGCTCAACAATGGAAAAGTAGGATTTTAGGTAAACCTACCCAAAATATGGATGAGTACGTAGTATACTAAACAAAAAAGAACACAAGCAAACCCCTATATAGGTGTGGATAAGAAACCTAACATTTTGATGATTTAAAATTCTTGATTAAATAAGAACAAATATACATCATACATAAATATGCATCAACAGGAAATGCTGGAGTGAATTTTGAATGCTAACATAGAATAGATACCATCCTTAGGTATAGGAAACGCTACTGGTAGTTTCTGAATTACCATACATTTCGCACGTCCACTTCTCAAGTCATTATTGCACGGTTAGTATACGATAACCTTTAGTTAATTCAAGCAGAAAGTGAGGAGTTAGATGGTGAGAACGGTTATATTTATCACCAAGCAACTATTCTTTAGGGAGGATAGTTAGCTTTATGCCTATATTAGGACTCTATACAGCAATCTCCGTCTGTAGTATAGCAGAGATTTGTGAAGAACCACCAACCTTTTCTGAACCTATTCCTAAACTTGCAGTGAGTAATGAGAACAGCACACCAACAAACCAGTTGACTACCAAAGCTATTTATTATGCACTTTCACTTAAATAAACGCTCACACAAGGTTCGAAATGCATCAGTTCCTGTAAATCAATCGAAGCCAGTCACCCAAGCAGACTAAGACTTACCAGTTTTTAGATAACTATCAAACTACTCGCATAGGTCACAAACAGTCACCATTGACTTGGGTAGGAACTAATTAGCTAGAAAGTATGATGATCACGGGGGAACATAATCCGACAGTATGTACGCCGTTACTAATCACACGCAGACTTCCGAAATACAGCACTTTGAAAGAAATGAAGAATTCAGAGACCATCGTATTTAAATGTTTATCGTCATCTACCCGGTTAAAAAATGAACCCCATCGCTTAGAGTTGAAAAACCAACCAAAGATGAATATCGAAACCGAACAGGTGCTTGCAACCCAGAGACAGTAAAATAAGCAGTCGAGTTCTGATTACCACATAGCCTTTCAGCGCAATACTAACTATAAATTACACTTAGACGTTCAAAGTAAAGCTGATCGGCTGGCGCACACACGGACTGACTTCAAGAACGAATTACACCCATTGGTGCAAGTGACAGGAGTAGAAAGATTTGCCAGGTAGCCTCCTCACGTCTACGCAGAAACAATGATGTACATCAGAAGATCTCGAGAAGTAAACTCACAACAATGTATATTAACGAAGCAGTATAATGAATGTACAGGTTTAAGAGGAGGGGTCCTAGTAAAAAAAAAAAGAAAATAAATTGTTCTCACTGCCCGTACGAAATTTTACAGTTCATCATGATCACCGGGCGCCTCTTCATCCGATTTATCAGTGTCTTCAGGTTTGAAGTCGAATCCTTCTTTGGTATCTTCAACCTTTTCGGTGGCAGCAGTGTCTTTGTCTGAATCTTTATCAGCTGACTGGTCTTTAGCCATTTCAGCATCATACCGTTTTCTCCAGTGTTGATCGCCCTGTTGTTTGGCGAACTCGGCACTGTCAGTAATCAAAATATTGTCAAAAATAGACCCTGAATCAACTTGCCAAAGGTCAAAACCAACGTAACCAATGTCGTCCTGTATATATAACTCAGGGTCGGGTTTGTAATCTGGATTATCTATTTGGGCGGGTTTCCACTCTCCTTTGTACTTGGGATTCAGTATACGTCTCGGGCTCCACTCCCCTTTATAATCAGGATTATCCTTTTGAGGACGTTCCCATTCACCATCCATCGCGTCGTCCCAATCATCAGGTTTTTTGGCATCCATATCAGGTATCATTTTTGGTTGGTCCCAATCTTCTGGTTTTTTATCGTCTGGGTCATCGATATACTCATCATCCACCCAATCTGAAGGTTTTTTATCATTAGGGTCCTAAAATGTGAGTATACTATGGAAGTCGAACTTACATCAATCTTCTTCGGAAGAAGCATATCCCAGTCATCTTCCAATGAGCCTTGCTCAACACTGTCATTGTCGATCAAAACCTCGTATGTATTGTTGGGATTAACAATCAATGTGTACAGATGTGTCTTCAAGTCATCTCTGCAGGAAATCTCTTTCTTGATGAGATAATTCTGGCCTTTGTAATTGAAGATGACATGTACTTTCTTTGTAGCCATACCACATATATCAGGACCTTCAACAAAATTAGAGGTTAACACATCTTACCGAACATTATTTTGTAAGGAGTTTCCCCGTGAAATGATTTTGGATCAATGTCAGACCCCAGGAGCTTTATGTAAGCTCCTCCACAGCTGACTGTTTTGTCGAATTTGACAGTAAACTGAACGACGAGAGTCTTATCACGGTTACTAAAAGGCTTTTCTAGCTTCCGTGCTATGCCGTAGAACTTAGCATCTTGTGTAGTTTTAAGCCTAAGCTTTCGATCGGATCAATCGGAGATTTTCCAGCTTCTATCTTAAATTCTCCTTGTTTGTCGCCATTGTGGGTCGACGCGACCCAGCTTTCAATAGATTTTTCTGAATTAAATAAAATCATAAGGAAATAGTACAGTACCATTAGGAAACGTTTCGGAAAACCAAATCTCATGACCGCAGACATAACTCAACAGCAAAGTATGTAACACCAGTAAGATCATGCCTGGGCCCAGAAACCACTAACTGAGATCAAAAAGGGTCGCGACCAATATATGCAGAAATGACGACCAATCACAGAGCTCCACAAAAATGTTACCTAACATTACTGCGAAATTTAAACAAAATACCCTAAAATTGACTGCTTTCGATGCAAATTTTATTCCCATGATTTTGTAAAACTTACAGTGTACATATGTTGAAATTCGTCAATACGTCTTTTTTATTCTTGTTCACAACTAGACGAAAGGTTCTTGAATTAAGCATGATCATCTCATCATTTTGAAGGCACACGCATATTAATTATTCTGCCAGATTACGTCAGGTAGTGAGATTTTAAATAACAGTTAACTAACATGACAGAGTTCCATTGTTGTAGGTTTCTAAATTCTGTGCAAACATCGAAATGCTATGTTGGAATATGTGCACACCGTTAAGGTAAAGTTAAAATACGACCAAGGCAACTAATTTTCAAAAGACTGCTGACTTATTGACAGTTATAGTTATCAAAAGATGGCAAACTTATCTACACAAGTAGGGTTATTCTGTGCACCATTGTGCACCAAATCCTAAACATCACTTCACAGTTCGGATCGAAATACTGGTTTCAGCAAATAGGGTCGTGAGTCTGTTGACCCTCTTGGAACGAAACTTCCTTCTCACCCATTCTACTGTAAGACAGGTTGTTTGATCATATGGACACATCCTTACGTGGGAGGATCCTCAAGAGTGAATACTACATGCGAAAACTTGCACCGTAGGGTGACGATGTTTCCCTGTGAGATTCGCACTCTTCTCTGATATTTTCGGATTAGGATTAGGAGATAAATATTCAGTGTGCATATTCGCGCCACAAGGTCCCGGGGGACATGCTTAAGTCTCATTTCTACGCAAGATACGGAATAAGGAAGAGGCACAACTTCTGTAGTCGGTCCCTTAGTGTCAAGTTAACCAACGTAAGCCTTATACTCAGACCCTGCTACAGGTTTCAGTCATGTGTTATGCTAGGTTTTGTCATTCGCCCAGGCTCGGTGCTGCTACCAACAAACACCAATTTATGGCTTACAAACGATGATCTACCGTAGTTCAAGGCTCTCACGTTGGTAATAGGCGGTGGGAAAACTCACTGACATGGATAGGCCTGTTCGGGACCAGTGGTGTACTCGTTCGGGGCTGTACTGTGCTGATTATCCACCTTGATAATATGAAGGTTAACAACAATACTCTGACAATTACCTTCTGATTAGACCAACCCAAAACTTTTACGACTGAGGGATAAAAGACATTATTTCCTTCCCTGTGCTGTTCACGGAATGCAGTTGAGTCACTTGAGTGTGCAACTGCTGGAAATTACACCATACAGCTTCGGTCAGTGCTGCAGGATTGGTTTTCAAGTTCTCCGGAGACACAAATAAGTACCGGGGTACTGTGCTGTCCCTCTACTCAGTGCACGGGCCCAAGTTTTCGGATTAGGACCAAACTGTTACCGCTGATGTAGTCACAGCGTGGTTCGCGTCGCCATGAAGTGTGTGGTGAGGTATACGTCATGAACATAGTAATAATAATAATAATATGTTTCATACAACAAAGGTTACATGAATACAAACCAGTTTACAGGTTTGATCACTTTGGTAATGAGAGATGACTATTATGTACAATGTTATGCTATACATTAGATGCTGTGATTTATGGCATATAGGAGGTGTGCTGAAGCAGGCTCAGTTCGAGTTTGAGGATTATCCGGTCATCGTTTGAATCATCCAATATTCTTGAAGGTGAGGCCGCATCACAGTCATGACCTCGAGGTGTGCGTGTTCGTCATAACGTTTTGATGGCAATATTTCCCACTGACGAATGCGATTTGTAGGATTCCATTTGAATGCAGGACTGGTTAGGTAAATCTGAAAAGTGAATAACAAAAGCGGGCAGCAGGCGAAATTCGAAACAGGAGCACAAAAATACGCAGGAGTAGATCAACCATGATACGTCCGGGTGAGTTTGTACTGACTGTTAAGCTTACTTGAGGATTTCAAAGATTTTTACCCGTGCATTCAAATCATGCCACAACGAGGTGAACGTGTTTATGAGAGTTAGGTAGAAAATTCACTATTATTACCTCCCATATAAAATAAAGGTGCTAGATAATGACAAGTGAGATACTAACTCATGCGGCTTATGCGTGCATCCAGCCTTGATAATCGAACTAGACATTTACACATGCTCATTCGTTGAATTATTTCACAAAGGTCTTCGCATAGTAGAGATACAGTTTTGACCCCCATTTCAGGTAATCAGCTAAGAAATGTCTCGTATGAGTGCAGCCTAATTAGTTTGCACAGCATGTGTGAAAGATAAGTTTCAAAATGAGAGCGTGTGCCGAAAATCGTGTCATATAGCTGCCTTAGTGGATCTTTGCCGGGGGTACGCTGGTCACTAAGAGACTGTGATGAAGCGCACTACCTCATACGCACCTTATTAGGTTCCTCAGATTAACCAACCTCAATACGGATTCCCGAAACAATAAGAAGTCTGAATCACTCTGTTCAGAGGACAAAATAATTGTATGTCCTTTGCAGCATTGTTGGAGTGGTCAAAATGTCATTGTATCATTTTTGACAGATTCTGTGGCGGCTGCAAATTAGGCTTCTGTACATTGGGGTTGATACAACCCCAGCTGATATACGTTTTACTCTTAAACGGAGATAGTCTGGCTAGCGACGCTTTACCTTTATGAATCTCGCGAAAGAGCTCTGCCTCTCGGATGAATGGCCGGCGCTCAGGTGGAATCGTACCCACCCAAGTTCGAGGACACTGAAGTGTCATGTCTTAAACGATGATGATGCTGTTAGCCTTCGTATTGATAAGATGAAATGGGGTGTGTCTTTGAAAAGCCATCGCCTTTATGACTTGTCGATAGATAAAAGTAGACAGTTTGAGGATAATGTCTCGTCTATCTCAGATAAGCAGTCTCAATTTTTGGGGTTGAAACACCTTGACGGTCTAAAACCAATGGTTATGGAAAGAAACTCCTCAAACAATCCTGCCAACTGCCTATCTGCTTATTCCTCGGTACTTCTGCCGGAAATCCGGTTACATACCTTGTCACTAGATCCTAAGTTCCGCAGCGGCACATCGGAAGTCAGCAGATTCTATGCTCAGGTGCAGTTTGAAGACCTAATTAGTCAGAGCTTCGATCCTGCTCCGGCATCATCACAGGAGTTTCAGCATTTTAAGCCCACTGTTCTTGACCGTCGTCACCGGTTGACCAGTTCAGAATCCAGTTTAAATCATCTGCTGACGAAGGATCATATAGAACGACTCACGTCGTTCACTTACAGTAATGGCATCATCCTAAGTCATCCTGTTAAGGGAGTGAGTGTTATTCTGACGAACCGTCAGGACCTCGTTGATCAAGTGCTGTCGACTCTCCCTGATCAGGCCAGGTTTAACAAAGCTCGGAGGTGAGAGGAATAAAACACAACAGTAGAGATCCAACTCATGGGCATCCTGAGGGAAATAAGAGACAATGCAATAACTTCCTCCAATTTGTATGAGGGTATCCAACCTGCTGGTTAAGCAGTTCCAGGTCAAGATTACCCCTTGGCCTGATTTCAGATTTTTCTGGTTCTCTTTTCCATTGTGTGACTCAGTAGTTACGTAAACTGTTGAAACCAGCCGGAAAGCAAGTCCCATGTTGTTCCATGCATGACGCGTTGAAGCTTATTAATACCGTCAATGGTGCTGACGCCGCCGGTAAGGTTGTTTTTTGGTTGTTGCCTCATTGTTCATCAGCGTACCATTCACTTAGAATGTTTGTTAAGTAAACGATTTTATAGATTCACATAATATAGAAGTAGGAATTTCAACAAACTACTGGAGAAGGCTATTGATGGGGTGCATTTCCAATGCGCAGCTCAGTTTAACTGGTGAGATATACTGGCAAAACGATGTGACTGCAATGGGATCCCCAATGGGACCTCCAAATAGCAGATTACTTTATATTAAAGTTAAAAGCTTACGACTTCGCCAAACTATCATTCTTTTTGTCATCTATAGACAACATACGGACTATGAATTCCTTAGTTATGGCTTAAATATCAATCTGGACGACATTCTACTGGGGTTCATTAAATGTCAATCGGCGATGAAATTCACTGTAGACAGGAAATTAAATTCGCCTGTTTTTTCCCCGACTTGTTGGCTACGAGGCGTAGAAGTGGAACACTGGAAACACCCACTTACAGAAAACCCAAGTGGAACGGACAGTTTATTAATTTTTAAAGTTGCGTGCCGATCATGGGGAAGAGACACCTAATTCGCCCAATTTTCTGGCGAATACGTAATATTCGTAGAACAGATTGTCCGCTAGTTGAACTCGGGTTTCTGGGAGGGACGCTTGCAGGAAACAGCCTGGCCAATTTCTTGATAAGAATATGGGAGAAGGACATGCGTAACCAGTCATCAGCCTAGTTTTATTTGAGGTTTTGCTCATGAATCTGGAATTTAGGGCGACCTAGCATCACACATTCCCGGAAATCTTCCTCTGAGATCGATTAAAGGGACAAACTTCACTCGATACTTACTAGTCGTGAATTGTTCTTCGTTTGCGTGAGAGACCACGCCCCTAGATAAACCACCTGCATGTGTGTTTATCAGTCCACCAAATCCTCTGGATCAAGGTGCAACAGACGTCATCTGAAACTGCCATCACCGCTCATACGAGAACATGTTCCTGCCTGGTTTTATAAGGGTGGAGGGAAACGCATCAGAGATTTTATCTTTGAGCATCTAATCGATCCCAACCGTTTTCCTGACCCAGACAATGGTCTTTAGTTTATCTCTGGAATTCGTTCAAACATCTATGTACTCAGGAATAAATATTACTACCGTTATTACCTCGCGCTTCCTCTGCCGTCTACTTCTTGAATGATCGGTGGCTTGGCCGGGAATGTACTGAAGTCTTGCCTTTGTGTTCAAAAAAGCATTTATAATATATACATATATATGTATTTCATTGGCCTAACTACAAAACTTACTTCAAGAAGCATCCAGAACCAACTGTTCAGAGGCAAGCTTAGGTGGAAGAATATGAAGGTGCGCACGACGGTAATGAAAATTAGTCTAAAGCCGAGATATCACTACGAACTAGAGGGATTACAGGATCTTGGACCAGGCATCCACCTGTTATATACCTATGTACAAACGTCTGATGAAGTTATAAACACTTGAGTGAGGTTCATGGTTTCTTCTAAGATGATAACCACCCTTTATCTGGTCACGGAGGGGATGATGATCATGGTGTTGCCTGTTGAGTATTACCGAATCGGGGCTACCGAAACAATGTGGTGGTGCGGAGCACTTACATGTAAGTACTGATAACAAAGGGCAAATAATAAAACATGTTGCATGCTATGAAAATGCACCGATAGACAGTTCTTTTATCTTTTCGGAGTAGAGAGATTATTTTAAGGGATGGATTTTGGGAAATAGGTGTTACTTCGTGAGATCAGTTAAGTTGTGAAGAAATGTAGGTTACATTAGAGTAGCTGCGGAAATCACTGTTACAAATCCTATCACGCTCCGCTTCCTGTCCACTCCTGGTCTCTTTTTAAAAGAAATCAGATTTTAACTTAACTAATGAGTTTCGTTTACCGCATTGTATACTTTTGTCATGGTTCAAGTGGTCGTGGTGAATGAGCACGCCTGATGTTTTTTGTAAAACGGGGTGAACGAAGACATCAGTCGTTTGAGGCCTAGTAATGGAAGGCCCAACTGAACACATTGCGTTTGCAAGCCTGATCACGCGGGACGTCTTGTGGAAGGCATGTTTGAAAGTTGAAGGGGGAACAAATTCACCCGCTGGATGGGGAGTGATGCTTTACACGAGTTCTGCAAAGGTACATCCACCGTTGGCTTTCACCGCATTATGAATACCTGGTAGGACCAGAGGCAGAGCCTTGGTCCAACGAGGTGTGTTCGCAGCTGAAAAGGAAGCTTTCAGCTGTAGATGGGAACGTTCTACCATGCCATTCACTTGTGGATGGTAGAGTGTCGTTCGGAGCCGAGTGCAGCCTAAAAGTGCAGTTAAAGCGTGAAATAATCCACGCCCGATTTGGCGCCCGAGGTCGGTTGTTACGTAAGATGGACATCCAAGATGCGCGACTCATCCTCAATGAAAGCACGAGCCATCGTTTCAGCAGTGGTATCCTTGGTAGGTGCTGCTTCCTGCCATCGTGTGAAACGATCCACGCAAGTGTCAAGGCAAACACATCCATTAGATTCTGGTAGAGGTCCCACAATATCTACACAGACGTGGTCGAAACGCATGTCTAGGGCTAGAAAAGAACCTAGAGGTCTTTTTCATGTGTCTCGTGACTTTGCACTTCTGATAAGCTAAACACGACTGAGCCCACACCTCGACGTCTTTGTTCATCCCAGGCCAGTAGAAACGTTGTGCAATAAGCCTAATAATAGCTCATACGCCTGGATGGGACAGTGTGTGCAACGTAGTGAAGACGTTGCGCCGACATCTCTCCGGTACCATTGGGTATGGTGGGCTAGCAGAGACATCGTATAAAATTGCAGCCTTGCCTGACCCCACTGGACACAGCCGTAGCTTGAGTGTTGTGGACGACAAATCCTGATGTAGCTCGAGGCCTTCCTTACGACACCGAGATAGTTCAACTAGATCAACGCCTTGCATACGCCTTGTCGAAGCCATTCGAGTTAGTGCATCGGCTACGGAGTTATCTGCTCCAGAAATGTGGCAAATATCTGATATGGACTGGGAAATGTAATCCAGTTGTTGAGACTCACGACGGGAGTAGTTGTCAGGCATCGAGCTAAGAAAAAAGGTTAGCGGTTTGTGGTCTGTGAAAGTGATGAGGCCGCGGCCTTCCACCAAATGTCGAAAATGGCGTACAGAACAGTACATAGCTAGGAGTCTCCTACCAAACGTACCGTATCTTGTTTACGCCACAAGCAGCCGCCTTGAGAAAAGGGCTGAACGTTGCCACTGGTTTTCAGTCAAATGTCACAAAACTGCTCCAACATCTGAGTCAGATGCATCAACAGCAATACTCAAAGGGGCATTGGGGTCATGATGCATAAGCACGGTTGCGTTCGAAATGGCTTCCTCGATTTTAGAAAAAGCAATTCCAGCCGCGTTTTCCAGAGCCACGAACTTCGTAGTTCCTCGAGGTAGATCTGTGAGTGGTCTCATGATAGAGCCACAGTTGGGAATATACCTTTAGCAATAACTTGCCAGGCCACTGAAAGCGCGGAGATGTTTCACAGTGGTCGGCTCTGGATAGTTCATGATAGCCGCCACTTCATCTCTCAGTGGGCGTATACCTCTGTTGTCAATGGTATGCTCAAGAAAGCTGAGTGATTCAACTCTTATTTCACACTTCTGTAAGTTGACTGTGATGCCATGTTTTTTAAGTCTTTCGAATGCGAGGTCCAAATGTTTGAGGTGAGTTTCCTTATCTGGACTCGCAATTAGACAGTCATCGATGTAGACATGAACAAAATTCAAACCACGGAAGACATCATCCATCCTATCACGCTCCGCTTCCTGTTCACTCCTGGTCTCTTTTTAAAAGAAATTAGATTTCAACTTAACTAATGAGTTTAGTTTTCGGCACTGTACACTTTGGCCGCTGCTGTTAACCTCCCTTGAGTCTTGGTACCAGTAGCACCATTGTACATGGCATCACCATTTGTGATTTGGCCGTCCATGAACCGGTGAGAGTCACTGGATAGGAGGAACTCACTAGGTAGATGTCGAAGCCGACCGAGAGATCGACGTGCTCGTATAAGAGCGATGATGTTTGTTCCGCAGCATACTGTATTGCGTTATGAAAAACCTACATCGAAGTTTTGAGCGATACTTATTTATTGGGATGATGTACCCGGTATTACGCAGATTATATTGCTTGTGTTGATTTAAAAGTGACAGCACATTTCGTTTTAGAGTTTCTAGATAGAGAGCGAAAAAGAAATGCTAGGTTGAGCTTCAGGCGTCTCAGCCAGGGTGATTGTAGTCCCAGTCTTTTGCATCTTGCTTCGTGAGGAAGTCCTTCATTTTGTATTAGTAGGCTCCGAGAAAAGTTTCGTTGAATGTTCTCTACTCGAATTCTGTCCGATACTTTCATGTCACCATAGGTAACCGTGCAGTACTCTAATATTGAGCGAACCATAACCTTGTACAGCATAAGCTTTGCTCAGGTGTGAGTATGTCTCTGTGTAGAAGACCAATGAGTCCTCTGCCTCTGGAAGCTATTGAACCTGCGTATTCCGTAATAGCCAAACTTCTGGAGCAAGTGATTCCGAGGTTTTTCACAGTGTTGTATATCTGCAGTGCGATGTCGCCCAAGTGTAGTGTTACTTCTGGGTGGGATTTATTGAAATGGAGGATGCCACTTTTATTTGGGTTTAGAGGGAGCTGCCAGTCACGCTCCATATGAATATTCTCTTCAGATCTTCTTGTATTTGAAAGAAACCTTGTGCTAGTGCTGCATGGTACAAGCTGTAGACTATCTTCGAGTCGTCTGCGAAAAGGTAGGGTATGCCATTTCGGATAATATTGCAGATATAGTTTACATAATTCTTCAGTGTAATCCGAAATGGCGTAACTTATCTTCTCGCTGAACATTTGGAGATGGTCTGCATTCACTCGAAGTCCCGCTTTAGTTGCCTCTTCCCTCAACTTGTTAGTTTTCGCCTGTAGATCTTCGAGTTTGTGCGGCGTAAGGGATTAGACATAAATCATAATCGGTGGAATCCAAATCTTCTTCTGAGGTCTCTTCATCGGTCCAGCCAGCGTATGCCCGTCTTCTCGCTTTTCACGGTTTGCTGCATGATCCAGTCCAGTCGATCACAATCAGGAAGATCATCGGTGATAGTAGACAGCCTTGTCTCACTCCAGTCTTCACTTCAAAGACGCTACTGAGCTTTCCAATGTGAATCACTTGGCATGTGGCGTTTTCATGTAGCTGTTGAATGAGTTTGACAGAGATTTGTGGCACCTAGTAGTGTTGAAGCAATTGCCTGACAAATTACTTCTTGGTCGACGCTGTCGAAGGCCTTTTCAAAGTCGATGAATTTGAGGTAGAGAGTTGACTGCCATTCTATGCTCTATTCTATGGTGATGCGTAGCGTAGCGTCTCAATTTAATCCCCACATGATATGTTCTTCCTGAAACCAGCCAGCAAGCCTGTTCCGGTCGTAATTTTGAATCCGGTGTATCCTTTAGTCTCTCCAGGATGATGCGGCTTAATATTTTGCTTGGGTGGACAGCAGCATGATTCCTCGCCAGTTCTTGCATGGACTTAGGTCACCCTTCTTTAGAAGTTTGACAAGGTAGCCCTTCTTCCAATCTGCGGGCACCTTTACTGTTTTCCTTCCAAACCTTCTGCAGTAGTGGTGTGAGCATGTCCGCCGTTGTCTCTGCGTCTGTTTTCAGTGCTTTCGGTGGAATTCCATCTAGTCCTGCTGCTTTCCGGGACTTCAGCAGTTTTACGGCATTCAGGACTTCCCTTTGCTTTTGTCAGATGGCCTGTGTTCACCTGTAGTTCTACCGTTGCTTGTGGTATTTCTGAACGAGTTGCAGATGGTGGTCAACTCAAGAGCTTTTCGAGGTGGTCAACTCATCGTTTCCTTCTTTTCTCCCTTCCGGTAACTAGCTTTCCTTCACCATCTTCTGTTGGCTTCGTCTGCGTTGATCTCTTCACAGACGGCAAGTAACCTGGTTATCTGATACAATGTTGTCAGGTCTCTCCTACCAGCAGCCTGTTCTGCTTCACTTGCCAATGTGTCGTGGAAGTATCTTTTGTCTTTGCGCGCACTCTTCTTCACTTTTTTGACCAGTGTAGCGTTTTATGCATTGTGTTCAGTTCATCTTTCCGTTGTTCACCCCTGGACTACACTTCACTGGTCCATCTTCTGCTTCACCATCTTCCTCTTCCTCCTCTATCAGCTTCCATATGTCCGTGGAGATCCATTCCTTGTCCTGTTTCCTTTTCCTTCCTAATACGGTTACGGAGGTTTCCTTCCACGTCTCTTTCAAAGAGTTCCAGTGTTCTTCCACGCCCGATCCTTCAGGGATGTTGCTCAATGTCTCCCATTTTGTTCTGATGGCTGGCTGACGTGAAGATGTCGTTTGTTGTTTCATCCTTCAGCTGAGTTTCTGTTCTGTGTGTTGAACTTGAACTGTGGTTTACCACCAGGTTCTTTGAAGACTTTCAACTTGATTTGGAAGGTAGGTAGGTTGCTTGCACTAGATGGTGAGTGGCGTGAACCCACATCTGCTCCTCTTCTTTATCTGATCTTGTGCTCAGTGGGTTGCGTCTCCACTTTCTTGAGACTGAGACGAAGTCGATCTGATTTTCAGTGTGTCCTGGTGTCTGGTGAAATCCATGTTGCTTTGTGAGTATCCTTGTGTTTGTATACAGTGCCACCAATCACTAAATCATTTGATGCGCAGAAGTCGGCAAAGAGTCAACCATTCTCATTCATCATTTCACTGAGTGCCTCTAGACCCATGATGAGTTCTCTTTGTGTGTTGTCTGCTCCTAGTTTGACACTCATGTCACCTATTAGAATGAATTTTGATGTTGCCATCGATGGTGGGGTTTTCTCTATTACCGGTTGCAGTTGTCTGTAGAATTTCTCCTTCTTCTCTTCATCTGTATTATTTGTAGGTGCGTGGCGTAGCATTGAATGATTGTGACCTTCCTTTCTCTTGAGTTGAATGTTGTTGTGATGATCCTGATTGTGGAGGAGATTGGTTCCCACTGTATGAGGAAGACTCTTCGATGCTGTTGGGGACATGATGATAGCCACTGCAAAACTTAATGTGCTCCTGATTGTCGTCTGTGTGACAATGTCGTGGTAGATAATTGGCTCTCCAGTTAAGAGTTTTGAGAGTTGACTTCCATTCCACCTGCCTTCGCGAATTCTTAGCACTTCTGTGGTATTACTTTTCATCTACTTCGCGATCTGGGCAGCCTTGCCAGCCAGCTTCAGACGTGGTGCGGACATTCTATTTCTCTGTGCTTACTTTCGCTTTCATCGAGAGAAGAGAAGACACGTTGGCCGGTTGACTTCCCAGAGGCTTTCATCAACCGGCATCATATCATCTCTCCGATTTCAGCGAGGAATAAGTTTACTTTTTTATATTTTCTTTGCACGTTGAAGTTTCCATAGTGGTTGGATTGGTTTTCCGGGGTAGGACTGCTAGCCCAACCCCCAACCTTCCCTCTTTACCCGGCTTAGAACCGGCTGGCAACTGGTGAACTGGTTAACCAGGCGAGATTGGAGACAGCTAGTACAGCACACATCTACCGTGACATTAACTAGGAGGATTTTCAGTTTCCATTGAGGTGTGCAGAATGGGAAGATTACTTTACCGGCACCACTGAAGCACCAACAACTGTTGTTCATCGTAACGTGTGCAGTAACCGTGACTGTTTTGCTTCAGAAAAGAACACTAAGTCTATGATCTTGTAAAAGCTGTTTGTTCCAACTTCCCTTCGAGGTCGACTTCGGGGAGATGATTCTCGTTTTCATAGGCAACGTGACTCTTCTTCACTGGTCACAATGTGTTATATTTGCGCTTATGCTTATGTTCCATGTTTACAGGAAGCCATCGGACAGGAACATCAAGCCCTATCTTCTGACGATAAAGAATCTCTAACAAAAATTCTCAAGTCCATACTGAAATAATCTGAATCCAAAACGATTGACTGCACTGTTAGTAATGGTCCGGTGCACGATAACCAGAAGCAAATTGTGCAGATCTTCAGTAACCGCTCTGCTGCCTAGGCAATAGTGGTCAGCGGTACCTGCCTCCAGGATCGAAAACTTGAGGCTTACAGTAGAAATATTTCTACGACGATTCACACCAGGACTTCGTTTTACTGATAATCCAGATTGGGTACCCGCTGTTGGCCTCAGAAACGGAGGTGAAGACACACCTCTGTTGCTTCTGAAGTTATTTTTCATGTCACCCAGTAGTTCATGCCACCCCTCCACCTGGAAAACTACCTATGCCATTCCCACTCATAAATCAGGACCAGCTGCACAGTTAGATAATTACTACCCAACTAATCTCACATTGGTGGCTTCCAGAGTGATGGAGAAAATTATGAAGAATAGTGTTGTGGATTATCTGTGTTGCCTAGATTGGAGCCCCTAATTTCTCAATAGTTCCGCGAAAAGTCTGTGATCTATTTTATGAGTGTATAGGCACAGATCAAGACTATATTGCTCCACCGCTTCAAAGAGAAGTAAGAAAGCAGAGTTGACTGTATACCTACGAAAGTACGCAACCGCATGCAAAACCACGCCAGAAAGTACTATAAGTCGAAAGACTTTTTACCGCCCGTCAAGCTCAAGGACACGTGTGATATACTTGAGGTAGAAAAGGTGCTAGAAGCCGTTAAACAAGAACGCATTCAATGTGGCGAAACTATTAATAAAGAAGCACTAGTGAGGCCAATGAAAACCCTGGCAAGCATCTCCAGGAATGGTACACCCAGTTTATTGATAGACGACGGGATCCTCCACGGCGACCCACCACAAATCTGCGAGCTATGCAGTTATCAGTTTGCCAGTTGATTTACACACGAAGACAAAACAAAAGCCATTTGTACGCCGTCAACATCAGCTCCCCAGGTAAGTACTGTGCTCTTCGCTTAGCAAAAGATATCCCTAGAAATCGCGCAATTTCAAGCTTCAGACATGATAATAGGAAAATGGTTTTACCTGAATAGGTCAACTGACGGTCAACTCGTATCTCCACCGAGTCTTATTCGTCAACCACAGCGCGAAAGTCCCAAGTCCATGCTCACTACACCCGCCGACTTAAGCGCCAATCCCATCTGAGTAGTGAGAACAAGCGTGATATGTTGACTCTTGGGCCCGTTGGAAGAGCACACTCCTGAAACCAGGTAGCCCTTTTAAAAACAGCGTTGTGGCGGGAACAGCTTCAACCACTGCAGAAACGAATCATTGGATACAGTGATTGGGGTGTATTTTCACTTGTGTAATCCGGCGTAGTATATCAGAGCAAATAAAAAAATAGACAAATATTTTGTATTATTCCTCAACGTTTCGATCTTGCTACGAGGACCCTTTTCAAGAGTATGGATCTGACACTAAGTTTTCAGGTTAATATTCAAGTTTTGGTGCACAAAGTGGTGACCTTTACAATCATCCAACTACATAGTGAAATGGAGCGAAGATCAATGTGATACAGGTGAGTGAATAAGCAACTCGCTCAGAGAGGTTTTTCCATCGTGCGAGTAAGGTGGAACAAAAATAGGATGGGGAAATTTTTTGGTTCGTCCATGAAAAGCACAATGGGGTTGGGAGACATCGAGGGCGAGAAAGAGTAGATCACTAGTTTGGAAGGATGAATATTTGAAGGTGAGACAATATATCTTAAATAAATAATAATAATGATAACCATAAATGTACTTTTGATAACACTCGAAGTATGAGCGATAACAAAATGGATTATGTTATGGTTCATCGAATGTATATGACTCAGAGAGTAGTGTAAAATTGATGAAAATAGTAGGTCAATAAGGTGTATGTAATAGGACTAGACAATCTACCTTCTCTTCAGATATTATTTATAACTGCCTAGGCGAGTCATTAACTTTTGCTATATTAGTGGAATGTCTAGCCCATCTTTTCTGTTGACCGAAGAAGGATATGAGCAGATGTGCGAAGCTTCTGCAATGGTCCGCTCTTTGTGAGAGAGGAAACCCTTTTGCAGAAAATTTGTCTGTTCGAATGATATTTTATGACCTGAATATAGAGCATGAGCTGCGACAGCAGAGCTTTTTTCAAGTTTTTCTAGATCATAGGAATTTTTGGTGGTTTTTTGGAACTTCTACCGTGTTCGGCTAGACGTGTTAGTACTTGACGTGATGTCTCTCCAATATACGTGGCATCGCATTCACTGCAGTCTACCTTATAAACACAGTTTTGTTGCTCCAAATGAGGAATCGGATCTTTTAATTTGTACAGGTGTAAGTGTAATGTATTCGTCACCTTAAAGAATACTGTGATGTTGTAACGGTTAAGGATACGTCCTATTTCCTCTGAAGTGGATGTTCGATAAGAAAGTACTGTAGTACTCATCCAATCTCTATGGCTTGACTTTTTCATATTTTTATTCGATAAACTTTTTTCGATCCTCTTTAATAGGTTGTCTGGATAGTTATTTTGTCTTAAGACTCCCCGAACAAGTCGCCTATCTGCTTGCTGAGATTCCGTCAACAGATTTTGGCAACGTTTAATTTAGTCTCCAATGGATGAGCCGAATCGAAGTCAAGGTACTTGCTAGAATGTGTATCTTTCCGATAGACATCAATGTCAAGTGTCCCGTCACTGTTTCGTATCGCCTTGCAGTCTAGGAAAGCTAACGTTCTGAATTCTGTTTCTAGTTCACATGTGAATTTTACAGAATTGAAACGGTTGTTCAGGTATTCAAAAAGGCTTTCTAATCCTTGCTTTTTGGTTGTGACGAAGGTGTCATCAACATGCCTCCACCATACTCTTGGTTTTAAATTATGTTGGTTGAGTAGGTCTGATTCTACTTTGTGCACGTACAGATTAGCCACAATGGGTGAGACAGGTGAACCCATTGCTACCCCACTGGTTTGACGATAAAGGTCCCCTCGAAAAGTAAAATAGGTTGACGTCAGACGTAATCTCAGTGCGTCACAGATTTCAC
Organism: Heterobilharzia americana; assembly: GCA_944470555.2. Classification (NCBI taxonomy): domain Eukaryota; kingdom Metazoa; phylum Platyhelminthes; class Trematoda; order Strigeidida; family Schistosomatidae; genus Heterobilharzia; species Heterobilharzia americana. Next base: position 32,718,856 of record OX104134.1, read on the forward strand.
TGATGGAAATATTACATCTAAGAGATAGAGAAGTATCTGACTCCAATAAGAGTCTGACAACCTGTATGCTTTCATCAATCGGAATATTAGTATACGGAGAAACAACGTCAAAGCCAACCATTATTTCATCATCTTCAATCGTTGTTTGTAATAATTTGTGTTTGAAGTCTAATAAATTCTTAGCGATACTCACCAAATTGTCCTGTAACGGTTTAAGGATTTTTGTGAGGTACTTTGAAAGGTTATATGTTGGGGAATTCGTAAAATCCACAATTGGACGAATCCGAAAATTGGGTTTGTGAATTTTGGGAAGGCCACAGAAGCGTGAAGCAGCATAACTTTTTCGTGCTAAATTAAACCACAAGGCATTCCCTAATTTCGATTTCAGATTGTATAGCAGTTTGTTAGTCTGCAGTTTTACCTTGTTAACTGTAGGCTTACGTTTCTTGTCTTCTATCATTTCATACGGTCCACTAAACGGGTGCTGTGTAACCTTTTGTTCACAGTCTGATATATTCATGACAACGGTTATGTTTCCTTTGTCAGCTTCCATGATCCGTATGTTCTTATTATTTTTTAAAGAGCGAAGAGCACGTTCCTCTTTTATCGATATGTTCATATTCTGATCGTTTTTGACTAACTAGAACATGTGAGACTTCATATCTAACTTCTTCTGCGATATTCTGCTGGATTAGTTTTAGTGCCTGTTCTAATGACGGTGCGACTCCGAGTATGGTCATTGGTGGGCGATTTAAACTAAAGTTTAATCCTTTAGATAATAGTGAATTTTCCTCATTTGTGAGGACGCGATCGGATACATTACATACTACTTTGAGATTAGATGATTTGTTTTGTTGCATAATATTTGATTTGTTAGGGTTTGGACTTAGAGCATTGAATTTCCTTATCTGCCTTAATTTGGCTTTTTTCATATGATAATCCTATCTTCCTTTCATGAAGTCAAATAATACATCATGTAAGTTTTCCGGAAAAAGAAATCTTATGCCATCATTGAGGTTTTTTATACGATTCCGATACGATTCAAGCATTACTACGCTTTCATGCATTCTTTCCCGCAAAAATCATTAGATACGTTGGGCCGTCTGGGCGGTAACTTCAGACCAGCGCTTAGAATATCGTCTAGTGTACCTACATCCCTTTAGAAAACTACCTGAACGTTTGGATGCATGATTACAAGCTTGGCAGACCCTAGTGTTAGGCACAGAATCCTGACGAAAGCACTTTGAAGCTGTGAATACGAACTATTTTCCGCAATATATTATAGTGTCAATAAGCCCCAAACTTGTAACTTGCGGTTTCTCGTTAGTCCTTAGATGCATGGGTATCAAATATTGAGAGCGCACGGACATGAATTAATGTCTGTTTGCCAGGGCTAATTTATTGGAAGTCTCGTTTGGACCAGACGCCTGGTTGTGTCAGTTTTGATACACTCTTGCCTTTCTGATTCCTAGTGAACACTGAGGGGACCACTATGGTTGTTGGCGAAAAACGGCCAAGCCTTGTGAAGAGTTTCCGCTGCATGAGTCAAAAAGATCAGAGGACCTAAACAAAGCATTGAAGAACAACCTCATAGTGATTTGGCCGAGATCAATAACACTTATATCTGGTCGTGTGCCATGGTTGATATACTTCTGCGTAATATTTTTGTGCTGCTGTTTCGAATTTCACCTGCCGCTCGCCTTCGTTGTTCATCTGTGTGGGATCCTAGCAATCGCGTTTGTCAGCCTGCGACATGCCATCAAAACTGTATGACGAACGCACACAATCCAGGGTCACGGCTGCAATACCCGCCCTACCTTCAAGAATATTGGAGGATCCGAACGATAGCCGAATAATCCCTATTTCCGACCTGAGCTTGCTTCACTATGACCAACAATTATGTTGGTGTTCATCTGTTTTGGTACTCGCTGTCTGCGAAGCATTAACGTTCCTCCTCTAGACACGCCTCTTATATGCCGTGAATAACGGCATCTTGTGCATAGCTCGATATTGTACATAACAGTCATTTTTCATTGCCGAAAAGATCGAACCTGTGCACTGGTTTCTTTTCATGCGACTTATGTTGTATGGATTATATGATTCTTGCTGTTATAATATTATTATGTCTCTCCTATTATGCTGGAGGCCTCAATCTAGGCCTGCGGCAAGAGGTGCAACTCAAAAATGGCCAGCTTCTTCGGGAGTTTTACGAAGCATACCGAGTCTGATGCATTCCAACTTGTCAATGAAATCGACATCCACAATACGCTTGTTGTTACGGGGCGCCTTATAATAATAATATTTATTCCATATAGCCCGGTGGATGTGAACTATACCGGTTTTGCAGGGGTGGCCTTCCTGGTAAATCAGTTGTAAACCCGAAAATACTGGTTGTCTTGATATTTTCTCAACTTGAACCCCGGAAAACTGCAGGGTTAGTAAGGGGTAAGGCATGTACATTTGTTCACGTTGTTTTGGACAGTTTAATTTCGAGATTGCGTGACCCTTTCGGTTTTTGGCCCCAGTAATTGATGAGTGGCCCGAAAAGATGTCTCAAGGAATAAATGTTCCAAAACAGTCAACTCATGATGTAAAATGGCAATATGTGACGTGCTTTACAGTTCCTAATTGAAGGTTTCAGCGTCATACAGCATTCGGGCTCGCTGGCAAACTTCGTTATAAGTTGTGTCCATGAAACCGCAGTAAGCGGTGAGATGGCTGTTTAACTAAGTGTTGTTGACGCAAATGTATGTGTGAGTTGTGCACTTTGAAGTCATTATACATGCTGAATGGTATTTCGGATGATTGTATCTCGAAAGTGGTGCGGAAGTTCGTTTTTTCAACAAGCGATCACACACACTGGTGAAGCGGGTTGAGATAGCGTATGGGGTTTACGAGAAAACAGTGCTGCAAGCGGAAGTGGTTTGGTGAAATGTTGTCCTAGTCGGTGTGTTATACCCTACAACCACTTGGCTTTGTTTGTTTCCCAGTACCAATGTATGTCTCTCGTCCGCGGTAACTAAATACGATAAAAAGCATGGTCAAAGAAAGGTATATCTTGACTGGGTGCGTTTTCGTTGTACAAAGGTGTAACAGATGTCCGTACAATGTTCTTGTTATGCAGTAGCCGTGTGGATTTAATTAGTGAATACTGGGAGTAATTTAGGGCAGATGGGACCGATTTCTAGAAAAAACATGATACCAGACCTCTGGAGAACTAGGGGAAGATTTCCAGCCGCTTCACACTTGCTGATGAATTTGGAAAAATTTCCTACATCGTCCACGGTTTCCAGGGGAATCAGCTATAATTTATCACACGGATCCATGAATTTCGTAATCTTGGGTCTGCACACCCTTAGACTCCAGCCAATTAAAACTTGCTTCAAAGGCCAAAGCTGCAGATGCCGAAAGGTTCTGAGATGCACCACACTGTCTGAGCAACTCCTCAAGTGTCACAGCTTACGCAAATGGAAGTTTGTGAGCCTCCCGTGACGACCATTATGGCACGTTTGGAAATATTTAGCCGCACAAAATGATGATACTGCCGGCGAGAGTAATGGTAGTGTCAAGGATAAATGAGAAGTAAATGAGTTAGTCGCGCCGCCGTGGGAAACCTCCTACATCTTTCCGTCTGCGCACACGTTCCTTGAATAACTGAGTCTAACTTACGGTGTGCGGTATCCTCCATTATTTCATTATGCCTTGCAAATTGTAGTGGTGTTTTTTTAAGATTGTACCTTGTAGAATATCCATTACATAAGGTATAAGGCTCACAATGCCATGTACTAGGATTCAATCTTCTAACTGATACTGCGCAAAGCCGTATACCTTGTGTTAAGCCTCACACTGGAGTTTTTGGCTTCACTGAACTGCATTCATATCTAACTAAATGATCATTGGTGGCAATTTTTTCACTTCCTTTGTAGGGTTCCCTGAACATTAAGAAAATGTAGGTGGTGAAATGCTTTGACGAGATACAGAGAATAGTTGGTTACATGAAGATGAATATCGTACTCATGGAGTGACCTAGACATATTTTGTGGTACCTAAGCTTTTTGTGATCAGCTTGAGCGAGTAACGTTTTGCCATCAGGGCGTGTTTGAGCTTGTGTGTGCAAGTTCTAGGTTACAGGTGGAGAAAGTGAGCTGCTGTGACCCAAACGAAAATGGAGGGGCTGCAGTGCGAATAAGGGGGGAATGCAGTGTTGCAGGCAGTTTGTCCTCGGTAATTGTTTAGCACTGCTGTTGTGTTTACGCCGTAAACTAGCTTTCGGGAAGATTTCAACATTTTGAAACGCTGACCGCAAGACATCCATTTTTGTTTGTGGTCACCGATGAGTTAAAGACACCTACCACACCGAGACGTAGGTTTAATTAGGGCAGTTTTTAGGTGCTTACAGTCCTGCACTACAGTTCCCTACAGCGTTACCAATCAGTCAGATCTGGATGGCACGATATACAAGTTCTTTCCACTGAAGGAAATCTTGCCTTACGAAATAAACGAGCACCGCGTCAGAAGTAACATTTTCTGACAAATAACTACCCAACAGTTGTAACAGACCAATATTTCGGTGCTACCAGTGGGGTAAGTTCTTTGAGTGCCGAGTTGAGTGGGGCTTACTTTCCCTTTCTCCTGAACAGAGTCTGAAATATGAAGGTGCAAAGTGGAGAGTCTACCAGCCGATGATAAGTTATTGTCGGGATAAACAAAAACTGGACGTAAAATATCCATGCCCAGAGACTTCACAAGGTTACTTGACAGCTAAAGTGCTAACTGGTAAGGCCAAAATTCAATTGTTTTAGTCTGAATGCAGGAAACAATTCGGAGAAACCAAACCGACGTGATCCAGACAAGTTCCTACACTTTACTGTATAGTTCCCAAACTTTCGTGAGTGACGCGCAGTCAAAGATTGGATTAACAATATGAAAAACACGATTTGTGGTAAATCGGAAATAGCTTTGTAACAAACCTGTGGTGCCATCAAGGCGACAGTAAGCTACGTAAAAATTATAAAAAATACCCTAACAGCACCGTTGGGCGATTATACACTCAAAACCTTCTTGGGCACAAATATGTACCGTGAATCTTTAAGAATCTCTCGGACACAGTGAAATCAAAAAACTCCAACTGTCGGAATCGACTCGATTAATAAATGTTTCTGGTAGCCAGTCAAAAGACAAGCAGTCAGTTCATAGCGCAACCTCAAGGTAAAAATAGTAGCAATACGTTTCATACAACATAAGTCGCATGAAAAGAAACCAGTGCACAGGTTCGATCTTTTCGGCAATGAAAAATGACTGTTATGTACAATATCGAGCTATGCACAAGATGTCGTTATTCACGGCATATAAGAGGCGTGTCTAGAGGAGGAACGTTAATGCTTCGCAGACAGCGAGTACCAAAACAGATGAACACCAACATAATTGTTGGTCATAGTGAAGCAAGCTCAGGTCGGAAATAGGGATTATTCGGCTATCGTTCGGATCCTCCAATATTCTTGAAGGTAGGGCGGGTATTGCAGCCGTGACCCTGGATTGTGTGCGTTCGTCATACAGTTTTGATGGCATGTCGCAGGCTGACAAACGCGATTGCTAGGATCCCACACAGATGAACAACGAAGGCGAGCGGCAGGTGAAATTCGAAACAGCAGCACAAAAATATTACGCAGAAGTATATCAACCATGGCACACGACCAGATATAAGTGTTATTGATCTCGGCCAAATCACTATGAGGTTGTTCTTCAATGCTTTGTTTAGGTCCTCTGATCTTTTTGACTCATGCAGCGGAAACTCTTCACAAGGCTTGGCCGTTTTTCGCCAACAACCATAGTGGTCCCCTCAGTGTTCACTAGGAATCAGAAAGGCAAAGAGTGTATCAAAACTGACACAACCAGGCGTCTGGTCCAAACGAGACTTCCAATAAATTAGCCCTGGCAAACAGACATTAATTCATGTCCGTGCGCTCTCAATATTTGATACCCATGCATCTAAGGACTAACGAGAAACCGCAAGTTACAAGTTTGGGGCTTATTGACACTATAATATATTGCGGAAAATAGTTCGTATTCACAGCTTCAAGTGCTTTCGTCAGGATTCTGTGCCTAACACTAGGGTCTGCCAAGCTTGTAATCATGCATCCAAACGTTCAGGTAGTTTTCTAAAGGGATGTAGGTACACTAGACGATATTCTAAGCGCTGGTCTGAAGTTACCGCCCAGACGGCCCAACGTATCTAATGATTTTTGCGGGAAAGAATGCATGAAAGCGTAGTAATGCTTGAATCGTATCGGAATCGTATAAAAAACCTCAATGATGGCATAAGATTTCTTTTTCCGGAAAACTTACATGATGTATTATTTGACTTCATGAAAGGAAGATAGGATTATCATATGAAAAAAGCCAAATTAAGGCAGATAAGGAAATTCAATGCTCTAAGTCCAAACCCTAACAAATCAAATATTATGCAACAAAACAAATCATCTAATCTCAAAGTAGTATGTAATGTATCCGATCGCGTCCTCACAAATGAGGAAAATTCACTATTATCTAAAGGATTAAACTTTAGTTTAAATCGCCCACCAATGACCATACTCGGAGTCGCACCGTCATTAGAACAGGCACTAAAACTAATCCAGCAGAATATCGCAGAAGAAGTTAGATATGAAGTCTCACATGTTCTAGTTAGTCAAAAACGATCAGAATATGAACATATCGATAAAGAGGAACGTGCTCTTCGCTCTTTAAAAAATAATAAGAACATACGGATCATGGAAGCTGACAAAGGAAACATAACCGTTGTCATGAATATATCAGACTGTGAACAAAAGGTTACACAGCACCCGTTTAGTGGACCGTATGAAATGATAGAAGACAAGAAACGTAAGCCTACAGTTAACAAGGTAAAACTGCAGACTAACAAACTGCTATACAATCTGAAATCGAAATTAGGGAATGCCTTGTGGTTTAATTTAGCACGAAAAAGTTATGCTGCTTCACGCTTCTGTGGCCTTCCCAAAATTCACAAACCCAATTTTCGGATTCGTCCAATTGTGGATTTTACGAATTCCCCAACATATAACCTTTCAAAGTACCTCACAAAAATCCTTAAACCGTTACAGGACAATTTGGTGAGTATCGCTAAGAATTTATTAGACTTCAAACACAAATTATTACAAACAACGATTGAAGATGATGAAATAATGGTTGGCTTTGACGTTGTTTCTCCGTATACTAATATTCCGATTGATGAAAGCATACAGGTTGTCAGACTCTTATTGGAGTCAGATACTTCTCTATCTCTTAGATGTAATATTTCCATCAGTGAAATCTGTGACGCACTGAGATTACGTCTGACGTCAACCTATTTTACTTTTCGAGGGGACCTTTATCGTCAAACCAGTGGGGTAGCAATGGGTTCACCTGTCTCACCCATTGTGGCTAATCTGTACGTGCACAAAGTAGAATCAGACCTACTCAACCAACATAATTTAAAACCAAGAGTATGGTGGAGGCATGTTGATGACACCTTCGTCACAACCAAAAAGCAAGGATTAGAAAGCCTTTTTGAATACCTGAACAACCGTTTCAATTCTGTAAAATTCACATGTGAACTAGAAACAGAATTCAGAACGTTAGCTTTCCTAGACTGCAAGGCGATACGAAACAGTGACGGGACACTTGACATTGATGTCTATCGGAAAGATACACATTCTAGCAAGTACCTTGACTTCGATTCGGCTCATCCATTGGAGACTAAATTAAACGTTGCCAAAAATCTGTTGACGAGATCTCAAAGGATACCAAATAGAGTGGAATCTCAGCAAGCAGATAGGCGACTTTTTCGGGGAGTCTTAAGACAAAATAACTATCCAGACAACCTATTAAAGAGGATCGAAAAAAGTTTATCGAATAAAAATATGAAAAAGTCAAGCCATAGAGATTGGATGAGTACTACAGTACTTTCTTATCGAACATCCACTTCAGAGGAAATAGGACGTATCCTTAACCGTTACAACATCACAGTATTCTTTAAGGTGACGAATACATTACACTTACACCTGTACAAATTAAAAGATCCGATTCCTCATTTGGAGCAACAAAACTGTGTTTATAAGGTAGACTGCAGTGAATGCGATGCCACGTATATTGGAGAGACATCACGTCAAGTACTAACACGTCTAGCCGAACACGGTAGAAGTTCCAAAAAACCACCAAAAATTCCTATGATCTAGAAAAACTTGAAAAAAGCTCTGCTGTCGCAGCTCATGCTCTATATTCAGGTCATAAAATATCATTCGAACAGACAAATTTTCTGCAAAAGGGTTTCCTCTCTCACAAAGAGCGGACCATTGCAGAAGCTTCGCACATCTGCTCATATCCTTCTTCGGTCAACAGAAAAGATGGGCTAGACATTCCACTAATATAGCAAAAGTTAATGACTCGCCTAGGCAGTTATAAATAATATCTGAAGAGAAGGTAGATTGTCTAGTCCTATTACATACACCTTATTGACCTACTATTTTCATCAATTTTACACTACTCTCTGAGTCATATACATTCGATGAACCATAACATAATCCATTTTGTTATCGCTCATACTTCGAGTGTTATCAAAAGTACATTTATGGTTATCATTATTATTATTTATTTAAGATATATTGTCTCACCTTCAAATATTCATCCTTCCAAACTAGTGATCTACTCTTTCTCGCCCTCGATGTCTCCCAACCCCATTGTGCTTTTCATGGACGAACCAAAAAATTTCCCCATCCTATTTTTGTTCCACCTTACTCGCACGATGGAAAAACCTCTCTGAGCGAGTTGCTTATTCACTCACCTGTATCACATTGATCTTCGCTCCATTTCACTATGTAGTTGGATGATTGTAAAGGTCACCACTTTGTGCACCAAAACTTGAATATTAACCTGAAAACTTAGTGTCAGATCCATACTCTTGAAAAGGGTCCTCGTAGCAAGATCGAAACGTTGAGGAATAATACAAAATATTTGTCTATTTTTTTATTTGCTCTGATATACTACGCCGGATTACACAAGTGAAAATACACCCCAATCACTGTATCCAATGATTCGTTTCTGCAGTGGTTGAAGCTGTTCCCGCCACAACGCTGTTTTTAAAAGGGCTACCTGGTTTCAGGAGTGTGCTCTTCCAACGGGCCCAAGAGTCAACATATCACGCTTGTTCTCACTACTCAGATGGGATTGGCGCTTAAGTCGGCGGGTGTAGTGAGCATGGACTTGGGACTTTCGCGCTGTGGTTGACGAATAAGACTCGGCGGAGATACTAGTTGACCGTCAGTTGACCTATTCAGGTAAAACCATTTTCCTAAGATTATGTCCGACTAAAAGTTGAAAACTGATCGAAACTCACACTTTGCCAAGCTGCTTTTGGGCAGCTTTTGCACGCTGGAAGCTCTAAATAACTATAGGCAGCATATCATTGTGTTTCGCTTCGTCGCCGCTTTTCACGTGGCCGTCTAACAGGCAAACCCTCCATGGTTGAAAACGCTAAGTATGGCTGGTGAAGTTACGTCGATGGCGAAGAGGCACCAAATTGTCTGAGGCTGCGGACTTTCGATGAAGATCGCGAGAAATGAGTAAACTGCTCCGTCTGCACTGAATAACTGTGGCGGCAGTCAGTGCTGGAAACCGCCTGACCTCTGTAAATGGCATGGAAATGAGGATCCGTTACTTCTTCGACACTGGTGCAGATACCGGCGTTCTCCTCGTAACCACATAGCAGCGTCTTATGAGCCATCTTTCGGTCTGCTCAGCCGAAGCGACTGTGATGGTTTGAAAAAGGTATATCCAAGTCAACTTAGGTTTTCACAAAACCGTTCCCTGGGTTTTTTCTTACTGATGTTTCCGTGTTCATTAAGGGAACGGATTTTCTAAACCATTACGACTTAACTGTAAATCCCTATCGATGACGATGGCTAGACAATAACATGGCGGAACCGCTTGTACAAGTCCAGGTTTACTCATTGCTGGGACAAACAGCTCAATGGGTGTGTCTTATCAGACCATGTCAGGCGAATTCCTTGAGTTGATGAAACCACCACGTGGCTATTTGTGCATAAGCAGCAATGCTATGCGTTACATCGCAACCGCGGGACCATTTGTGTCACCCGAACTGCTCCATCTAGCCCCTTTTAAGCCTAAACTAGCGGAAAAATGTACGTTACTAGGTTTTAGCCAGACATTACCAAGGGGCCAAACAGTTCTTGGGCATCGTCAACCCTGTGAGGGCCAAGTAGGACGGTAACGTTTGGTGTTTGAGGGGTGATTAGCGCTGGAACACTGCCGAAACGGATGTCAACCGCCACCCAGTACCTCACTCCGGCCAATCGGTTGAAAACCCGGCCAGTGAGCTGCAGAACTACCCAAACAGCAAATCGTAGGCGACTGTTTGGTTCACGGAACACACAACTACTTGACTAACCGTCTAACATTGCGTGTGTGCTACTTTTTGTACTTTTGCGTGCCGCTATTTTTATAAGGAACGCGAAAGCTTTCATATATATTCATTAAAAACTGCGTCATCACTAGTACGAAAGAGCTTCCCAAGTTCGAAGACCAATCAACACCATGTCACTTATTTCTAAAGCATAAAGAAGATCGAGACAAGAGTTTCTAAGAGAAAACACCAGTTAACAGACACTTACGTACGTTTCCGTAAAACGAATGGGGGAAACATTTTGCATTTCCGAACTGCAAAAGTGAAGGGAGTTCATTGGCAGCAAATGGAGGCTATCAGCAGGAAGCCGTGGCCTAGGTTTCATGATTTTCGACGCGTTTGTAACCTCGGTGGAAGTGATGTTCCGCCTGAGATTCGAAACCACGTCACCCACTGTGACGGTCAGAGACGTTACCACTGGGCTACTTGGGCCGCGACTGACCTCCTCTAGGCTAGGTTAGGTTAAATGGTTAGTTGATGGAGGCAACCAACTTCTTATATTCCAGTCCTGAGTGCTGATTGAATTCTATCTACCATTTTGAGATAGTAACACCATTTTTGTTGTCTATGAAGCTTCTCATCGTAAACACACACGCACCCAGTTTTCTCTCAAGGTGAAATGACGAAGTCAAACAACTCATAACCCAACCTACCTCACTCCGTAAATGTTAACCGAGGGAAGGAACAGGTATTCGAAAATGTCTACGTTAGTAAGAGAGCCCAATGAATAGTGGTGATGTTTTTCGTTTATACATGGCACCGAAGATCATAGAAGCATCATGTGGCATGAAAAGTTGTCTCTGGTTGCAAATAGTCCAAGTGTTATGTATTCCCTATCTAAACAACAGTCATGCACTATCAAACAAAAATTGCATTCGGGTTTGGGGAGCTTACACTGAAGGTGTGATAACAGATCACCACACCCTGGCCTCGGTAAAATTTGGTCATAACCTGAAATGGAGATGAGCAGGAATATGAAACCAGCCATGGTTCAAAGCCTCCACGGTGACGTAAGACAGCCATAAAGCATGGCTTCGAGTGCCTGGCAATTTTGATCTTCATAAACTACCTGAGCCACGTGATGTTTGAATCCTGGGGCCTGACAGGCCAAGCATTGAGAACCTTGTTAATCGAAGCTGAAGTAGACTCGCGAAAAGTGCGCGTGTACCTAACCGAAGGACAGATGCAGCACAGGTGAAGCAGACACCAATGTCTTCCGTGTGGAAGATAGTTTTCACGAGGTGACGACCCTTGACGTGAAGTAGTTAGTTGAGAAACCGCACCTTCTTTGTGATGGTTAGCTACACCACTTGACTGATCAGACTTACGCTAGCGTGCCTGGGAAGTATAGCGCACTGGTTGTGAGTTGAATGCCTATACCAGTTGGCCATAATGCAGTAACACAATTCCTCCCATTTCAAACGTCATCACTATAACCCATTCTACTTTCCGCTTCAATAAACAACAAAGAAGGGATAGGAGAAAAATTAATTTAAGGAGTGGAACAATATGAACGTGAGTAGTTAGTGGGCATTCAGTGGTCTGCAAGGCTACTGGAGATTAACCCTCATGAGGTCTAGTGCACTCATCTAGCGGCAGTCTGCGGGCTCTTTCTGGGTTTGGTTGGGTCAGTAACCGCATTTCACACATCATTGCAAAATTGAGCATTCTCAGCTCTGCAATCTCCGCAGTAGTCTGGTTACGTCCAATATGCATGTGGTTATAGCTTCGTAATCATCTTCTAGAGTGGCGAAATACATCTGCAAAGAAGTTAATTAACGTCTCAGAAGACCTTCCGAAATCACGAGACAGATATCTGTACACATGAATGAAATGACGGCAGGGCATAAGCATCACAGTGCTGATGTAGCAGGAGCGTTTGCAGTCATATTTGTCAACCACTTGGTACTTCTGCCCTCCTTGAGAGACTACGTACACCTCTGTAGATTCAACTGCCTGCATATATCTATGCGCCAGGATACGTTTTTACGCATAATATACTTCGTAGTTCGTCAGAGAGCGCAGCATATCGGAGGTTATGTACTCCGCCTGTAATTAAAGGGATAAGAACAAAGGAATTACATGAAAATGCGTTTAGTGGTGCAAACTGTGACTTCCCTCACTGGCCTCTCTGCGATATAGTTCCACGAAACATTTCCAAGAACTTCCGGAAACTTCTTGTATTTTGTTATCGTTTCCTGAGTTGCGAAACTAGACATCTTGACTCCTCTATCTCCGTCCAGTAATTACTACACAAACCCTGTCTCTCGGATTTCTGAAATCAATGAATCTGTGTCACGAATTCCTAAACACATATGAAAAATAAGCACAGCACATTACTAGGGTATACCAGTTCCCGGAAATTTTTATGGTCATCGTACGTCATTAGCTAACCGAACTAGATGTCAACCACCTCAATAACTTGTCTTGGTGGTGCATTATGTTCGATAAGCGGTGGAATCCTCATAGTCTTGTCACCACCAAGTCTTTGAGCGCGTGGTTTCTTAGACGTCAGCAGCTCTGATGACGAGTAGTGGGCGTGTGCGGTGTCAAAACGTTCTACAACTTCATATCGCCCGAACTGCAGTTTCATTCAGAAGGTGAATGGGCAACCCAAGAACTTAGATATATAATGCATATGTTGTGGCTTCTATTACAGCACTTGCTGTGACTTTTGCTTCTTATTGCCTTTCGGCTTTTTCCACCGACCGACATGAGGATGAAAAACGGCATACGTGCATGCCGAGTCCACATTATTGTTCTCGTCCTTATTTAGGCAACAATCACGAATCCTATGCAGAATGTTGGTTCCCACTGGCATTTAATGATGACGCCACTGATCAATTCGTCTAATGCATGCTTCACACCCTGGTCATTTTTGCAAGCTTCCGTTCATCACGAGTTATCTGTATTCAGCTACCAAACTTGCTGGTCCAACATTCGATGTGGGGGACATTTTAGTGCTGTCTTACAAATATCGATTGCTGCAAAAACGCGTCTTCTCAGCGCCTCTATGTCTTTCAAGTTTGCACCAGAACCATTCCTAAATTGGTGAGCCCGACGTGATAACATATCCCGACCATTAACATGTGCTAAATTGGTGAGCCTGTTACATTTTATACCTGTTTATTGTTTTCAGCTTGATAGCCTTTATATGTACATGTACAACTCTCTCATGCCCGACCATACTCCAAGCTTATCTGTACTAAGCATACCAAAAACACTATCTAACTGTTGCCATACTGGCCAGACAATGCAGAGACACGGTTTCTGTATGCCGAGGTGGATTTTTGAGAACAGGGGGCCACAGATTCTCATTCTCCATTTCTCGCTGTCATACGTTCACCACAGCGGGATTCAAACAGGCGTGTTACAGCGCATAGGTTTATTCCTGAAGTAAGTGACCCCTATGCACTTCTTAAAGCCGCACCTTAGAAGGAAGGTGTTCTCACGGGCCTCCAGCGCCTACACGAACTGCCCCGTAACACCTACCCAGGCAGCAACTCAGCCACTGAAGCCCTCGCATGCATGAGAGAAGTTATGGGCACACGAACGTTAGACAATGGCCTAGTCCGAGAACTGTTTCTGTCGAACCTACCACAACTGGTGCAAACCGTGTTGGTAACACTCTAGTCAGTTCCACTCGATTAGCTGGCAGCTGTGGCAAAAAAACACCAGAGATCTCTGGCAGACACATCTCAAACGTCTGGGATAAACCGGAGAGGCAGGATTCAGAAGTAACCAGGCTGTGCAACTCTGTTAAACAGTTGCTACGACTTCGAAGCCCTAGGTTACGTAACACATCACAGAAAAGCCTCACAGCCAATCGCAGCAACCGGTGTGGTTATCCAAAATCTAAACTTAACAGGGTGGAAAGCCCCAGGCGGTGCTGGTTTCACAATGCCTAAGGGGACGAAGCCAGAAAATGCTGGAAGCCATGCAGTTTTAACACGGGCTTAAACTCGTGAAACTGTCACGCCGGCAAGCGCTCACGGCGAACGCGGCCGGCGGAAACAGCCGTTTGCTTCACGTCACCGACATAAAGACGAAAGCCCGCTACCCCGCACCGACAAAGGAACGTCATCATGACCCACCCTTCAATCTGCAAGCAGCTAACGGCAAGGCGATCGCAGCATTCGGGAGACGGTATGCCTACTTTAACTTGGGTTTACATAAACCCATTCACTTGATCTTCCTCCTGGTCGACGTTTCTATGCTCATCATTGGCATAGACTTGCTGAACCATCACGATGTGCCTGCAGGTGCTCGTCGTCGACGACCGACAGATAACAACAAAAAGTTCTCCACTGGTAACACCACCTGCGTAGGTCCGAGTACAGCCGTCGCTGGAACCAAACAATCAGGTGACGTGTCCTATCAGGCAGCGTTAGAGAAATTTCCTGAGCTACGACAACCGAAGCATACTCTTTCGTGCATAACCAGCAATGTTATGCATCGCGTCACAGCCACGGGCCCACCTGTGCAGTCCAAAGCACGCCGTCTGGCCGCTGAGAAGCTCAAAACGGCGAAGAGTTAATTCCACCACGTGCTCAAACTGGGCATTATCATGCCTTAAGGTAGTCCTTGGAAGTCACCACTGCACATGGTTCCCAAAGCGTGTAGCAACTACCGGAATCCAGCAGGTGATCGCCGAAGGCTTAACGCCAAAACAACACCTGACTGCTACCCGATACCTCACGTTTACAATTTGACTGCAACCTTATGCGGAATGAGCATCGTCTCCAAAATCGACTCGGTCAAAGCGTACAACCAGACACCTACAGCAGCAGAAGATATCACGAAAAGAGCCACTATAGCTCCTTCTGGTTTATTTGAACTCCTACGCATGCCGTTTGGACTTCGGAATGCAGCACAAACATTCCAACGCTTTATGGATGATGTCTTCCGTGGTTTGAATTTTGTTCATGTCTACATCGATGACTGTCTAATTGCGAGTCCAGATAAGGAAACTCACCTCAAACATTTGGACCTCGCATTCGAAAGACTTAAAAAACATGGCATCACAGTCAACTTACAGAAGTGTGAAATAAGAGTTGAATCACTCAGCTTTCTTGAGCATACCATTGACAACAGAGGTATACGCCCACTGAGAGATGAAGTGGCGGCTATCATGAACTATCCAGAGCCGACCACTGTGAAACATCTCCGCGCTTTCAGTGGCCTGGCAAGTTATTGCTAAAGGTATATTCCCAACTGTGGCTCTATCATGAGACCACTCACAGATCTACCTCGAGGAACTACGAAGTTCGTGGCTCTGGAAAACGCGGCTGGAATTGCTTTTTCTAAAATCGAGGAAGCCATTTCGAACGCAACCGTGCTTATGCATCATGACCCCAATGCCCCTTTGAGTATTGCTGTTGATGCATCTGACTCAGATGTTGGAGCAGTTTTGTGACATTTGACTGAAAACCAGTGGCAACGTTCAGCCCTTTTCTCAAGGCGGCTGCTTGTGGCGTAAACAAGATACGGTACGTTTGGTAGGAGACTCCTAGCTATGTACTGTTCTGTACGCCATTTTCGACATTTGGTGGAAGGCCGCGGCCTCATCACTTTCACAGACCACAAACCGCTAACCTTTTTTCTTAGCTCGATGCCTGACAACTACTCCCGTCGTGAGTCTCAACAACTGGATTACATTTCCCAGTCCATATCAGATATTTGCCACATTTCTGGAGCAGATAACTCCGTAGCCGATGCACTAACTCGAATGGCTTCGACAAGGCGTATGCAAGGCGTTGATCTAGTTGAACTATCTCGGTGTCGTAAGGAAGGCCTCGAGCTACATCAGGATTTGTCGTCCACAACACTCAAGCTACGGCTGTGTCCAGTGGGGTCAGGCAAGGCTGCAATTTTATACGATGTCTCTGCTAGCCCACCATACCCAATGGTACCGGAGAGATGTCGGCGCAACGTCTTCACTACGTTGCACACACTGTCCCATCCAGGCGTATGAGCTATTATTAGGCTTATTGCACAACGTTTCTACTGGCCTGGGATGAACAAAGACGTCGAGGTGTGGGCTCAGTCGTGTTTAGCTTATCAGAAGTGCAAAGTCACGAGACACATGAAAAAGACCTCTAGGTTCTTTTCTAGCCCTAGACATGCGTTTCGACCACGTCTGTGTAGATATTGTGGGACCTCTACCAGAATCTAATGGATGTGTTTGCCTTGACACTTGCGTGGATCGTTTCACACGATGGCAGGAAGCAGCACCTACCAAGGATACCACTGCTGAAACGATGGCTCGTGCTTTCATTGAGGATGAGTCGCGCATCTTGGATGTCCATCTTACGTAACAACCGACCTCGGGCGCCAAATCGGGCGTGGATTATTTCACGCTTTAACTGCACTTTTAGGCTGCACTCGGCTCCGAACGACACTCTACCATCCACAAGTGAATGGCATGGTAGAACGTTCCCATCTACAGCTGAAAGCTTCCTTTTCAGCTGCGAACACACCTCGTTGGACCAAGGCTCTGCCTCTGGTCCTACCAGGTATTCATAATGCGGTGAAAGCCAACGGTGGATGTACCTTTGCAGAACTCGTGTAAAGCATCACTCCCCATCCAGCGGGTGAATTTGTTCCCCCTTCAACTTTCAAACATGCCTTCCACAAGACGTCCCGCGTGATCAGGCTTGCAAACGCAATGTGTTCAGTTGGGCCTTCCATTACTAGGCCTCAAACGACTGATGTCTTCGTTCACCCCGTTTTACAAAAAACATCAGGCGTGCTCATTCACCACGACCACTTGAACCATGACAAAAGTATACAATGCGGTAAACGAAACTCATTAGTTAAGTTAAAATCTGATTTCTTTTAAAAAGAGACCAGGAGTGGACAGGAAGCGGAGCGTGATAGGATTTGTAACAGTGATTTCCGCAGCTACTCTAATGTAACCTACATTTCTTCACAACTTAACTGATCTCACGAAGTAACACCTATTTCCCAAAATCCATCCCTTAAAATAATCTCTCTACTCCGAAAAGATAAAAGAACTGTCTATCGGTGCATTTTCATAGCATGCAACATGTTTTATTATTTGCCCTTTGTTATCAGTACTTACATGTAAGTGCTCCGCACCACCACATTGTTTCGGTAGCCCCGATTCGGTAATACTCAACAGGCAACACCATGATCATCATCCCCTCCGTGACCAGATAAAGGGTGGTTATCATCTTAGAAGAAACCATGAACCTCACTCAAGTGTTTATAACTTCATCAGACGTTTGTACATAGGTATATAACAGGTGGATGCCTGGTCCAAGATCCTGTAATCCCTCTAGTTCGTAGTGATATCTCGGCTTTAGACTAATTTTCATTACCGTCGTGCGCACCTTCATATTCTTCCACCTAAGCTTGCCTCTGAACAGTTGGTTCTGGATGCTTCTTGAAGTAAGTTTTGTAGTCAGAACAAAGCAGTCACCTGGATGTATCATGGTTGATCTTCTCCTGCGTATTTTTGTGCTCCTGTTTCGAATTTCGCCTACTGCCCGCTTTTGTTACTCACTTTTCAGGTTTACCTAACCAGTCCTGCATTCAAATGGCGTCCTACAAATTGCATTTGTCAGTCAGCACCATGCCATCAAAACCTTATGACGAAAGCACATGCCCCGAGGTCATGACTGTACCACCTGCTCCACCTTCAAGAATATTGGAAGATTCAAACAATAACCAAATAATTCCTACTTTCGAGCTGGGCCTGCCTCAACAAACCTCTTATATGCCACGAATAATGGTATCCAATGCATGGCTTAACGCTGTACAAAATAGTCGTTTCTCATTACCAAAATGGTCAAACCTGTAAACCGGTTTGTGTTCGTGTAACCTATGCTGTATGAAATATATATATATTATTATATACACCCCACGATGGGCGGTTCAAAGTGATCAGGCGACATCCGAAATTCAGGCTTAATTTGAAGGCATCGGTTTCAGAAGTGACGTTTCATCTCGCTATGGCCGACTGGCGGACAGCCCAGCTATAGAACGTCTTCACGATGTACCTGGTAATGCACGGACATAATAACCATCGGTGCAACAGAATCACTATTAGCCGGAACCGCCAGGTTCCCGGTGTATTTAAAATCGTATCCAACCTAGTAGAGTGAAATAAAGTATGCCGACTATTTTTTTAATTTAAAAATTTCTTCGGGCACCATCTTTCTTTTTTGCCGGCAATGAGAAAATCCTTCTACATTTTAACTTTTTATATCAATTTTTTACTACCACGTAGTGAAACTTCTTCAAAAAAGGGAAATTAGCATAAAATCTATTTTCAGTATATTTATCTATAAACGTTTCCCATTTTTACGGAGCGTTTTCGCTGTATAAAAGACTTTTATTCATTTTCCAAGTGCAACGAGCACTGAACGGAACGTCAAAGGACACTGAAGACCGCGATCGACGTACAATTCGATTTATTGTATTTTGTGTTTCATTTGCCACGACACCCTATAGTAAAGTCGGACAACCGGGGACCACTTCTCGCAGCCAGCCCATCGGAAGAATTTTACCATTGGGGAAACCACTGGGTTATTACTTCCTGCTGGTATCGTCTTAAGGTCCTCACGGGCCCACTAGGTGGGGGTGATCTGCAGCGTCACACACTTCTCCAGAATCAATAGCCTGGAGCTCGACGAGATTCAGCATTGATGCTGGCCACCTTCGTAGCTGAACTGTAATTGCTAAGCCGAAGGCCACCGGTCAGGCATCCCTGCCACTTAGCACGCTGTTATGTCAGGTTGGACTGCTCCTTATCTAGCCAGTTAGTCGGAACGCATCGGTATCTTGGCTCGACCTCGCAAATATTCCATTCCATCCGACCACGCTATTGTGTTCTTCCTTGGCCTCGTATTCATGGATATATAACAAGTTCGAATAGTTGGTGATTGGCCCCGTAGCAGGACAACTCCTAAAAAAGCAAGACTTCGACTGAAGCCCTTTTATTTTGCACACGGGGTGCTCATCTGAAGTGTATAAGAGTTCGCAGCTACGAAAGTAGTCAGGATGTCAGTTACCTTGGTCTTTAAGCTGAAATAACACGTCTGCACACCACATGCCGCGTGCGAATGTGAATCTTTTTGCGTAGGTTGCTCTTGAAGACAGTAAACATCTACGCAAAGCAACAGAAGGACGAAGAACCTACATGTTAAAGTCTACAGCGTAAGTGTCTAACACTACCCAGTATATTAACTCAGATGTTCATTTTTCGCATTATCCAACGACAACTTCATGAAGGTGTCAGGACTCCAGAGCAACTAATGACAGGGAGGAATAGTTCACTGACTAGGAGGAGCGGCGCGTCAGCTTTCGGATGAAGCACGGGGCACGGAAGTACGTCATATCGTGTAATATCCGTGGAATTATTCACGATATGAAGTGTGCTCTGTACTGCGCGACTGCTGAGTTGGACAGTTTATTTTCTCGGAACAAACAGGCTGATACAAAGTATGTGGCCAATAATTAGACCAAAGTGCCTAAAGACGATGCTTCCAGATGGGTGATAATTACCTAAGACATTCATGGCTTTGGTGAAGTTGTCCTTTGCCAAACACACCACCCATGAATAACACTGCAAACTTTGAGACTTCGCGTCTTCCAAGGTTGCTTAGATTGCACGATATGGCACGCGCAAAGGTAAAGAATCACCGAAAATGGCAATGCCTGCAAGTCGACATAAGAGTGAACGAAAAATAAATAATGAGAGTATCGGATCCCGTCGCACATGGAGTAATTTCTAAAACATCAGCGCACATATGACATTCAAACAGCTTCTGCCTTGAAAACATGAAACACTGAGCTTTTTCAGTATGAGCTCAAATTATGGTTTGGTTTGTCTAGAATAAAATTCAGGAAAAAACGTCCGTGGAGAATGGACAGGGGGTCATAGAACAGCATGGTCTTGTCTAGGGCCAACTCACAACACTAAAGCCCAAATATGAACGGTCGTATTCGGCATATGTCCCTACAAGAGAGATAAATTCCCAGGATAAGCAGCGGCAGGGTCAAGGGTGACTTTGTCGTAAACTTTCCGATTTTACTCCCGTTTAGACAACTTTATAGGTCTTTATTTTCACTTGCCTTACTAACCCGTATTCGCCACACAATTCTCGTCATTTAATTCGACATGCAAAGCCGGGCACTTAATGGCGAATCGCCTACTTACGCTTTCTTCTCTTAATACGTCAAACTTCAGTAATGCTCTAGCAATAAAACATACGCTTTCGACAAAAGTACCTTCCCCAGAAAATACGTTTTCCGACAATTCCTGAGAAATCTTCCGTACCCATTTCTCCTATCGAGTGCTGATGCATGACCTTACGTCAGCAGCGACCTTATTGGAATTAGCCCCAGGAGGTCCTAAGAGTTAGACTTTGGTGACGGGGTAGTTAGTTGTTGATAGGGCCCTTATTTTTATCGGTGTCACAAGGATCTCATGCCTTGATGGCTGCCATCCTCGACCCCACTCCAAAATTCGATGTTACCGGTAACGTATGGTTTGAAACAGCAGCTCAGTGAACCAATGTTTTGGGTTAAAATGACCTTCGGTCACCTTACTAATCAAGCTAGTTTGAGATCACTACTTCTTTTTCTGACATTACCAATGCGGTGTTCCTAAGTACTACTCAGTTCGACCTGTCGTTACTGAATGCAGATTGAGGAACTAACACAGAATTGACAGACAGTGGCCAATGACTAACTCGTGCTTGCAGAATATGCACGAGTCCGAGACCGAAAGAGGACACCATCGGAATGGCAGGTGGGAGTAGTATGTTTAGTAGACTGGGCCAAAATGTTGATGAGTTCCTACTAACGAGGTAGAGGATCACGTAGGAGCGACGCCCCTCAACATGGCATTGTGCGAAATGGCATAAAAAGCTTAGCCCTACGCCTCCAGCTGAGCTGGTCCGTTGGATCTGGATCTTTTGTTAATTCTTTTTGTGAAGGACCTCCCAGTTAGTGTCGGACTCTTGGTTTCGCCTTATGCTAATGAAACTAGGCCATACAGAGCAGTGAAATCTGGGGCAGAAATAGTTGTACTGCAAACTGATCTGAGATTGGCTGCAGAGCGGGTGAAAAATAACGGACCGGCATTTAGCCAGGATGAATGCTGAACCATGTTCCTCTACACCTGTTACTCTCAAGAAGCATCCTACTGTCTCTATGGAACGCAACTTTCCCACACCACCACACAGAAAATCCTGGAATTAACAATATCTGACAAGCCAGACACTGGCTCTAGTCATCCAGAAGATGCCTTCAGAGACTATGGAGGACCGCACTTCATTCACAGACAAGTATGTGCCCTAACCCAGAGAATCCATCTGAAGCTGTAAAGGACCTACACGTGACCTTTGTGGTGACTGCATAGGGTTACGTGTAAACTATTTCAATAAAAATTATGTTTTTTTGCCACTTTTTACTCGAATATTGTCTATCTGTACAACTTAGGAGTTCACTTCTCGGTTGCGGACGTATTACTGACTTTACTTCTGCTGTTAAACGGGCTGGGTGTGCAAGGCCGCAGATCACCAGTGAATTTTCAGTCACCTGATGTCATACAGGTGGCAGTGGCTTGGAGAGTTTTCAAAGCGAGTAGTTTTTGATTCTTCCTTCACGTTATTGTTCTTGTCCCTGTTTATGGGAAAAAGACAAATGCTGTACGAGCTGTTAGTTTTCTTTAACATTTGGTGACGACTTCCTTAAAAAAACAATTCAACTCTCGGAATCGTTTGATACACGCCTTACACTCATGTCACGTTTGCAAGCTTCCGTCACTCACAAGTTGTCCGAATTCAGCTACGAGATTTACCGGTACAACAATCGGTCTGAAGGACATTTTGATACTCCTTTACCAATGCCGATTGATAGACCCGTGCGTTTCTACAGCGTGAAAACCAATCCTACAGGTTAGCAAGATTAGAAACTAGCGCCTTGGCTTTTCTGAAGGTCATATTAAACTAGCCAGTCAGAACAACGACAGCTGACGCCCTACCCCACCCACGCTAAATTTGACATTGCATTTGCAGAATCGCGGGCTGCCTGTAGACGGACGTAGGTCACAGGTGGTTTTTCGATCAGCTGATGTCTTATAACTAAGGACCTGTCAAAACCAGTGGTTTTTATTTTTTTGCGTTTAGCCTGTTTTCTTCGGTAGATATGCTTTAATGTGGCAAAAATGTGGCTTGAACTGCCTGTTATCCGGACGTAGTGGACGTGGTTTCTGGTTTTACCTAAACGTTATGTATTTAATTACAAGATGCTGAGTATGTTTCATTAGACATGTATTTAGTTTTAGACAACAATATTTTTCCAATATTTAATTGCTAATGAGCACTGGAAATTCATCTTTCAAAGCACTTTGACTTCACTTTGTAATTTTTTTCCTTTTATATTCCCAGATGTTTTCTCTTCCAGCAGTAATATAAATATTAATTTTGCTGTATTTTGTGTTGTCCTTCTTGAGGTAAATACGTTAACGTGTTGGGAGTTTTTGCCCATCTCAGCATTTTAATGGCAAGTGAAATTGCCGTCATGATGCTGATAGTTTTTGAAGAACTGTCAGTGGTTGTAAATGTAACTTAACAAAATGATTGCGAGTAATACTTGAGAACTAGTGAGGAGACAGTTGCCTACTCTAGTAATAATAACAGCTCTAGGAAACTATATATGGTGTGACGATTTATTTCAGGACTTTGTCACTGAAAATATTAACATTCAGATATTGCCTGTGAAGATGGCATGTTTTTGCACAACTCTTTATTCGAAATAAATTAATATTGCTGTTATAAATCCTTTTTCTTAATAATTGAATAGATAATCGCGGATTTTGATACAACGCAAGGGTATGAAGCCTGATTTCGAGGATCAGTATGCATAACAATAGACGTTTGGACCTAACTTTAGCCCTATATTTGTTTCTGTGTATATACATGTATTTTTCCTCGCTTGTATTTGTAAAGAATGTTGGTTTTATGAAAAGAAATTTCCAAAAAACTTGATAATGCTCCCTTAATTGTTATCCGGTTGCATAGGGAAATACTATGGTGCGTAAGAACAAGTGCCGCACAAGCGAGACAAACGCTAACGTCCTCCATATAGTAGGTAGTTTTCACCAGGTGACGACCTCTGAAGCGAAGTAGTTACATAGGTAAGAAACCACACCTTCTGTAATGGTTAGCTATACCACTTGACTGATCAGTCCTCCATTGACGTGCCTGGGAAGTATAACGCACTGGTTGTGATTTGAATGCGTATACCCATTGATCATGATACAGTAACACAAATCTTTCCATTCCAAATGCCATCACCGTAATCCGTCCCACGTTCCGCTTCAGTAAACAACAAAGGAGGAGTACGTGAAAAATCTATTTAAGGAGTGGAACAATATACACACAGGTATTTTGCAGTCTGCAAGGTTACTGAAGATTAATCCTCATGAGGTCCAGTGTACGTATCTAGCGGCAATCTACGTGCTCTTCCCGGGTTTGACTAAGACAGTAAGTGCATTTCGATTGATAAAGCGGGTGGCTAGAAAACGGAATTATTCACCTTAGCTAAATACCCTTCCTTAGGGGTGTTGTATGTCAACTCAATACCGACAACCTCCGGAAACTTTTGTATTCTGTTATCATTTCCCGAGTAGCAAAAATAAGCATCCTGACCCTGCACCACACCACAACTCCGTCCCTCGGATTTCTGAAATTAGTGAATCTATGTCACGAATTCCTGAACACATATGAAACAAACGTAGTACATTACCAGTACCAGTACATTACCACGGAAGTTTCTTTAGTCAGCTTACATAACTCGACGCCAACCATATCAATAATTTGACTTGTTGGTGCATTACTTTCGATAAGCGGTAGAATCCTCATTTGCCGGTCACCACTAAATCTTCTAAGACGTGATTCCACAGACATCAGCGGTTGTGACGATAAGTCGTGGCTGTGTACAGTGTTAACAGGTTCTACAACTTCGTAACGCCCGAAATTCATTTTAATTCGGAAGGTGAATGGGCAACCCAAAGACTTAGATCTGTAATGCATATGTTGTGGCTTCTATTACAGCACTTACTGTGATTTTCGCTGCTTACTACCTTCTGTCTTTCTCCACCGACCAACATGGTAACGAAGAACAGCATACCGGTACTTAGATGCCGGGTCTGCATGATTGTTCTCTTCCCTGTTTGGGCGATAATCACGAATCCTATACAGACTGTTAGTTTTATTTGGCATTTAATGATGACTCTGTTAATTAAACAACTCGTATTTTCAAATCGTCTAATGCATACTTCGCACTCTGGCCATGTTTGTAAGCCTCTGTTCACCATAAGTTGTCTGAATTCAGCTACCAAATTAACTGGTCCTACATTCAATCTGAAGGACATTTTAGTATTGCTTTACAAATGCCGATTGCAACAAAAATGCGTCTATTCAGCGCAAGAACGAAGCCTCCATGTTTCCAGAATTAGAAAATACCGCTTTTTTTTTTATAAGGGCTATATCGCACTGACAAATCAGAAAACGACAATTAACTCTTTTTCTCACTCGCGCGAAATAGAAAATTACGTCCGTCGACTAGCACTCCAAAACGCGTCCGGCGAATTGCGCCTCCAGGTTAAAAACGGATTCAGCGACTGGTACCATGTTAAATGTGGAAATGTAGTGTGCTTCTGTCCATTCCGACTTCTACCTCCGTTGACTATTGTCTGATGTGAATACTCATTGATTTTCTTTGGATTTTACTTCCAAATATCACGATAATCATGCCGACAAGCGTCGACTCTGGAGAGCTAACAAGTATTGTCTTATGAAATAACTTGTGAGTTTACTAAATTGCGGTAGGCATTACTGGGGAGATAACATCCAAGTAACCCATTATTATCCATAACATTGATATTTCTATTGTAACGCATAACTTTTCGTATTTGTGTATCAGTGAATCCATTTTTGTAAATTATACGTAGTTTGACGCTTTGGTTTACTAGACATCTCTTTGTGTCCACTTCCCCTTTCTTAGCGGTCCATAATATCATTACACCGCCCCACCTGAACTTCCTGAAGAAAGTCCAGTGGCGAGCATCAACAGTTGTTGTGGGAATATGGTCAGAACCCTGTCAGGATAGAGTAAAAGACCTATGGCTTCAATTTCTTAACTGCCGTAGGTTACGTGGCAACTTGGTAACGGCTTACAAAATTCTAAGTAATCGGTCATCCGAGTAGTGGATTCCTATCGAACGGCGACTATCGCAATCTTCGTTGTAACTCAGGGAGAATCGCCCACTAAACCCATGTGCGTTCACACATATCTGTCTGCGAGTTTGTGGTCACTGGAACTCATTGCTCACTGGGATTCTTACCGCTCTGTCGGCAGCTTATGGGAGAGATTGGACGGGTAGCAGCGATGCACGGTTTGCGCTCATGTGCTGGGGTACGGACTAGGTTGATATAACCTACCAACTCCGCACAGTCAACCCAACACTTGATCTTTTTTACCGCCACTATCAACGCAAACCTTAATCAACCTTAAGCTACCCCTTTAAACCACCTCAGTTACCGCCCCCCAGCAATTGCATTACTATTTGTATTCCTCTTAACCATCCCGTGATCTTACTTGCTCCTTCTCTTCCTTCTAACTGTGTGATCGCACCTTATTCATTAAGGTTCTCTGTATCACTTATTCCCATGAATCTACCTGGGTTTATCCCTTCTTTCTGTTCCACTTTCTTTCACCTTGTTTTTCTTCATCGCACTTCCCCTCCCTTGATTTCGCTGGACATCTCTATCTTCTTTTACAATTGGTCTGGTGGCCCGACAATTAAGGAACTCAGCTGCACCACAGTCCTTGGACAAATACAATTCCAATGAATCTGAACAGCACCCAACCATTCGTCAGGCTAACCAGAGTAACAGCGGGCGAGTGGGTAGACTTACTGCACCGGAATCCACCCAGGACCTGGAGGCGTTCTGCAAGACCCAGTTTACACTGGCTAGGTGTGAAAGGACAGGTCACAGGTGATTTTTGTTATCAGCTGACTTTATGAGAGGTGAAATGGTTGGAAGGTTTTTGAAAAGTCGAATTTTTTGATTGCTTTTGACGTTTAAGCCGTTTTTATTCATTGACATACTTCACCGTGATAATGAAGCCAAATAAGCTGCCAACAATTAGGATGTTATACGCGTAATTCTTACGTTTTACATAAATGTTATGTATTTAAGTAGGAAACGTTGAGTTAGTTAGACAAGTTCTTGATTTTAGTAAGATTCTTTTTTCAAGATATAATTGTTGATCAGCATTAAAAGTCATTTTTTCAAAGCACAGTATAATAACCGCAAGTTTTTTCGTTTCGGCTGCCGTGTTTTTTTGTTCTGGTACTAATATAAGTCTTGATTTTTTCCTATCATATAATAGGACATAGTCACGATACATTATATATATATATATATATATATATATATATATATATATATATATATATATATATATATATATATATATATATAAGCCATGTATGTCGAGATAAAAATAAAAACGTTTTGGATGTTTTTTTTTGAGGGTGAAGCATTCCAGGAAGGCTGATGCCGTCAACGTTTTAGTGGTAAGTGGAATTGTTGGTATGATGCAGATTTCGTCTCTGAAGAAGTCAGAGGTTGTAGATGTGGTATGACAAAACGACTGCAAACGATGTGATCAGTAATATCCAAACAATTGCCTACTTTGGGAGACTACATGTGACTTGGCGATTTTTTCTTTTGAAATTTTTCGCTTCACTGAGAACAAATATATTCAGACATTGCCTGTAAAAATGGCTTGTTGCTATAATTCATTGTTCAAAACGAACTATTATTATTATAACTTCTGTTTTATTAATAGATGGTCGTGGGTTTTAATACAGCGCAAGAATATGGAGCCTGTCTCAAAGGAGCAGTATGCTGAAAGCAGACAACCATTTTGTTGAAGAGCAGTTTACTGTTGCACTCAACGTTAATGCCAGATACTTATACTATTACATGTGTTTGTGGAGAATGTTGGTTTTATAAAAATGAATTTCCAGATAATTTACCAGTGCTTCTTTAAGTGTCATCAAGGTGTATACGTGAAGTACGACTAGTGTGAATGATAAGTAATTGACGCTCTGTTATCACGAGGCTTTTCTTGTCGTCTTATATTCAGAGAAAGTGTCACAAATTTCTACCTGACAATGAGGAAAACTTAGGGGAAAATACTATGATGCATAAGGACAGGCCTTGTGCAACCAAAGCAGATACAAAAGGTTTCCTTACTTGTTGGCTTTTATACCGTCGACCTTAGAAGTGGCGTTGCAGTTACTTAGTTTAGAAAGCACACTTATGTGAGAGCTAGTGATACCACTTGACTGGTCAGAATTTGGTTGACGGAAAGTTATTAGTTAAATGCCTATATCCACTGGGAAGCAGCGATAGAGCCTATCCATGACAATCGATTTATAAAGCGGGTGGCTAGAAAACAGTATTGATTTTCTTGGTTACATACCTTTCATTAGACGTGTTGTGTGTAGAATCCATACTCACAACTTCTAGATACTTGTTATGTTGCATTTTCACTTCCTGAGTTGCAAAACGAAACTTCCCCACTCGTCTCGTTGTCTAATACATACCGCACCAAACCTGTTTCTCGAATTCTCGCGACTCATCAGTCTGATCACGAATCCTTAAATCCCTATAAACGAAACATGTCACACTACTAGGGTTCATCAGTTTTTTGAAGTTTCAGTAGTCACAGTAGGTCATCAGTCTCCCGAACTGTGCCAACCATATTAATAGTTTCACCCTGGTGGTGCCTTCCATTCGATTAGCAGTAAAGTCCTTTGCTGATCACTACTGGGTCTTGAAACCCCTGGTTCCACAGACGTCAAGAACTCTGATGACAACTTGTGGTTGTGCATATTGTTAGCAGGCCCTACAACTTCATAACGCCCAAAGTTCAGTTAAATTCGGAAGGTGAATAGGTAACCCAAGAACTTGATCTAAAATATTTGTGTAGTGCTTTTTAGCACAGTACTTACTGTGATACTAGCTGGTTTCTAGTTTCCTCCATCGACCAACGTAATGAAAAACGGCATACTGGTACTCGTATGCTGGGTCAACGTTATTGTTTTCGTCCCTATTTATGTGAGAATCACTAATCTTGTATAAACTGTTAGTTTTCTTTAGCATTTGATGATGACTTCATTAATTAAACAATTCACCTCTTGGAATCGTTTGATGCAAACTTCTGCCATGTTCGTAAGCGTCGATTCCTCACAGGTTGATTGAATTCAGCTCCAAGATTTATTAATACAACATTCGATCTAGAGGACATTTTGAGGCTGCTTTCCCAATACCGATGAATAAATGCATAGCATGAAAACACGGACGTCAACTTGTGGTACTCATGATCTCGGGCAATTGCAGCCCATGCGAAATGGATCATATGTGAAGCCAATGGTTAAAGAGTTTTACTAGAAGTTAACAAGATTAGAAACCGGCGCCCTGACTTTTTTGGGGGCTATATCGTACTGGCCAATCAAAACAACGACAGTTAACTCTATATCTCACTCCTGCGAGGTTGGATATTGCATTTTGGAGGTTAGAATTGCGTCTGGCACCTCTTAGCAGTTGGGATCGGATGAAGGCCATAATCAACTTAATTTTAGCATGATCACCTGATTTCAGTTGGTTGAAGTATTGCATATACTGCTCATTTGATGGGATAAATGTCCCCTACATGTGCGAAAGTTACTAAAAAAAAGTGAAGTTTTCGATATTAAAGTGTGATAAATGGCTGTCTATGCGGAAATGGATTGAGTTGTGTATTGTTCCGTTTCGGACCGTAGTCTCAATGCAAAATAACTTTTCGAAATGTCTATTATTCATTATTTTCGCTTTTTATATTTTTGCTTCAGGAAGGTGAACGGAGCACAGTTGATGATTAAAGACAGATGTGGAATGACTATTTCAAACTTTGTAATTTTCTCTTTGTTTCCGTTTATCTTATGCGATAAACTTACAGGGGTGATTGCACCTTACATGAATAAATGCATAGTATGAAAACAAGGACATCAACTTGTGGTACTCATGATCTCGTGCAATTGACGCCCATGCGAAATGGATCATATGTGAAGCCAATGGTGAAAGAGTTTTACTAAATTCCCAAAGGATGAAGTAAGAATGGAAGTACACAATGCAGAGGTTTATATATTACGAGATGGGAAATGAGAATATTATTTATTGCAATAAGTTACAAAGACGTACATATTTCCTACGTGCGTCGGAGATATCTTGGGCTGAAAACTTATCTAAATGTCTCAGTTAGTATAGTAATGGTAAGTTAAAACATCCACGACCGCATGTGTTAGTTCGCTTGTTGAAGTCCTCTTTGTTTGATTTTCAAATCTTAAAAGGAAAATAAGATGAGCGTTAGTATCTTTTGTCTTGGCGAACTACAGGTTCTTGGTATATAAGACCGAAATACGAAGAAACGACATTTCATTGGGTAAATGATTGATCAGAAATATTCATTCTACCAGTTCTGCAAAGATGCTGGGTAGTGGATATCGGAGTTTACACAGACGCTTGGAAGTCATACGTTTTTATCTAAAATAGGTAACCCTGCCAAGCTATTCGCAAAAAGCACTTCATTGGTCGAGCAACTGGAGTGCACATAAACAACTTTGAACATATGCGTAGTCGTTTTAGAAAGTTCTTAAGACGTGATCACTGGGGGAAGTTCAATACATCATTTGAATGATACTGTCTCATATGATTCAGCGGTAATGCAGACAGTGGTATGTTTTCAGAGATGATAAACCTATTTCAAATCAAAATATCTTTATTTCTTAGATAAAACATTCACAAATTGTAAATAAAATACTATTTCCCTGAATAACTACTATGTCCTTCATATCCTTGGTTCTAACTAGTCAGTGCATACTGGGACTTGGTTCACCGTCACTATGGTTTCGTTGAAACCCCTAGCCCTCACTTAATAGGTGTGGCTCATAGCTTACTGCACGGCCGCGCACAAGGTGCCTGAGTGCTTTCCACAGCTATTGATTTTGAAGATTCGCTCAACACTGCAACTCACTCCCCGTTTGGTGGGTTCTTGAGGGCCCTAGGACAACCGCAAGTAAAAACCTAGTGATTTCACCGCTAGTAAATCTCTCTCAATGAGCTCGTTGCCCCTGGCTGTTTGGAATTATTCTGCAATGTCTTTATTAAGGATAAAATATCCAGTAAATGGTAGGTCGATCGATACCTCTACAGTGCTTTTACGTTCCGCCCAGTGCTCGTTGCAGTTGAAATGAAGAAAAAGACCTTTACTACGGCGAAAAATTTCACGGAAATTGTGCGTACGTAACACTGATGGGAAAACATGACTCCTAATTTTTCTTGACGAATGTATGACAACCGGGTAGCGAAATACAATAACCGTGACAATTAAATTTAGGAAAATCCTTGCATTTTTAGTAAAAACAGTGACGCAATTTAAACAGTAATTTTAAATGTCGCATTAACGCGCAGCACACAAGTGATTTAGTTTCTAAACGTTCTGAGAACCGATCTGAACGTTTTTCGTTGTGCAGAAGACAGCGGTATACCTGCGTTGCTAGGTAGGTTGTCGAAAGATTCGGTAATCGTATCTTCTGGCGATTGGCTATGGTGAAATATAGGGTGGCAGTTGGGCGTTGTTTTGATGTGAGTGAGAATGTTTCATCTTTATCCAGCAATCAGGAAGTTGAGAATACAAGATCTTCCCTTTATAATCTTCGACAAAACAATAAGACGCAAATTGTCTCAACCATGTAGTGTATTCGCGCAACACATTTGGGAAAATCTTATCGCACATGTACTTGCCAGAGGTATTCATATGAAAATTCGCTAAGGGCGGAAATATGAAAAGAGGTCAAGTAGTAAGAGTGGAGCGAAAGTTAAGTAACGATGAAAATCAATAGAGCGGAAATAATGGTACATCAAACTTAGTTTCAAATTTGGATTCTAGAAGCGAGGTTGGACTTGGTAACAAATGTGGTTTAGGTTTCCTAATAGCTAAGGCCTCAACAAATTTGAGGATCCGTCCCCAACAAGTTTTTTAAATAGGTCTAAAGGAAGTAGCAACGTGAATCCTGTGACCTGTCTTTATGAAATATTTCGCAATCGAAAAACCTGGACATCTGCTATCAATGTTCATTTGTTATCAACTTGCTCCTGAAGCCATTTTGGAACATGCTCCGAGGCCCTTACTCGCATTCATCTGTGAGTCCTTCCCATTTATGTATCACCATATAGATTTGAGTCGGTAGGTGTAGCGGATGTAAAATTGTCATCCGCATACTGTAAAGGTTTGGAAGAGTAAACAGGCTTGGTGGTTTCTATTAGTCGGACCATAGCTGCATAGTAAATCCTTCTAACAGAAGCCTAAAGGATTGCACTATGAGAGTTACTTTTATACGAAAGGCTGATGAAGACATCTTTGTACAGGACTAAGTAAAAACCAGGTTTTGGCGCTCTGGCAATTAATTTCGATGGGTAGTTATTCTCCAATCGTGTCTCAGTCAATGTCCTCCTCTCGTTTTCCACGGTATCATTTGTGCACATTCGTTGAATTCTTCTGACTAACCACCTAACTAACGATCACCTGTATTGAACTGGACAAAAGATATGAGTCCAAATATTGTAGGTTTTCTGTAGACAGATTGTTATATGGATCCGTTCTACCGTCGATTAATTATTATGTCCAAGAAAGGCAAGCAAACGGTATGCTGCTCTGCACATCATTCAGTCGGTTTAGAATTCTAGTGGACTGACACATAATTGGAATATCGTCGGCATATATGTGCAGTTTAGATGGGGTTTCCCGTCTAGGTTGTCCGCCAAGTTCCCCATGTGTGACGCATGTCCAATATAAAGGAGTCTAAAGGACTTTCCATGGCAGCGCCATCAACCTGGCGGAAATGTTCACCCTCAAATGCAATATTACTTGTGCATAAAATTAGTTGCTCCTTTAAGTGATACGAAGAGATGCTTATTAGAAAACTATGCGTGGAAATATATTCATATAGAATATCAACTGTCTTAACCGGACAGACATTATTAAGTAAGAAGTTTACGTCAGATGAACACAATTTTATTTTTAATGCTGCCTTCATTAAGGCATTTGAATACTTCATTACTTCAAGGAATATTTACATGATTGCTTCTTAATCGGATCAAACAATCCAGCTAGCCACTGGGTAGACTTGTGCGTCAGTGATTTGCACATGGACACTATAGCATGTAACGGGCTGTTGAATACTTTGAAAAAACCATAAAGATTTGCGAGTCACGATTCAGTTGATTTCACTGTGTCAAAATTTTCTCTGATAATTACGCTCATACCGAACGGTCATTGTTCTCTGTAACAATTGCGCGTCTTTTGAAGAGTGATCTCTAATAAATTTATTTCCATCCTCAAAAATAGGTATTTTGCAATTATAGTAGATTTTATCTTTGGCCACAACACTTGGATCTTTCTCAGGCCTGAGGATAATAATATCGCGGTTGTTTCATGGTTCTTTCGTGGCTCTGAAATATTTGAAAGCTAGAAAGTTTTTCTTCTGAATGGCCATCAAAAAACTGATGAGCGGTATCCACCATCTTGGCTTTAAGTCAACTGAAGTTGGAACAAGGGGTTTCGACTAATTATATGGATTTTCAAACTTTGCATGGATGGCCATCCCGATAAAGAAAGAAACTGAGTTTGAGTCCGGTTTTAAATGTTAATTCTTATATGACTCTTAGGAGGTAGGTTTTTATAGTTTCTAATTGTCATTTGCTCAGAAACAGGCGTCATACTGAAGAAATGTAGCATAAGAAAAAAGTCCAAGTTTTTTTGCATCACTATGTTGAGAACCGAAATGATCTAATTGATTAGCGCATGAAAGAATCTTGAAGCATGGTAGTCAAACTCCAGCGGGTGAATAGGGTAAGTCGACTTATTCACATTTCCGAAATTCTCAAACAAATGGAAGTGGATTGGGAAAAATAAAGAGCTGAGAAACACTGAAGTCGAAAGATCCTCAATGAAAAACTTTTGGCGGATTCTACCAATTTCTCAACAGGCATTACAGTTCCCCATAAACGATAGCACAGAAAATGGACTTCCGTAGTTTTCCGTGTCACATCATCGTGTATTCTCCCTGTTGATTTAACGAGAAAAAACCTCATGAGATTTCTCAGCGAGTAGGTGCAGAAGGCAGCGCTTACTGCATCTGCCTTTAGGCTCGGCTAGTGAAACCCTCTAAAATGGAATTCAGCATCGAATATATCCCTGCTATTGTCATTACCAAAATATATTTTCGCAGCAGAAGTTGTATTCAGTGAAATTAGTTGTCTTACAAGTGACAAAAAAGCGAAGCAGACAGAGTCCAAATCGGAAACTATATGCAGAATTAAAAAAACAGACATCACAGGTAAAACTAATAAGTTTATTGATCCTGAAATCAGTAAAAGCATCTGTGAATTGTGAAGACAATCACGCTAGAGATTTACGCTTTACACCGAAGAGCGCGAATTCGCAGTCACTTGAGATGCAGTTAAGGAAATCTTTACCATATAGTTACACTCAACTCCTATTTCATTTCATCTTAAGAACATGCACAGACAAACCTTCAGAATATATTAAATCTTGATCAATACCGGTTTGGAGTGTCAGTTTAAAAATAAACCTATCGGGATACTTTGGAGATTTTCCAGTCTTGTGTCAGACAGTGACAAGAATTTAAGTTAAACTGTTACTTTGATAATTGAAAGTTTCGATGCATGTATAAACCCTCAAAAACCTCCCACTGCGACTGAACACTCTCAGAGGGTTTAGGCATGCCTAATCTAAATTTAATTTCTAGGAATTCGGTAATTGAGCAATGAAAATGCACCACTCACGATTTCACATAATTTGAGTTGTTTATTTAGTCATTTAGAGCTGTAGCTAGGTGGTCTAGTCACTTGACTTCCAACAAACGGGTCACCGGTCCAAACACCTCTCCACCTACCAGGGTCTGAGCAGTCAGTTAGTATCGTCAGTCCTCACACAATAGGCGTGGCTAATCGCCTAATGTAAAAAGCGAGTATGTGGTTACCTTGCTTTGGAAATGATTACAGCCAACAACAAAGTGTGGAACGTTCCTAGCTCGTATCGTTCGAATGTGAAGTTCACTGCCGAGTAAAAAAAACAAACTTATCATCCTTTAGTGTAAATTTGCTTAAATGAGCGTATAACACGGTTCGAAAATCAATTTACGTATAGACAACGTGGAGCGGATTTCTCCTGCATTTTGAAAACTGTGTTTCGATTTCGCATAAGTAAGGTCTACTGAAAACATGCCATAGTGAAGAAAATACTTTATATCAGCAAGACAATACGAAAAGTTGCTGAAGGATACACTTGTGAAAAATAGTATTTCAAAAAAATCCCTTTACAAAAGTTCCTGTGTCCAAACAAAAAAGATAGTTGTCACCTCGAATCTCAAGAAGTAGATCAATATTAAATAACCAATCAAGGAAGATAATGTAAATCAAGTCGGTAAACATCACTTAAGGAAGCTGCAGATGGCAAACTCTATGCATCAAATTCATCATGAATAAACGAAACCACAGGGATAGTGTAAGTAATTGGAAGAGGTTAAGATTCTCCCCAAATAAAATTGTTTACGTCGGTCCAGAAGCGTTTGTGGGAGACACTACTGTAGATATGTAAAAGGATGCCTCTCAGCTTGCATTATAAATCAGGCAGTAGTGATCATTAAGTTCTGAAGACAGTATCCCCAAAAGTTGGATCACATGTTTCCTCCTCAACTATGATCGTGCTCTTGATGTCCTGAATATTTTTCCAGTCACACAAATGAACTATATCAAGAACTGCACATACTCCATTTGACTGCACACACCTGATTTTTATGCACAGAAATACCGATAGAGCGTCTGGATCTCCCACGGTAGTGTCCCCTCCTTTTTACGTAGTCTTATTGTCGTACTCCTTCTGTCCTCTATGACTTAATTTCATTTTTCTTGTTCAAGATGTAGGTAATTTTGTCTGTTTCATTCTTATTACTCTCTATGGTAGATTGAGGTCACTGCCAGAATGTGTATACAATGTAAAAATCATCTATATGAATATACGGTGAGAACAGACATTATATCACTGTTTAGCATGAAAAGGAAGAGACCCAAAAAGTTATCATTGAAGGAATTCAAAACGGAAACAAAAATCATACCATATGACTGGTGTCTGACTAGTTAGTGTTCACATGATTGCCTACGATATATTTAAGCAGGAAGGGGCATGGTCAAGGAACAACGTCAATGGCTCCCAGAGAAGATGAAAGCATTGGATGATAAAAGTCTGATGACTAGGAACAAATACCGAAATTGAATATTTCCGGTCTTCCTCAAACATGACGGACAGTACGTGCTACAATGGTATGATGGATAAATATGCTTGTCATATTGGTTTATCCAAGCTATATCGAACTAAAGAAGTGTTTCTTGAGTAATTCTCCTGATAGGAAGGTCACTAAAAGATGAGACTGAAACGACCAATTAAGCAATCAAGACGCAAGAGAATAGTCTCCGTTTCGAGGTGCAGTCCCGCTCCTGACTGCAGTTGAGTTTAACAGAAGCAAAAGTTTTTCAAAGATAACCAGTACTAACAAGTGATTCTAACTTAATGATGCAAAGAAGAGCTTAGAAAAAGTCAGTCAGAAACGCAAGAAAGATAACTAGACAGATCTGCAAAGTGAGGATGCAAAAATCGCTATTGCACAAACTTCTATGGGCGGTATGTAAGTGACCTTAAAGGGACATGCCTTGGGATTGTGATCAAATTCCAAGGTCAAGACGATGCTGGCTAACCCTGTTTTTGAAGAGTAGCAGACTGTAAGATACATATCAAGGCTTTTCCTCCCAGTAAAAATTCTCGCCACTCAAAACTGTTGCATCTTGAGCCATGAAGGCATTTTAGATTGCTCAAACTTATTTGAAGAATTTTAATGTGGATATTCACCTAACCACAACCCTGGACATTGTTGAATGTGCGAAACCCACCTTTTAATTGTTTCAGGACTTCACGATAAGTTCTTGCAGTCTTACAGGCAACCAATGAGAGGGACAAAAGCAGATACGGTTTGGAATCGACTGCAGATATATGCATACCACACGTTCCACCCAACCATATAACATTTCCTTTAAAATAGTTTCTTTCCATTTAGCCTTTCGGAACCTTTGGTCATATTGTTTTCATTTGTATTTCTTCACATCTAGCCCGTATTCTGATGTGAGGTACGATAACTTGGATTGCTATACAGTTATGCCGGATCTATTTGGGTATTAGTTGACATCAGTATCCTAATTCAACTGTCACTTTGTACATATCTAATGGTTTCAAATTAACTCACTTCATAGACAAACATCCATTGAGAGACAACTGAAAACCCGGGAGCACTAGAAGGTTGTTTCATCCAAGTTTAGAACAACTCAACGGTGAGCATTCGTGAACCTGTAAGGAATCAAGTTCAGAACCTTCAGGTCTCGCAACAAGCGTATTATCATTCAGACACTCGATTAGAATCCAATGGTTCAGTTTGCATCACGGTACACGGTACATCTGTCAGCATGTCCTTATTCCCCGACCGATAGCTGCTACCTTGACGTGGTGGTCGGGCTTGCATATCACAATGACCCAACGAGCTATGCTGGTGGAACGCTTGTTCCCTCGAGGTCCTACCATACCAGAAAGGTCTGTTGGGTAGTGGTTAGACGAAAAGCAGTTACCGTTATAGTGTAAATTGCTACACTATGATGGGGGTCTGAGGGCGAAGTCGTACTGCTGCTAGCTGGATGGGGTGTGACAGCAGTAAGGTGTTTCCCTTGGATGACCAGCAGTGCCAAGCTGATGCTGCCTTCTCAGTGGAAGGGGGGGTTAGAAAAGGTCGGCCCCAAAAATAACACACTCCACCACGCCCCACGGTCTGCCGGGCCGGCGGTGTTGGTTCACTTGTCGTTTCCTTTCGACCATCCGGCCCCAAAAATACAAAAATTCAAAATAATCATACTCAAAAGGCTGGGTGTGACAGGCCTCAAGCAGATGTCCGATGGGCTCTGCGGTCACACAAATCTCTTTCAGGTACCTTAAGAAGAAATAGCCTTCCACGGTGTGGGCAGCCGGGAAGTGTCAACCGCCCTCACAACTCTGTCAGCACCCAAGTTTCTTCTGACTGCTATCCTCCTCCTCCATCATTACCTTCTAATCTTCCTTCACGTCTCTTAATTAATGATGCTGCATCATCTTCAATTTCTCCTACCTCTGCAGCCTTCGACAACGATCTGAGTCCACAGAACAGCATCCCTGGTCTCCTTAAACCACGCTCCAAATTACATATTGGAGCCTTCAATGTCCGCACCCTCCGTCAAATTGGCCAACAGGCTTCGTTGGCAAAGACTCTAGCAACTCGGGCATGGATGTGTGCTGTGTTTGTGAGACACGCATACAGGACCCAAGTGTGGTTATTCACCTGACCTCTCCTGACCAATCTGGTGAATCTGCAAAATTCACCCTTCGAGTTTCTGGAGATTCGATAGCTAGCTCTCGTGGTCTTGCAGGTGTAGGTATAGCATTAAGCACCAGGGCAGAAAACTCACTACTAGACTGGATCCCAGTTGATAGTCGCCTCTGCGCTATGAGGCTGAACGGCACAGTGAGAACTAAAAGGAATAGTGAGACTCGCCGTTGTCTCTTTGTAATCTCTGCTTACGCACCCACTGACTGTAGTTCGGATGAAGTGAAGGACGAGTTCTACCATAAACTGTCTAACCTCCTCTCGAAAGCCAAACGTTCGGACGTAGTGGTTGTTGCAGGTGACCTCAACGCACAGGTGGGTAGACTGAGTGAGGCAGAAAGGCACTTAGGTGGCACTTTCGGAATCCCAGCTGAACGTACAGATAACGGTGATCGCCTATTACAACTATGCTCAGATAACCGCCTATTTTTAGCCAGCACAAATTTCAGACATAAAGAAAGGCACTGTCTGACCTGGCGTCCACCGAGCTCGACTCAGCGATGGACACAGATAGACCACATTGCTATTAGTCATCGCTGGAGAGGATCGGTGGAAGACTGCCGCTCCTTCTGGAGTACGTGTTTGGACAGCGATCATGCGTTGGTCCGAGCACGTATATGCCTGCGTCTCAATGGACGTAGAAAAAATTTGGCAACAAAACCACTACGAGTTCTGCTGGACAACGAAAACACCAAAGCCGTGTTCAGTGAGAAGTTGGCTAGGCAGTTATCGGAACAAAAGACTGTCACTCATCCAGAAGAAGCTTGGTGCCATCTTCAGTCTACTGTAAAAGCAGCACTGGAGACTGTAGCCGACTCCAAGATAATGGCTAAAAAGAGCCAGTGGATATCAGCAGCTTCTTCCAAACTAATGGATGCACGTGAATGCATCCCTGCAGGCTCTGAGTACAATGAAGAGCGAGCGCAACTTAAAAATAAACTGACGAAAAGTCTGCGCAACGATCGTGAACAGTGGTGGGCAGCAAAGGCTAAAGAGATGGAAAAGGCAGCGGCGATCGGTAACAGTAGACAGTTATTTAGACTTATTAAGGAGACTGGGGGGAAATGGTCAACAACAGTTAGTGAGGTTATAGCGGAGAAGGACGGATCGGCGATTCACTCGCAGGGAAGGCGACTGGGACGATGGGCAGAACACTTTGAGGAACAGTTTAACTGGCCTCCAGCCACCATTGCGCTGCCCGCTATCCAGTCGGACCCTGAATGGGACATAGAGACAGGTCCCCCAACACTAGAAGAAGTTGAGAAAGCGGTAGGTAGCCTGAAACGGGGAAGGGCAGCAGGACCAGACGGACTACCTGCTGAGGTATACAAGAATGGTGGTAGAGTTCTCTTAGTCAGGCTAACGGAAGTGTTAGCCAGTATATGGGAATCAAATACGATCCCCTCCGACTGGTCTAAGTCACTCATCATCCCAGTCTTCAAGAAAGGCGAGAAGTCCTCTTGTGATAACCACAGAGGAATCAGCCTGACAAACATAGTGTCTAAGATCCTAAGTTCTATAATTCTCCGACGCCTGAGTGGAGCTCGGGAACAGCAAGCCCGAGAAAACCAGGCCGTGGATGTATCGACCAAATATTCACACTGCGCCAGGTCCTGGAACATAGGCATGCTTACAGACGCCCGACAATAGCTGTATTTCTCGACCTGAAGGCGGCATTTGACTCCGTTGATCGAGAAGTCTTATGGCAGTGTCTGTCACTGAAAGGCGTGCCTAGTAAGTACATCACCTTATTGAAAGCTCTCTACTCGAACACTTGTGGGCATGTTAGAGCCTATGGTGAGTTGTCCAGGGAGCTATACTCATCAAGTGGTGTCCGTCAAGGATGCCCACTATCCCCATTCTTATTTAATTTTATCATAGATATTCTTATGGAGGTTTCCCTCTCGTCACCTAATTACAAAGACGTTGACCGGATCACAGGTGAATTTTCCTTAGATCTAGAATATGCAGATGACATAGTCCTGTTAGGTGAAGACGCTGACAAGATGCAGAGTCTTCTGAACACTTTGAGTGGGAATTTGAGAATGTTTGGGATGCGATTTTCACCACCCAAATGCAAATTTTTGCTCCAGGACTGGTCTTCAGCGGTACCGCGGTTAACAATAGAGAGTGAAGTGGTTGAGTGTGTTGACCACTTCACTTACCTGGGAAGTAGGATCAACCCGGTGGGTTAGTTGCCGATGAGATTTCTGCACGGATACAAAAGGCTCGATTGGCTTTTGCCAATTTGCGCCACCTATGGCGCCGCCGTGATATTCGTTTGTCTATTAAGGGTCGCGTGTACTGCACAGCAGTCCGCTCTGTTCTACTGTATGGCTGTGAAACATGGCCATTGAAAGTGGAGATACAAAAAGGCTTCAGGTGTTTGACCACCGTTGCCTTCGTAGTATAGGACGTATTCCGTGGTGTCACCATGTGAGTAATGCAGAAGTTAGGTGTAGAGTTTTGGGGAGAAGAGGTAAGTCAGTCGACGAGGTTGTGAACCTTCATCGACTGAGATGGTTGGGACACGTACTACGTATGCCTAGTCACCGATTGCCTCGTCACACAATGTTGGCTGAGGTGGGTTCAGGCTGGAAAAAGGCCCGAGGTGGCCAGACTAAAACATGGCACCAATGTATGAAGTCTCTGACTGTTGGTTTAAGCCATGTAGGACGATGCAGACTAGGTGGTTGGGGTCCACGGGACAAGAGGAACCAGTGGTTGGAGACCCTAGGTGATATGGCTCAGAACCGAAGTCAGTGGCGCAGATGTATACACACATTATCCTCATCTTAACAACGCTATACCGAATCTCACTATTTTGTCACTCCTCTTTCCTTTCTTCTCGTACTTTATATTTCTTTTGACTGCATTCACTTATCTTCATCCTTCACCTCACTACCTTTTTACTTGATGTGCTGATATGAGGTGTGGCAACTCGGACCGTTACGCAGTAATGCCTGGTCCTATGTTGATAATGATGATGATGTCCTTATTCCTAATTTCCTTTATTACACCCGATGTAGTGTCCATGGATACATTTTTCAAGTGAATGAACATTATTCAAAATTCACAGTGTATCCGTTTCTATGCCACGGAATATACAATGTTAAAATATTGTCAAACCATTTTTTGAAAGTTTTAAGCACGGATATAATAAGCAATCAATTTCCTCGCGAAAAATTGAATCTAAACTACTCAGATACGTGTCATGTAAGAACCGCATCCGTATTTTATTACCTAAAAATTTACATTACTTCGGAATAAAATAATACCATACTACTAAATTGCAAATAATCAGTTTTTTTTAATCAAAAACCATCCTAATCTACCATATCAAGGAAAAATCACCTAGCATTCCGTAAAACCACCTACTTTGCCGAGAATATCAAATTAGGCACATAAAAGAGTCACTCTGTATTTCCATCCTAATACTGAATAATACCCAGTTCATTTCCGATGGATTCAACATTTACAACATATACTCCATCGAAAAAATCTTGAGAATACTCAGTCAGTTACAACAACAATAAGTAAAATATATACTGCGACAATGGTAAAATTGAGAACAAGTGTTAGTTCAGTTTTAAGGTTATTATTATTAGTCCCTTGGGTTCCTAGTGGAACATAGGGCTTCAGTAGCACGTCTCCATTCCACTCTATTCTCTGAGATCTTTTGAACCTGGTTCCACGACAGCCCAGAAGCTCTCATTTCCTCCTCGCACGACCTCCTCCATGTCACCCTCGGACGTCCAACTCGTCGCTTCCCATGGGGATTCCACTCGAGGGCCTGATGAGTGATGTCCCCAGTCGGCCTTCTCAGTGCATGCCCAATTAATCTCCAGGCTGGTATTCAATATGGACTGACATCAACTGGAGAAGCATTGGAAGCACTGGATAGCTGTTTCATCGTCGTATGGGACTCAGGAGTGCTTATCCATGACCCCACCAGGAAGCGGACCAAGGACCTTCAGGTTCTATAGCCAGCACGTTACCATTGAGCCACTGTGTCGGAATCCAATAATTCATCTTTCCTACTTCTCTCAGATAACGATTTAGCGCGACTTCCATCCAATATCGTCGTTGAGTAACTGTCTTCATGTTCGATTTGGCTGGCCTGAGTCGTCACAAATGACGTCAGTTCCGATGAATATCAGCCTGAAACTAATAAATCTCCACACCCTCAAAAGGGAATTAATCTAGTGCTCATTGGTGACTAGTTTTGAGAGGTGATTCCTAAAGTTCCAGTGAGAAGTCGTGACCGGTGGGGCATACCTGGTAGCCGTGAGGACCAATACTCAACGATGACACTGAGTGATGGTCACGCGATGTCGTGAACTGACAGAAGTAGGAAATATGGATTACTAGATTCTGAAACAGTGGCGCAATGGTAACGTCCTGGCTGGGGAACTTGAAGGTCCTGGGTGTGCACTCCTGAGGAGTCCCATAATATGACGAAACAACTGCCTATTGCTCCCAGGTTTCCAATGTTTCCTCAACTGATGTCAGTTCATGACGAATACCAACCTGAAAACAGCGTTAGATCAGTGCATATGTCAATTTCCAAAATTCACTATTCTGAGCATACATTGGTAATCCAGTTTAAGGTAAAACTAAGAAGTAAATGGTGATGACGTCCCCTAGCTCGGCAATGAAACGTCGAAGAAAAAACCTAAAAGCTCAGAGAACACCGAACAAGTATTATCTCTATCCTTACAAAGAAATCTTTTTTGCATAGTCAAAAATGTGTA
Organism: Heterobilharzia americana; assembly: GCA_944470555.2. NCBI lineage: Eukaryota > Metazoa > Platyhelminthes > Trematoda > Strigeidida > Schistosomatidae > Heterobilharzia > Heterobilharzia americana. Next base: position 32,761,715 of record OX104134.1, read on the forward strand.
AAAACACCGAATTTACATTTGAAATGAAACGTCATTCAATAACCAAACACAATTTATGTACAGTGGCATGCTCCACAGTTCTTGAGGGAGGCCCTAATGATTAGAAATTTGTTGAATAGACTGGTGTTTGAATGAGTGACCTATTACTTGAAAGTCAGGTATCCACAGTCAGTGGGTTATAGTCCCAACTATTCTTATAACCAAAAAAACTGTTGAATACATAAAGATAACAATAATCAATCATATCTTCTAAAAGCGTAAAAACTTCATAAGATATGTATGTATGCGTTAACTTAACACTGTAAAAATATTTACAAACAATGTTCAAAGATAAAGGCTAGCAGCGAAAACGATATCCCGTTTAATTTTCTCAATAGCTAAAAGAGAAAATAAAACAACAGAAATACAGATTAATTCCTTTCACCAGAGGTATGGTAGAAGATGGAAAAGCTAAATCTCATAAAGAAAAAGGCAATTTACACCAGTAAAATGCAGAAACTACAACTGATGCTTTGGAGTAACTTTAACCTCAATATCATATTAATTACAATTATTTTCTTGAACAGCTAAGTGAATTCTTTCCTCTGTAATTCTCATAACCCTCGGAGTCGTTTACAAGGAAAAATGCTAAGCAAAGAGATTCAAACAATTCTTCAGCTTTCATTTAAAACAACAGAAATTGATAAAAGGAAAGTCCTCAATTTATAATTTCAGTACACAATCAATGGAAATATTATCGTTTCTGTCATATTCAATCATTAGTGTATATAAGCTATCAATTTTAACTAGCCTCCGAACGAGTCGACTAAATGAAGGAAAGCAATTAACCAATATAAAATATTGCACTGTGACACACGAACAGAGAACAGGTGGCTTTATTGATTTTCTCAGTCAGTTGATGATGAATAAGTAGTAGTGAATGTCACAATTCATTAACAATAGTAATTATAAATTGAATTTACAGAGTACGATTGCAAAACACTCGACACCGATTTATGCAGAATAACTAGTGATTATTAAAAAGGTCACTCTGGTAACGATTGAAACAGTCAATCAGGTTTTTTTTTATGTTATAAGGCAAATTTGTATAAAATAACGAAGTACAATTTTTATTTCCCTTGTTACTAGGGTGACAAGTTTTGAACATTTTACTAAAAGTGAAGTTCATATATATAGCAGTATCACTTTTAAAAAATTAGACAATTAGAGGATGGATATTTACTCACCTTCAATAAATTTCTTTTCTAAAACATTGCTACCAATTGTTCTAGCTGCATTAGCCATTTGCCGCAGCAATTCTTCAAGCAATCTTAAAGTACGAATAATTGTTCCTTCAAATAAATCTGTCATAGAACAAATACTAGCAAATGATGCGCCTCGTGACCAGGCATCCACAAGATCCATTAGGTGAGGTTTAAATGAATCCACGTAATTATCCTCATCAATAGGGAGGCGACATTCATTACTGATACGTGCAATACGTCTAGCTGTATCCTACGATTAAGTGTGTAGTTAAATCGATAAAATTAAGAGATGGAAATCTAGACTCAGTGAAATAAAAACATGAAGTTAAATAAACGTCCTATGTAATGCAAAATCAACGTGAGTTTAAAATCAATAGGAAATTAGTCTTTGGGAAACATTCTAGATAACAAAAAGGACCGTTCATGTGCTACAAACTAATGGGCTTCTAGATTGTCAGAGCTTAATCGTGAGGATGTTTTCAGTTTAAAGTAAAAGGATACCATAATATAACAAGGGATGATTGATTCTCATAGATTTGAACTAAGACTAAAAACAAAAACAAGCTCCAAATAAAAGCTACGGAGAGATGCCGAGAACAGTTAGATAATGATCAATAGCTTCGTCACGCTGTTGTAATCTTTATGACTCTAATTAAAATATGTTTTAAAGTCACACAAGATCATATTTTTGGGACTGAAATTTTGACACAGTCAAAACCTTATCCCACTAGATAGAATTGAATATTAACTGCCCCAAAGAATGTCAGTAGTATCAACAGGTCACAAATGGGTATAATGCAAACACATCGTCTGTTTGACTATTCAGTAAGACAATATCAGTTGATTTATGTTGTCAAGAAAATAGAAAGCAGTAAGAGAATTCAGTGGATGAATTACTCGTATATATATATATATATATATATATATATATATATATATATATATCATATATCGCAAATTTAGCAAGCTCTTCTTCTTGATAACCCCGACAGCTTAACTAGTTCACTATTTACTGGCCCGTCCAAAGCCCGGATAAAGAGGGAAGGTTGGGTATAGGGCTAGCAATCCTACCCCGGAAAACCAATCCAATCGCTAAAGAAACTCCAAAGCACAAAAGAAATATCAAAAATAAAAACAAACTTATTCCTCGCTGGAGTTGGAGAGATGTAATGACACCGGTTGGTGAAAACCTTCGTGAAACCAGTCCCCGATGTGTCTCCTATCAAAAAAAGTGAAATAAGGATGGGGACATGGAATGTACGCAACGTGTAGGAACCTAGTAAGGCTGAACAGATTGCCAAAAAAATGAGCAGGCATGACAAGGAAATACTAGGAATCTGTGAAAGCAGATGGAATGCAAGTCAACACTCTAAACTTACAACTAGAAAGTAAATAATCTACTCCTATATTGTCACCCTGATGACGACCACGGGCACTCTGAGTTTTGCAGTGGCTATCATCATGTCCCCAACAGCATCGAAGACTCTCTCTCATACAGTGGGAACCAATCTCCTCCACAATCAGGATCATCACAACAACATTCAACTCAAAAGGAAGGAAGGTCACAATCATTCAATGCTACGCTACGCACCTACAAATAATACAGATGAAGAGAAGAAGGAGAAATTCTACAGACAACTGCAACCAGTAATAGAGAAAACCCCACCCCAGATGGCAACATCAAAATTCATTCTAATAGGTGACATGAATGTCAAACTAGGAGCAGACAACACACAAAGAGAACTCATCATGGGTCTAGAGGCACTCAGTGAAATGATGAATGAGAATGGTTGACTCTTTGCCGACTTCTGCGCATCAAATGATTTAGTGATTGGTGGCACTGTATACAAACACAAGGATACTCACAAAGCAACATGGATTTCACCAGACACCAGGACACACTGAAAATCAGATCGACTTCGTCTCAGTCTCAAGAAAGTGGAGACGCAACCCACTGAGCACAAGATCAGATAAAGAAGAGGAGCAGATGTGGGTTCACGCCACTCACCATCTAGTGCAAGCAACCTACCTACCTTCCAAATCAAGTTGAAAGTCTTCAAAGAACCTGGTGGTAAACCACAGTTCAAGTTCAACACACAGAACAGAAACTCAGCTGAAGGATGAAACAACAAACGACATCTTCACGTCAGCCAGCCATCAGAACAAAATGGGAGACATTGAGCAACATCCCTGAAGGATTGGGCGTGGAAGAACACTGGAACTCTTTGAAAGAGACGTGGAAGGAAACCTCCGTAACCGTATTAGGAAGGAAAAGGAAACAGGACAAGGAATGGATCTCCACGGACATATGGAAGCTGATAGAGGAGGAAGAGGAAGATGGTGAAGCAGAAGATGGACCAGTGAAGTGTAGTCCAGGGGTGAACAACGGAAAGATGAACTGAACACAATGCATAAAACACTACACTGGTCAAAAAAGTGAAGAAGAGTGCGCGCAAAGACAAAAGACACTTCTACGACACACTAGCAAGTGAAGCAGAACAGGCTGCTGGTAGGAGAGACCCGACAACACTATATCAAATTCAAATAACCAGGTTACTTACTGTCTGTGAAGAGATCAACATAGATGAAACTAGTGAAATATAATGAAGGAAACCTAGTTACCGCCAAAGAGGAGGAACGAAGGAAACGATGGGTTGACCGATTTCAAAAACTCTTGGATCGACCACCACTACCACCTGCAACTCATCCAGAAATACCACCAGCAGCCGAGCCACAGAACTATCAGTGAACAGAAACCCCCAGACAAATGTAGAAGTGAAGTCCTGAAAGTCATAAAGTTGCTGGAATCCGGGAAGGCAGCAGGACTAGATGGAATTCCTCCAGAAGCACTGAAAACACGCAGAGACAACAGAGGACATGCTCATACCACTGCTGCAGAAGTTTTGGAAGGGAAACAGGAGAGGTACCTGCCGAGTGGGAGAAGGGCTACCTTGTCAAATTCATGAAGATGGGGGATCTAAGCCTTTGCAAGGACTGACGAGGAATCATGCTGCTGTCCACCGCAAGCAAAATATTAAGCCGCATCATCCTAGAGAGACTGAAAGATGCTCTGGATTCAAAATCTTGACCGGAACGGGCTGGCTGGCTGGCTGACTGGCTGGCTTCAGGAAAAGCAAGTCATGTGCGGATCAAATTGCAACGCTGCACATCATCATAGAACAGAGTATCGAATGGCAGTCAACTTTCTACGTCAACTTTATCCACTCTGAAAATCTCTTTGAATACGTCGACCAAGAACTAATTTGGAAGTTGCTTCGACACCACAGTTTTAGTGCCGCAAATCTTTATCAACCTCATTCAACAGCTACATGACGACGACACATGCAAAGTGGCGCCTTAGAAGTGGAGACTGGAGCAACACAAGGTTGTCGTCTACTATCACCTATGATCTTCCTGACTGTGGTCGACCGGATTGGACTGGATCATGCAACAAACTGTGAAGAGCGAGAAGATGGGCATACACTGGCTGGACCGATGAAAAGAGCCTAGAAGATTTGGATTTCGTCGATGACTTATGTCTAATGTCTTGTGGCACGAACTCGAAGATCTACAGGCAAAAATTAACAAGTTGGCGGGAGAGGTGAGGCAGCGAAGGAAGACGGGACTTCACGTGAGCGTGGAGAAAACAGGGGTGATGTAGATACTCAACTAACAACAATATCAAGTAGCCATCACCATCAACGGAGAAATCCGAAGGAAATGGTCTCTTTCATCTACACCTACCTAGGCAGCATCGTCTCAACTACAGGCGGCGGCACACACGAGGATGTCAAAACCAAGATCGGAAAAGCAAAACTGCTTTCATTAAGCTCAATTCAGTGTGCAGATCTACTGCACTGCACTTAGCATAAAGAACTAGATCCGGATTTTCAACACCAATGTCACGTCAGTGCTGCTATATGGTTCAGAAATTCGGCGTATCACAAAAAGCACTTCCAACAAACTACAGACATACGTCAATGGCTGCCGCCTACGCTCACTCGATACTGAAGATCAGATGGCCAGAATAGTAAGAATAAGCAATAAGGAACTGTGGCTGGCTGGCTGGCAACGAACCAACCAAGAACCTATCACCCAACAAATATACAGAAGAAAGTCGAGATGGATTCGATTGGACATACACTGAGAAGACCGACCGGGGACATCACGCGCCAGGCCAGGCCCTCGACTGGAGCCCAAAGAGGAAACGACGAGTTGGGTGTCCGAGGGTGACATGAAGGAGATGGTGTGAGGAAGAAATGAAAGCTTGTGGGCAGTCATCGTGCCAGGTTCAAAAGACTATAGAGGAGAGAGTGAAATGGCGACGTGATACTGAAGCCCTAATGTGCCACTAGGAACTCAAGGGAAAGAAAAATAATGATACTACTTTTCTTGATAAAGTGTTAGGATGTGTGTATTTTACGAGACAATGATACATTTCGACGGAAGAAAACTTCCTTAATCCATTGTTTAACCAACTCCACAGAGGTGGTTTAAAACTGAGAAAAATTAATTCAATCAGTGAGTAAAAATTACGTTTACATTTCGGTTGTCTATATGAGATAATTACGCTTTCACACATAACAAAGTAAGTAGCACAATAAAAGCGACAAAAATTAGTATGAAAGTAGCATCACTTAAAATGACAAAGAGAAACGCAGATAGATAGGGAGTGAACACATTAAAAAGAGAAATTCAGTTTTACAATGTGTTGTAGAAGGGTCATTTGTCTTTGTGCACACTCTCCTTCACTTCTTTGCCCAGTGTTTTCTACGTTGCACTCAGTTCCTCTACTCGTTATGCATCCTTAAACTGATTCATTCTCTGCCTCACCATCTTCCTCTCGTTGATCAGCTTACACGTATAAGTCGACATCCATACCTTCTGTTCTTTCCTCTTTCTAGTATCCAAGCATCGATGCAAGATATCACTAATTAAAAAGACGTAGCTGCTAGGTACGGAGTGTCTGGAAATCAGAGGCAGTGCCGTCAGGCTGGTGTACTTCTATAATCACCCCAGTCTGAAAGCAAGAAGGAAATCCTCCTGTGACTAATATGTCCAAATTTCCTGACCTGGAGGCGGCATTTGACTCTCTCGACCGTGAGGTATTGTGCCAGTGTCTAACTGTGATGGGAGTAAATTGTACAAAAGTGTACATCACAGGAGCTAATTCTTGAGGAACAGACATCCACAGCAATTTGATAAACTGTAAAAAGAGTTCATAATAATCACCCAATAGCTGAGAAACAGAATTAGATCGATGAATATACACATTAGCATACTTCTGTCGATAACTGCTTCTCATGAAGATACTGCCTTAGCCTTAACGTTAATAGGGGTCTATAGAAAAAGGGATCAAATTACAGTCCTTGAGTTTAGGAACTCGAAGACGATGCAGAGAAATTATTACGTATTGATTTCATTTCAAGAACAACTTCCAGTCAATCCAATAAAATCTATCCCTCGATAACAGCACTCGGACAAATGAATTCAAGATTTCAGAGTGTGACTTCCTATAGAAATTCAGGTCAACCTTGAAGAGTACGAAATCCGTGTCTGCGGTATCTTGCATTCAAATAATGTGAAAATATACACTGAGAACACTGAAGATGAGACGCACAAGTAGTGAAATATAAGATTACTTACCTGTAATGTGCGCAAAGCATCTGATAATTCTTTGGTTAGTTTAGGCATTTCAGAAGATCTCTCTTGAAACACAAAACACGAAAGAAGTGCTGCAGTATGTTCTGATGATAATCGATTGAAAATTCCATCGAATAAAAGTTCTGTTAACAATAGTTCATCTGCTGATGTAATCTCACAGGCTACACAGCCTTTTAATTCGATTACGTCATGTTCAGAAACAAAATTTAACCGTCGTAAAACACGTTTACGCGCAGATAATTCTTCCAGTTGAATTAATGAAATTTTGCTGTTAAGATTAGCAGTAAGAATATCAATACGTTTACGAAGCTGTTCTTTCTTAGTATAGTTTTTCAGAAGTTCTGAAAGACGGGGATCATCATGCAACCAATGATGTTGTAAACGTTCTTGAAAGGCGTTTACTTTCTGCAAAGATAAAAGTAAAGGATAAAAACTTGAGTTGGGAACAAAATTATGCGCAAATAGCAGTTTAAGGAAAGTGTATGGTGGAGGGAAAAACAAAGAATGAAGTAAACTTACTTCAAAGTTGTATTTTATTACGAATTAAAAATAGTGCAACCAAAATACAGCCGGATTCTTCTATTTTAAGTTATGACCATCTGTTAGGAAATAAAAACTGACCTGAAAAACAATTATTTTCAATAAGATGCCTTTCGAAACCTTAAACCTAAGTGAAACTTTAAATCTAAAAAAAAACTCGCTCCATAGCTGCCTAGTTAACAATGTCACATGTAAAACTTATGAACATTAATAAACGTTCACTCTCATTAAAATGTTTAAAGTTAAAAAAAGTCTTTTCAGTTTCCCTCATTTTGCTTTACTTGTTAGAGGTTGGATTGGAGAACAGACTTAAGCGGCTAGTGATCATTTTTTGAATTGAAGTCTCAGAGTTCAGTACGGAATCGTATCGTACGAGTGAATAGATACTACTACAAATTGCACTGGTAATGAATAACAGTAGAAAATGTCATAATGCAACACTTTAAGATATAATTATCATTAACTAGGACATAACTGGATTTTTCACAGTATTTCTATCAAGTGCCAAAACATGTCATCACAGAAGTGTGTACTACACTGTTCTTAAAAGAACAACTCAAACCCAATGAACTTTGGCTCAACCACTTTTGATATAAAGTTTACAAGGAAACTGTAAACACACTGAACGCATTTAGTATATGAATATAATTTACACTGGTGAATAAACAGTTGTTTCCTGATATCATATAGTTTAATGCCTCCGGAGATTTCTAGCTTTTTAAATACAAAATATTCTGTTGGATGGTTTGTAAGGAATGCCCTATAGCACAATGCTAGCTGAAGTAGTTTCAGGCTGGGGGAAAGTTAGAATGCCCAGGCTAAAACAGCAGTCCATGAAGTCTTCGACTATCGGTGATGTAGGCTTCCCGGTTGGAGTGTGCGTGAAAACTGAGATCTGTGTTAGGACACTAGCTGATACGACTGGAACAGAACAACATCACTTATTCGCAAGAAGCTTCCAGTCATCTGTAATCAGTCAGGCATACTTACCGACGCCCGACACCAGCTATATTTCTCGACTTAAAAGGGAGATTTGACCTCTTCGATTGAGAGGTTTTTTTGCCTTTCTCAACGGAAGAGGCGCTGAGTAAGCACATCACTCCATTGAAGTCTTCACTCAAACAATCGTGGGCGTGTAAGAGTCTATGGTGGGTTGTGTATGTCAAGTGGCGCCCATAAAGCCTGTTCACACTCGCCATTCCTATTTATCACAGACGAACTTACGGAGGTCTCTCTCTCGCTTTTATTCAACTTCATAGGGATGATCTCATCTCAGGAGAATCCTTGGTAGATCGAGAGTACGCAGATAACATAAACCAGTCAGATGAAGACCCTGAAAAATGCAGTCTTCTACAAACCTTGAAAAGCGATCTGAGAATGTTTCGGGTGCGCTTCACACCATCTAAGTGAAAATTGTTGCTCAAGAACCAGAAGTGGTCTTCAATGCTACTCTGTCTGACGATAGGGAGTGAAATAGTATTTCTTTTATTCCTCTTCCTCATTTTTACTGCTGTCTATTGCTTCTAACCGACTCTTTTGTATCTATCATCTTCCATCTTAGTGCTTTCTAGTACGACGTGCTGAAATCAAGTGTGACAACTTGAACCATTAAGCAGTTATGTCTTTTTTATTTGCTGATGCTCTTTTCAGACTTTCTGTTACTTTTAACTGCTTCAGTTTTTCCCTAACTTCGATCCTGATGCATTGTCACTTAATATGCCGATAAGAGGTATAAGAACTTAGCTAGTTACACAGTAACCCCAGGTCCCATGCTGATATAAAATGGCAGTCTGGTCATAGGAATACAACAGAATAAAAATGATTAAAATGCACCTCTATCCACAACTTTTCACACTTACCTCATTCACTTCCAAAAATCGGGAATCATTAATATGCATATCTGCAATGGGATCTAGAATTGGTAAACTTCCACCCATACGAGTTTTGGCCTTCTCTATTGCATTCAAAACTCCTTGTTTAGCTTCCTTTGAACGGAGATCATTCGGAACAACCAGCCGTACAGCACTGATACCGACAACACAATCCAATCGGATTGGTATAATCTCAGCCAGTGGTTGTGTCTCACCACTAGTAGCGCCTGTCGAATCCGAACTTTCTGAATCCGTTACGGTACCAGTTTTAGCAACACCAGAATCGTCTATATCAGATTTACAGGGGTTAGCATATAACAAGCAGTCCAGTATATAAAATGACTCGGGCGCAGATGATCGGTCCTTACGCTGACGTTTCTTTAGACTGATTACCGCTCCCCATCCATAAGAAACTGATTCAACACAACCTGTAATGTGGAAGATTGAGTTGAATAACAGTATTAAAAAGATTAGTGAACTGAACATACAGATGAAAGCATGAATAAAAGAAAAGTAATATCCATTCACAAACGACGTTGAAACAGATGATCAAAACTCACAGACAGTCCGAGCGAATTAAGATGGAGCAGACATTCGTTTTCTGAGGTCCTACAATACCAGATATTTCTCTTAAAAAACAAAAGAGTTACCGTTACGGCGTTAATAAATCCACAATGCAGAGGGTTCCAAGGTTAAGTAGAACTGTTTAATGAATTGGAGTGGGTTAGCAGGAAGGTGCTTTCACCGTACAGCAAGTAATATCATGCTCATGCTACATTATCTAATTTAAAAAGCGGAGATACAAAAGGTGAAATCAGGAGATAGCAAACTTCTCCCTTCACAACAGAATCTCAGGGAAGGCGGAATAACTTTATAGAAGAATTTAGGAAAATCAAACTAAAATCTCGAACTTCCGAAAACGTCATGCATGTCTCACCATAACCAAATGTCTCTTCATCTCTGCAGTCACGCTTTATCAATATTAGCTCAATGTACTTACCACCTACCTTAAGAAAAAACTACCTTTCACAGGATGGACAACTGGGAAGTCTAAACAACCCTCACAACTTGCTCATCACTCAAGTTTCCTCAGATCACTACCAACCTTCCACACTACATACCTTAGAATCATTCATGTCTCTCAAGCAATATTCCTACTTCATTTTTAGTTTTCGCTAGCCCTGAAGCTCTCGATAACGATTTAGCTTCATGGAACAGCATCTTCGGCCTACTGTAACAGAGCTCCAAACTGCACATTGAAGCTTTCAACGTCCGCAACATTCGATAAATCGGACTACAAGCTTCGCTAACGAAAACTCTAGCATCATCTCGGGTCATGTATGTGTGCTGTGTTTTTGAGACACGCATACAGGACCCAGGTGTGGCTATCCACTTAACCCCATCCAACCAAAGAGGTGAATTTGCGAAATTCGCTCTTCGTCTTTCTGAGATTCAATCGCCAGTCCTCGTGATCTTCTTACAAATGTTAGCATAGCGTCAAGTTTCAAAGCGGAAGGTGCACTGCACTGCTCGACTGGTTTCCAGTTGACAGTTACCTGTGCACTACAGAACGAAATAGAAGAGGAGAGACTATGACGAATACCAACGCACGACAACAATTTGTTTTGATCTCTGCCTATACACCCACTGGTAGCAGTTCAGATGAAGTAGAAGATGAATCGAAAATAACAGAAAGACAGACACAGACAAAACCAACGTAGAATCTCGCATAGAAGTGCAACACATGTTGAGGTCAGCTTTATTGTTGAAGGTTCACAATATGATCGATTGACTCCTCAAGTCTCATAGCCATCTAATAGTATATAACGAACTGCAGCGTAGTATCTTCGACATTTAGTAGGTACTTGAATATCTTGCTGGTGCCAGAGATGGCCTACATTGGCGAATGTCATTGAGACTTCGTAAACAAGCAACGAATTTATGTTGAAGCAACATCCCAATCAAGTCAATCGGTTAGTGCATTCTACCGCTTCACTATTTATCAATAAACTCAGTTTTAGTTCAAGTCAGTTTTGAAATATCTTACATTTGATATAGGCAAAACGCATGCTAAATACACTCCCATTCCTTGATATCTTTGATATGATAATGATGATATTAAGTGTAGCAATTGAAACTGTCATACATTAATGCTGGATTCCATAGGGATCCTCATCGTCTAACACCCTGTTAGTTGTGAAATTGGTAGTGCAGTTTTAGGAAACTGGGAATAGTGTTTTTCTGACTCGGATCATTGGTGATAGTTACAAGGAGAGGTTGATAAGGTTGCATGAGGCTCAATAAAAATACCAAAAGTGAAGGCAAGGTGAACAACAAAGGTAAGGAAGGTAGGTTATGATTAGTTGCCTTCTGTATACTGCTGGAAATGTGAAGGTGGTTAGTACTTCACGGCTGCCCACACAATGGAAGTTGTTTCTGCAAGGTGTCAGCGAGAAATACCTAAAAGTATCTAACAACAAATGTAGGATGGAAGTAATTCGCATTATATAAACTAGGAAATTTGCAAGCAATAGGATGGGATTCAATTTTAAATTAAAAATTCGAGCAATACACAGCTTAGAAAACGTTTTCAGGTGTACGCTCCAATGTCAACAAGAATGACCTACTTGGATAGTATAGTATTTTGTTTGATCACCTTCCTCTTGCAGTATTTCCAGATGCATGAAAATAATAGACATGATGCACAGTCAAGAGCTAATTCTTATCTTCTGAAACTTTCGCCATACAGTAAAGTATAAGGTTATAGAGAAGACAGTCACTGTTAGAAAGTAATTGGAGTATTTTAGCATTGCTATTTGCTTTTTCAACTTACTTGGCCACCCCTACTATGACATGCCCTAATTAGTGGAATTCGGTTATTGAGTTAAAGAATAACTTGTGTTACCTACTGTTAACAAGTTCTTCAGTCAACAGTGAACGTGAAATAAAGCGATAAGACTAGCAAAAATTGAGGAATATTAACAATCATAGTTTTCTTTGATTAAACTTCCAACACATTAACTCACTTTAACAAGACGACCTGGTTGAAGAAATGGTACTATATACTGTGGACGTCTTATGTACTGCCATTGTTGCCAAACCAGTTCATTTAAACATGAGTGAATTTGATGATAGGATTCAACGGACTCTTCGTCTTCAACAATAGTTGACGCATAAGTTGTACGTAACTCGCTTAATTCTAAATAGAAGTGAGGCAGACTTAAGTTAAAATTATTTGTGTAAAATATAAATTTTGTCTTCGATTTGAAAACTATACTGTATGCTTAAACATTCTCTTTAAAGCAATCACTAAAATAGAATTAACGAAAAACAAACTACTGAAAGCTATGGGATTCTATGATAACTTCAAAGATGTGTATGCCCGCCTGTTCGCAAATGCGACAGAATATAGGATGTAGGTTAAGCTTGTATCAACCGAAGCATGCTTAAAATCAGATAAAGATATTTTTGAATCACACAAATGCGGTTAAAAAAGCGTACTCAACTTTCTTGTCCGATAGGCATTCAATACTCCTAAAACAATTGAGTCAGGCCCTGATCGAAGTTCATTAAAAGCAGGCAGTTTATTGCCTGCAAGGCTTGTTTCTCAATGTTCTATTCAACCAGGTTGTCCAAAGGTCGGACGTAATGACAGTAGCTACTGTTTCGAAGTGGAAAAATGATACTATAAGGGAAATTGATGCATGAAACTATACCTCTGGCAAAAATTCAGTGTAGATGGGAAACCATTTTCCCTTACGTGACCAATACTTACAACGGTGTGGTTGATGGATGTAAGGAGGCGGGGAATGAGATAGATTGATCCTCGGAACTTCTAATCTCTGCACGAACCTCTTAATCCATCTAGTAGATACGTATCTTCTGCAGGTAAGCAATAGTTCCATCATGAATAAACGCCATAAGTTAATGGACTTTATGAAAAGTGGTTTACTGGGTCAAATCAAATAGATCTTGGTGACAGACAATACTATGATTCAGCAAATATTCCTTCTCAGTGCAATGAAATAACTTGAAACTGACTAACTAACAGTCATTTGGAAAAACACGATCATACATGAAACCGTACAGCCAGCCCGATACAACGAATTACACAAACCTTATATGAACACAATAATTGAAAATAAACACTTGTGCATAAATATTTCTCGAATCAGTAATTACACCGAGAAAAATCCCTTCTCTAAAAGAAATTAAATCAAAATATTATTGCATTAATAATTCAACCGGAAATCCGGTGGTGGTGGGTTTGAATCCTCCCGCAGCCCAAATTTTCATTTCACCTTGAATCACCCAATATCAATAGCTATGTAAGCTAGATTTCAGTGAAAATATTAGTGCCAATAAATCAAACAGCGCAAAAATTGCAGAAATATAAATTGTTTCACGATGGCATATTTTACAACCCAGGTCAATAAAACCCATGAATAAGATATATTAAAACCCTTAAAACCCATGAAGACGAACAGATGGTAAAAATGAAGGATTATTTGAAAGTATAGTGAGAAACTATCTGAGCTATTGCTGTTGTCGACATACGACAGCGGTGAGAAAAGATAAGTCTTAATGAGAAATAAGAACAAACAGACTTAAAATATTGCGCCAAGCAACACAATTGTGAACTGAGAAATGTCGAGACATGCAGGTTATCAAGTCGGGGAATTCCAGGGATAAGTGCTTAGCGATTCTATGAAAGATGGCTTACAACTGACAAAAATGATAAAGATGAATTAAAGCCTTATCTTCTTTAAACTTTACTACAAAATAAAAAAAAACTACTTCCATTTCATGTTAGTGTTTACTTTTCCTGTACTTGCAAAGCTTAGTAAAGTAAGTCAAGAGTTTGAAATGAGGTTCTACTTTGTTACAACTGTAACTTAAGATCTCTAACGATGATACCTACTATCTTGAAGATGTAAGAAAGGTGACATACTTGTTTACATAAATATGATTAGAAGACTATGACTGCTATGTTTTACAACTCATTTTACCCTCACTAGCATAGAAAGTTCATCAGAATGTTGAATGATCATATTTACTCAATATACACAAACAACTGCGTACAATGATTGGGAAAAATGACATAACCATTAGTTTTTAATAAAGTGAATATTGTTGGAAGGTCCCAGATTTGCATAAAACATTGCTACAAATCTAAACATTCTTAAATTGTCGTTTTCGCGTAATTTTTTACGGCATGACCAGTAGTTCACTTTTGCCACCATTTTCAAGGTAACTCGCTGATTGGTTAATGCTCACTTTTACTGTGTTAATGTTTCATATTCTAAACAAGATTATATATATATATATATATATATATATATATATATATATATATATATATTGGTTACTTGACTATTCTTCTCAGATGAACAAATTCTCCTATCCAGTTCAGTCTCCTCGATTTCATCCGGGTTGGAAACGGTATATTTTACGTATGAAGTTATCTATCAGTCAAGCGTGAGTATTATGTCATCTCGGACTATATATCAATATAGAAACTTAATGTTTGTTGAGTTTTTCTTTAAATATTCAATTTAAACGCAAATGAGGAAATTCAACTGATAACAGTGATTTGGATAGTATTACTATGATCACTATTATTTTACATTCGTCTCAAAATACAGCTGGAAAGACATGATCAACTAGTGATCATACTCCATTAACATTGATATTCGCACAGGTATAAACAATATCCTACAAACTAGAATGTCGTAATTTCATTAGGAAAAACTAATCACCAAAGAGGATTACAGCACTACCCTTGATCACAATGTGGATGTTATGTGCAACTAGAATACCTTAGCAGTAAAAAAGCACCAAAAAATTCTGAATGAAATGCCTAAGGTACCCACTCTTTTGAGACCATTCACGCACTTTGCTGATGTATGACCAAGTGTGGATATTCTTGATAATTCCTTCTATATATTTCGCAAAGTCAAACCATCAACATATCGCTAATTGTAGATCGATACAAAACTTATACAATATGTTGGGATAAGAACCGTAGAGTAAATAGATTATTTTTAATTCAGTAAGCAAGAAAAATTTTGTAAACCATATATGGAAATTACAAATTTAAACAACGGATTCAAAAATCGGAAGTGAAAATATGGAAAATGCAGAGATAATCAGCCTACCTTTATACAAATCAGGAAGGCTGGAATAATTCTGAAATTGACAGAAACTTCTCTCCATCATGTATTCGGGATTAATTTCTTCTACACGTAATAAATTCAGCAACATATTGTAGGTAATGTGAAAAGCTGAGTTAAGTGGAGGTGGTGGACCCATCATAACTTGATGTGCTATTTCACTAGTCATGCTCTCATCGACCATTAGAATAACTGTGCCGCTGTCATCTTTACCACGACGACCAGCACGACCAGACATTTGTATGTATTCACCAGATGTTATCTATATAAAACAATAAAAAGAGTAATTAAATCAATAAAAAATGTAGGCATGTGTGAAATTTGTTTACATGACAAATCAACGATACTTGGACAGTCAACAGCTGCTGTTCACCATTCCCCTATATCCAATAACCATTCAGTTGATATCAAGTTACATTTTAAAAAATCAGTTTCAATTTTACTAGAAATCATAAGTTCCTGAAATTGAATAAATGAACATCATTCCCAGTATATTGAAGAAGCCAGACTCTAATCTTCAAAATAAAAAATAAATTAGCTTAAATGTGTGCGCAAACCATTTGAGAAGGGTTGCTAGGAAAAGCCCTAAGTGGTTTCAGAAACACAGTTGCTAGTAGTGCAATACATAAAGGTAACATGCACCCATAATCTTTTACGGCAGAACATATTGGAAACCAATCTGAGAACCGACAGAGAAACAGATGTCAGTCACGTGCAGTGCTAAACAACTCAGTAACAAGTTAAATTGTAGCAAAACATAGATGGAAGACTACAGAGATGTGAGAACAAAGATACCAGTAATGAAGAAAAAACAAAACTAAGCGTCTGGATACACCACATTTTAATCAAAATATACAGATAATAAGAAACAGAAATAATTGTACCGTCATTTTAATTCTAACACTTTGCGAACTTGGATGTCATAGCAGTTTGTCGTTTATCCAGCTGAAAAAGGTAGATGAAAATACTAAAAGACTTCGTTATTTAAAAAAGTTGAACTGCAGCACAATTCAGAGATTCGGGACGGAATTTTATAGTTAACAATTCGAAACGTACGATCCGAAATACAAAGTTTGCAACATATATTAAAGCGCTATGGAAAAATCCTGATAAATGAATCCTTGAATTAACTGAATCTTTAGTCATACAAAAATCTAAACCGCATCCACGCTAGGTAATAAGAAACAGTTTGAAATCACGATGAATCTGTTAAAGCGACTTCAGCCTTGGTGTAAAGGTCAATAACGGAAGTTGTTCTTAATTCACTAACTGCGAATTTTCCACTTTATACCGATTGGTTTCAGTTATGCTTATCTTTCACAAAACATTTTAAGAAGAAAATATATCTAACGCACGATCACTGAAATGCTATGCATTCATACATGTTTTTACAAATTCAGGTTATTCGGTAGTATATTTCGTTGGTTGGAGAACAGTATGCACCGTTCACTACACAGTTGGATGGTGAAAAAAGTTACTCACTAGTCAAAATTAGGAAGACGTTACAGATGGTCAGACTAAAACATTTCATCAATCCATGAAGTCTTTGAGTATTGGTGAGCTGTGTAAGGAAATACAGACTTCTGTATGACACCAAAAAAACAGTGGTTAGACACTCCAGAATCGATTTCAGTGATGCAGATATAGCCACACACTATCTTTATCTTGGTCATCACACAAAATTCGACAATTGTCTTACTCTTCTTTGTTCTCTTTTTACTGAGTAGCTAAGTGATAACGTCTCTGATTGCAGTAACGGGTGACGCAGGTTCGGACCTCATAGGGGACATCAGTTCGCTAGAGGTTGCATCTAATGCAACTTTGCCAACATACGCAATACCCGGCACCAGAAAGATCCAAGACCATTGACCAAAAGATGTTTATAGTGAAACGTCATTTGCCTTGTCCGATTGCACAGTTGTCAGAAACCATCATGGAAACTGGAAGACTAATGGAAGCTGCAGATTAAAAATTAAGGAAGTCCATTTAGTATTGCTGGTGTGTGGTAGAACCACCAAGTGAGCAACTTTCAAGCTAGGATAAGCTCTTTTCAATATCAGATGAAGGAATTTAAAAAAAGAAAATAAGCGGAAAGATGGAACCAAATAAACAGAATGGAAGCTGAGTCGATAGAATTTTCTACTGTATTCAATTCTAAATGTGAATAACTCACAATACCATGTTAGCCCCAAATAGCTTCAGATACATATAAACTATTCATGGCGTGTTCGAATAGTTTGATTCAATTCAATTCGTAACCAGATCAGGTAAAGGAATCATTTCTTTGGACGGCAGTAATTACTAACGTAACGCTCACTGAAACATTTTCAAGGACTTCGTCGAAAACATTAATTTCTATGTTGGTCCTCTGAAACACTATTAAGAACAGCTAATTTTCAGCCGCGCTTTCAGCACCCTGTTCATGTTAAATAATGTAATTTGCAGAGAAAGGGATGGAGTTGTAATGGGGTCACCTATTGGCCCTCAATTACCATACTGCGTTATAGTAAACTCAGAAAGCAGTTTTGCTATTGAGGATTAATAGTTTTTGCCTGCGTAACAAGTTTTTCGGTGATACTCATTATGCGTGACTCCTAAACTGATGTTGAAATAAAAGTTGAAAAGCTTAATTGTTAGTAACTAATCGCCGAAGATCGCATCACAATCTGTTGTAAACTCGAGATCTCACATGTAGGATTTCCTACTGTAAAGAAAAGACGGTTCTCTTTAGAGACTGGTTTATAAAAGGATGGAAAACACTGAGTAGAAGATATTTTAGTCATTCAATGTTGTCATTTACTAAGATCTGAAAATGAACTGGAAAACTTTGACATTCACTCTTGTGAAATAGTTATCCCTCCAGATTGATTGGGGAAAATTACCAACCAAATAATGCACTGAAAAAATCCCTGCAGTTCCGACTAAGGTTGTATTTACGAACGTTGATTTTAGAGTAATACAAGAGATCCTGAAAAACCCGGTTGACAACACTAAAGAACACCTTCTTCTCTGTGTAGCTTTAGGTCACCCGTAGTCAGTGTCTGATTTGGGAATATGTTAAAGATAAGCTACTGATTTAGAGCATATCAATACATACGTACTAGTTCACTTCCTTCTGAGGAGTTAGTTGCATAAGTCAAACACAGCGCTCATTTTTAAAACATATATTTGAACATTATAATGGATCACCAGTAAGCGAAGCATGTTAATTAACCAACATTTCAGTATTTGGACATGGGTTCGATTTTCGTCTTAAAGCTTCACCAAAATCCTCTTTAAAATTATGTACTCCGCTATACCCGATTTTTCAAAAGGAATAAGGCTTTGTAACTTGCACACGGTAAAAGCACTGGCAGTTTACCGATCCACACCCGAGTTGTGTATGCCGAAGAAATATGTTGAATCCTTCATTATGCTATGCTTTTAATCACATATTCGATTTCCCTGTTCTCATTATTATGAGTTATTTCAGGACTAACACTTTCCAGTAGAATCTATCTCCTTCAACTTTGTACCTGTCAAGTGGACACTAAACCACCTTACTTTACAGTTGGGGACAATATTCTCCTAGTGAAATTCCTAGCATCTGTGATCACTTTTATCAATTTGTAAATAATTAGGTAACCCTTTCAGGTTTCAATAACAACTTTGTCCTGCAGATGA
The DNA here is from genome assembly GCA_944470555.2 of Heterobilharzia americana. NCBI lineage: Eukaryota > Metazoa > Platyhelminthes > Trematoda > Strigeidida > Schistosomatidae > Heterobilharzia > Heterobilharzia americana. Next base: position 32,780,870 of record OX104134.1, read on the forward strand.
AGACAACGTCGATAACGTAATAACAAACCCTAACGTTCAATAACTGATATGATTCCTCTTCAATGATAGTCGATTATTATCTGTGTGCAAAATATATAAATACAAATGTACAACTTTTGAGGATGATACTACTGACAGAAATTTCTTTAGCAAATTTTCTTTGCTATATGACTAAATGGGTATTTATAAAATGCTTCAGAAAGTTTAGTCTTAACAAATAAATCGCTCACATATAAGATATTACAATATACTAGTCCCTGTGGGATAGAAAATAATTAAAATAAACTAATTCCTACTCTGAAACGCACGGATTATTCATAGTTTCACTTAAAACCACTATCGTTATTTGCATCGAAAATTGATTTGCTCTACTTTTTAATTATGGTACAATTTACGTCAAGAACTTTTGACTGAATATCCAAAGTTGAGCAAATTTAAATAATCCTCAAGGTGAAAGATGACTACTTGATACCAAATTATGCTTCTGAAATATAGATGATGTAGTAGCGCTAAGTGTGAGCAGTAATTGATTATTTTTCCTTATGAGCTAGTAGTGAAATATAGGAACACGTATATTAAGCATGTGGAACTTAAGAGCTGAGCAAAATGCACATCTTGGACTACGCTACCAGCCACTACTAAACATAATCAAGATATGATGAAGGAATATATCAAGGCATTCATCCGATGAGAGATAACTGCCCGGAAAGTTTAAGTCAGTCAGCTCAGCAACTGGGAAAATAAAGGCGCACGTAATACATGAAGAAAACTTGACATTTCAGTCGCCGGGCGGTATCTGATCCAATAAATCCTATGCAAAAATAAGGTCTTCACCTTTCAAATGACCACACTACACATTTAAGTGATAGCCGCAATATCGACAATCAGACAAGCTAGTGAAAAACGGTTTAAATACTTTGCATATGATCAAATAACCCTTACAACACACTCTTATTCAATACATTACTTAACCTTGGGGAGAAATGTGAAACCGTAATCCATCGAACTTGGAGGACATATTTCTAATAAATAATTTGATTAGAGAAATCAAAGAAAAGGTATGGTGAAAATATGGCTTCCAGTGTCAATATGAAATTATGTTGAAATTTTCGATGAACACGGAACAAGATACACCTGCAAATCGGCCTATGTTGTCATGTCTCTAACTGACACAAAGAAATAAAATCAGCAGAGAGGACGAAGGCCAGGAAGAAAACATGGAAGAAAGTGGAGGTCGAATTGGACACATTTAAAATGACCTCCGGTGTTCTGAAATACATCTGTGATTGTCTCAGTAACAAAGATTTTTGTCATAATAGGAACTGCAGCAAATAAACCTACACTTCAACAGAAAATACAAAAGGGTTTAGAGTTCTGTCCTAAACTATCTTAAATTACTGTGTTTAGGTATATGATCACTGGACATAAAAGACAAGTCACGAAACTTTTTAACTACGTCATATGTTGGTATAGTTTCTTATTCAGAGACCTACACGTAACCTTAGTGTTGATCACCGGCAGTCCAATCAGATACAGGTTACATTAACCCTGGTAGTGATCAAATCAATGAACAATACTAGTGAAAAAGCATGCTTAAACCTAAACACTTCTGTTCCAATTCTTTTACCAGCAAGCTTCTTGAACTTGATGTATATGAGTTGGTCTACATGCTCCATATTTTACTTTCTATACAGACTAGATGTGCTAGCAGGATAATACGAACGAACTAACAAGCTGGCATTTTTCGGTTATGAGAAGAACAACAACTATTCTCAACTTTTCATTCACAATCTTCGAAGACAGGCTTCTGGTTCAATTTCCCCTGAAAAGCAACAATGTAATTACACAATTTCTTAACGACAAACACAACCGGACACACCAATTCCAAGTTGGTCAATATCTCAATATTAGGTAATCAAGCATATTTGCACGCTTCTGTTTAGAACAGTAGTCTATAAGACAAAGTTTGAGGACTACACTCATATAAAAAAAAACACCCTCCTGTGAGAAACAGCATTACTTCTGAATTGACATGATCCGTAGTTACTAAGTGAATATTGTTCAGATGTTACTAGGATGATTTAAGGTAACTAAGTACCATTTGTTAAGACAACCTTACAGTTGTTGTAGTATAAAAAATTTCCGTTGCGTATATAGAAGTAGTGGGAGCAAAATTAATTCATAAAGTACAACTAATATAATAAGAAGGTATATGATAAAGATGTAACAGTGGTTGTTTTATATTGACGTTATTTTTATACCCCAGAGAAGCAAGTCCGTTGTGAGATTAAAACGATAGTACCACCAAAAGATCTTTTAAGCAAAACTTTTAGAGGTATTGAAATCTATTACGCAGTGAAGCATCTTACAAAACGTCATTCAGCCCTGTATTGTGAGTGCAACCAAACTATGACTAAGAATGAAAATAGAAATTCACTCAGCAACAATTTCACGTTTGTGCAGTAGGCAATGAGTCACACCAGTTGAGTGGAAAGTTATGATACAACCTGATGACCCCGACCACGGTTAGTGGAGTGATTTTGAACCCATGACCCTCTTGGTTGAAAACTAAGTGCTTAAAACAACCGTCACAGCTCAGGTTCGATAAGTAGTGGTTATCTAAAACAAATTTGGACATACAATATTCAGACAGACGAAATAATGAAAACGTTCTACATACCCAACGATACGACTGGCCATCGTATTTACGGGCTGAAGTGAATAGGACTGTTCTAGCAGGCATATTTAAACCCATAGCAAACGTTTCTGTGGCGAAGAGGCACTAGAAGTGAAAAAAAAAACATGAAAAGCGATTTAGAAATACTCCCATTTATAATCATTCAGGGACCAATTCGTATGAGCAGTGAACTTCCGACAACTAACAACCTAGAACTTCAGTCACTCCACTTCAGTGACGGAATACACAAAGCAATAACATCACATTGAATAAAGCTACATCACATTCTGAAGCACACAATCAAAAAGACAGAAAAAGTAAGGGAGAACCTGCAGACTCGGTTGCGGCTGTCACACTTCACAGCATACAAAGAACGGGTGGACAGAATAAGAATGATATCAAAGTAGACAAAGTTGTGTGAGACAATAAAAAATTTGAAGATAACGGTCACTGTAAATATCCCAACATTAGATGTCAAGGAGTGAATGCATCTGCACCACTGTTACCGATTTTCAGTCATCTCACCAAGAGTTCTCAACCACTGATTCCTTTCGTCTCAAAGAACCCAACCAGGTAGTCTACACCTCCAAACACAGCTCAGACCAACAGTTAGGAACTTCATTGACTGGTGCTACCACTCTGAACCGTCTTTAAAACTAATCCAGCTTCTCCTAGCATGGTACGTCAATGTAAGCGGTGGATCGGCATGCGCAGTACATGTCTAAGCCATCTCAGTCTCTGAAGGTTCACAACCTCAAAATTCGACTTGTCTGTCCTGCCTAGTTCCCTTCGCCTGACCTCAACATTGCTCACATTGTGATCCCATCAAACGCGAGCAATCCTACGAATACACTTGTGATCAAAACTCTGCAACCACTTCATGTCTTCTACTTTTAACGGTCATCTCTCACAACCGTATAAGAGGACAGAACGAACTGCAGTGTAGCATACTCACCCTTTGATAGCTAGTCGAATATTTCGCAAGTCGGCACCACGGATGACGCAAGTTGTCAGATGCCAAACGAGCCTTATGTATCTGAATTGAGATTTCGTCAGAAACCAGCCCGTTCAGGTCGATGCAGCTCCCCAAATAGATGAAGTGGTGGTCACATTCCACCACTTCTCTCCCTATCATTAAAGTGGGAATAGTTGCAGATCAGTCCTGGAGCATCATCTTACATTTGACAAGTGTGAAACGCATGCCAAACGTATTCAGATTTCTGCTCAACGCGTTCACAAGACCCTGTCTGCATCTTGTCACCTAACCGGACAATATCATCTGAATGCTCTAAGTCAACCAAATGTCCTCCAGGTAGGGGAGCAGGCCAATCCCTGTGAAGTCAGACCCAACTAAGGTTCTGTCCATTAGTACGTCTATAATGAGGTTAAATAGGAACGGTGACAGTGGTTATCCCTGTTGGACACCACTAATTGTCGTCAACTCACGTGAAAACTCTCCATTGGCCCTTACACGGCCGCGTGAGTTCGAGTAGAGAGCATTGATAAGCATTACATACTTGTTCGGTACTCCTATCACAGTTAGACACTGGCACAATACCTCACGGTCGAGAGAGTCAAATGCCGCCTTCAGGTTAAGAAATATAGCAACTTACAGAATCCGGTAAGTGCGTCGGTGTTACAGGACACTTCGGAGGGTGAAAGTATGATGGATCCCGCTTGGTCGAGGTAACGAACCTGCCGGACGTTTTCGAGTTTGCTGCTCTCGAGCCTGGGTTAGGTGTCAGATATCTGTGGACGTAAGGATCTTGGACATAATATTAGTCAAACTGATGCTCCTACGGTTATCACCATGAAATTTCTCCCCTTTCTTATGAACTGAAATGAAGAAATCGGATAGTAATCAGTAAGGGGTCCATATGTATCGGGGGGGAAAGGACGATGAAAAGATTAATTAGAATAGCAGTGCGACTGACTAACTATTCTTTGGCTGCTCTACATCGATTCCGATCTGCATTAAGTGTTGAAGACCTCCAAATATTATGACACTAACGAGACTGCTTCATCTTAAATGCATTGCTTGTTTACGAAGTCTCAATGACATTCGCCAATGTAGGCCATCTCTGGCACCAGCAAGATATTCAAGTACCTACTAAATGTCGAAGATACTACGCTGCAGTTCGTTATATACTATTAGATGGCTATGAGACTTGAGGAGTCAATCGATCATATTGTGAACCTTCAACAATAAAGCTGACCTCAACATGTGTTGCACTTCTATGCGAGATTCTACGTTGGTTTTGTCTGTGTCTGTCTTTCTGTTATTTTCGATTCATCTTCTACTTCATCTGAACTGCTACCAGTGGGTGTATAGGCAGAGATCAAAACAAATTGTTGTCGTGCGTTGGTATTCGTCATAGTCTCTCCTCTTCTATTTCGTTCTGTAGTGCACAGGTAACTGTCAACTAGAAACCAGTCGAGCAGTGCAGTGCACCTTCTGCTTTGAAACTTGACGCTATGCTAACATTTGTAAGAAGATCACGAGGACTGGCGATTGAATCTCCAGAAAGACGAAGAGCGAATTTCGCAAATTCACCTCTTTGGTTGGATGGGGTTAAGTGGATAGCCACACCTGGGTCCTGTATGCGTGTCTCAAAAACACAGCACACATACATGACCCGAGATGATGCTAGAGTTTTCGTTAGCGAAGCTTGTAGTCCGATTTATCGAATGTTGCGGACGTTGAAAGCTTCAATGTGCAGTTTGGAGCTCTGTTACAGTAGGCCGAAGATGCTGTTCCATGAAGCTAAATCGTTATCGAGAGCTTCAGGGCTAGCGAAAACTAAAAATGAAGTAGGAATATTGCTTGAGAGACATGAATGATTCTAAGGTATGTAGTGTGGAAGGTTGGTAGTGATCTGAGGAAACTTGAGTGATGAGCAAGTTGTGAGGGTTGTTTAGACTTCCCAGTTGTCCATCCTGTGAAAGGTAGTTTTTTCTTAAGGTAGGTGGTAAGTACATTGAGCTAATATTGATAAAGCGTGACTGCAGAGATGAAGAGACATTTGGTTATGGTGAGACATGCATGACGTTTTCGGAAGTTCGAGATTTTAGTTTGATTTTCCTAAATTCTACTACGGAAAATAGGAAGCCGAAATTGTGATAACACTGATGCATTGGAAATAGTCTTCAGAAAAGCTATCTTAGGAATTAAAAAACTAACATTCGTGAGTAAGAAACTTATGTAGAAACATTACCCGAAGATTTTGTAAGATACAATGATCACTGATATCAGTAAGTAGGTGAGTTGAAATCGTCGATCCCACACACACATTGTTCCCCACCATGCTCACTTAGGATTTATGTTTGCTGATTCATATATATATATATATATATATATATATATATATATATATATATATATATATATATATATATATATATATAAAACAGAAGTATCGCTTCTTCAACTGAAATTTTGTAGCTGTTTTCAAATCTATGAGGTAATTACAGTTGTTCAATACTGAAATACGTACTTCCTCCAATATGATGTTGCATGTATGCCCGCCGTACGAGAAGTGGCTATCGTTACTCAGTGGCCTAATGGATAAGGCTCAGATGTTTTAAATGATCGGTCTCGGGTTCGGGTCTTAGTAGGAGTAACAGCGCTAACTGGGAGGTAGGTACTTTCAGCTGATTCCACTGTTACCCACTATCCTTCACGAGTACTTTACTAAAGTTCTATCCATATATTATATCAAGCACCTTTTTCCATTAATGGACTGTTAAAGAGATGGGTCTTAATTCATAGGAGATCTCTGATTATGAAAACCTACAATACAAATTTGTGGATGGAAGTGTCTGTTTGTAAACGGTAATAGAAACCACTTGAAATGATTCTAGTGGTGCCCCGAGCAACACCGTTCAAAGTGAACTTGTATCATCTCTGCTAGTATGCATGAGTTGAAAGACAGCGTTGCTGAAATCAGAAGCAGAACTGCACAACAGAGGAAGTAAGGAACGTAATAAGGCAATGATCATAAACCAATTTACTAAGTTGACTAATTTGCACAGTATTGGCATCTTATAAGAGTGCAATTACAAATATATGCAAATTAGAAAACATCCCAGTCAGTCGGAAATACTACATCATCACACAAATGAGAACCAGTTTATTGTTTGTCTCACCAAAGCTTTTCTGTCTCACCAACTAGTGTTAAATGTAAAATACTGAACGTGAGCATATATTTTCAATTCGGCAAAGATGAATTTAAGTGTGAACATTTGGAGAGCCTATATGGTTGAGACTGAATTAAAATGAAGCAAAATAAAAATTTTACGTATACAACCATGAACCACAGATTTATGGATTCGAACCCATTAAACATACTACTATCTGCGTTGTACAATAAATGAGACCACCAACCTACTTTATACTTACTTGTCTGTAGTCAGCTAGTAGCACTGCTAGTATGAAACACATAACAGTAAAATACATGCAAAATTCAGATTTCTACTGAAATTTATTAAAAAGCGATTTGCAAACACATTAACGACATGAAAAGAGAGCAAAAAAGGGCAAAAGCTTACTTTAATTAAATTCTCTGAAAACAATATTTCAATAGTCTCCTTTAGAAGAGGTAAAAGGCCTCCGTGGTGAATCCCAATACCATGCTTAAGTAAGGGTAGAAGACTTTCCACCTGAGGTAAAGAGCGATCTTCAGGTGAAAGGCTGTCTATAGCATTGCAGAATACTTCATCAACGACCTTTTTCTCAGCATCTATATACAATAAACGGTGGTTAACCTCAATCATAAAGTTTTTGTGAAACTTAAAACCAATAAGCAATAACAAAGTTGTTGAACATTCGAAAAAACGTTCAGCTGAGATTTACCTGAAACTTGGAAAACAACCGACATGACAGTATGGTGGGTTCGAAAAAGTAGAATTTCGCCACCTCACAGCCACACAAAAACTGTTGACCCGTGTAAAAGATCCTATGCATATGTTTAGTGTTTGAATTACACTGATCTTACGATCCCGCCTACCTCTAAAATGACTTGAAAGGGCTAAGCAGGGACAAAGTTTACTTTTTCCCCTGAAATATACTGTCCGGTGATAGAAAGCCTGAGATTTGATGATGTTTCACTCTCTTGTTGAAGTAACTTTTGAAATGAAAGCATTCGGATAGCTGTTTATGACAACAAACCGCTTCAATTTGAGTGCCCATAAAGTGCTGAGATAACCACAAAATATAGTATGTAGTTCAAAAATAAAAGTGGCGAAATTCTCATGGAAGTCCAACGCATCTATCTAGTGCGAATATCATAACATTTACTATCCTATTGTAATTTCGTGTGGTTGTTATTACTCCTTACTCGAACCTTGATTATTAGATTGGTCAGTAACTCATCGTTAGTTCATGTTCCCAACTGTCTCTATTGTATTATTGATGGATAGCGGATGGCAATGAAATCCAAAACGCGTGTTTTGTCCTATTTGGGACTCATCAGCTGTATATACCCACCGCAACGGATGCCAGTAGAGACCTAGTAGTTATAGGTCGAACAATGGCAATTAATTCGTGAGAAAATGGCAGCTAATTCCAAGATGGCATTAACTTTGGTACAGCCAACACTCACAGCGTATGGTGAAAGAGCTCAACTACTTCACTTCCCAGTGCTAGATGAGGGGACAACGCAGACCAAACCAGTCCTAGGATAACGCCAATCTATGTCAAGTCAGAAAACAACGAGAGAGACCTCCATAACCACATCAACGATAAAATTAAATAAGAGTGAAGAGAGTAGACATGCTTGACAGACACCACTCGATAAGCATAACTTACCTGGTACCACCATAGGCTGTGACTCCCATAAGTTTTCAAGTACAGAGCCATCAACAAGAAGGTGCACTAAAGCGATACAATTTCTTATGCAAGTCAATAAAGAATATGTGCATTATGAGGCAGAAACACTAATAATCATGTTATCAGAAACCTTAAGTTCCAAATCGTAAACAGACCTTTGTCAGGTTTACGATTACATCAAATTCAATAAGGCTCGACAGTTGAGCTACAAAAGATCTTACATACATCCACTTGGCCAATCAAGGGACATCGCTAGTTGAATAAACCTACCAGTCGTGAAATCAAATTTGGCTAGTTGAAGTGCATAAATTTCACATTCTTTTTTACTGAAGCTAAATACAATGATTGGCTCCAAACTCCGGTGTTTCACCAAACGAACGATTTGAATAACATTATTTTCGGAGCCTATAAAAATAGAAAGTTCAAGATGGTAACAATTAACTAGTGACTACGAAAATTTTTACACTGTCAATAAATTCATTCAAAAACAAGCAACAAAAGTCTCAAACTTGCCAAAAGGCTATGTGTGACCGCTTCCAAGCAGATGTCCAGTGAGGCCTGAGGTTGCACACTATCCATTCTCTTTCAGGTACTCCAAAAAGAACTAACCTTCCAAGGTGTGGGCAGCCACGAAGTGTCAACCGCCAATACACTTTCAGTGGTATACAAGACCTAATCAAACATAACCTATCCTCTTCAACCCTCACTTTCTCATACTAATACTCAGCCTCTTACGCCTTACCTAACCTCTCACCCTGCAACCATCACCAACGATCGAAGCCATCGAAACCTCATTCCTAGTCTACGAAGACCTCGCCATACAGAAACCTTCAACGTCCGAACTCTATGCCAAATCCGACAGCAAGCATAGATCGCCAAAACTCAGGAATCTCGAGCTATGTATATAGGCTGTCTCCGAGACACGTGTACAAGATCGGAACGTGGTTGTTAAATAAACCTCACCTGACCATAGTAGTGAGTCTTCAAAATCCACCTTAAGAGTAACCGGACACCCAGTGGCTAGCTGTCGTGGACTCGCTGGTGTAGCCATAGCATTAAATTGTGAAATAAAAACTGCGCTTCTCAACTGTATATCAGCCAGCAGTCATCTATGTGCAGTTCGACTGAGTGGATCCATAAGAAATAGAAAAAATTTTGAAACTTTCCGATACCTATACGTAATATTCTTTTACGCACCCAATGACTGTAATTCGTATAATGCGAAAGAAGAACAAACCTCGCAAAGACTACTAGTTCACTAGTTACTGGCCCGTCCAAAGCCCGCATAAAGAAGGAACGTTGGGTAAATGGGTAGCAACCCTACCGCAGAAAACCAATCCAATCGCTAAAGAAACTCCAAAGCACAAACGAAATATCAAAAATAAAAACAAACTTATTCCTCGCTGGAGTTGGAGAGATGTAATGACGACGGTTGGTGAAAACCTTCGCGAAACCAGTCCCCGATGTGTCTTCTCTTCTCTCGATGAAAGCAAATGTAAACACATAGATATGGAATGTCTGCACGATGTTTGAAGCTGGCTGGCAAGGCTACCCAGATTGCAAAAGAAATGAGAAGATATAGCACAGAAGTGCTAGAAATCTATGAGAGCAGATGGAATGGAAGTGGAGAGTCAATTATCTACTCGTGTCACCCAGACGACAATCAGGAGCACATTAAGTTTTGCAGTGGCTATCATCATGTCCCCAACAGCATCGAAGACTCTCTCTCATGCAGTGGGAACCAATCTCCTCCACAATCAGGATCATCACAACAACATTCAACTCAAAAGGAAGGAAGGTCACAATCATTCAATGCTACGCTACGCACCTACAAATAATACAGATGAAGAGAAGAAGGAGAAATTCTACAGACAACTGCAACCAGTAATAGAGAAAACCCCACCCCAGATGGCAACATCAAAATTCATTCTAATAGGTGACATGAATGTCAAACTAGGAGCAGACAACACACAAAGAGAACTCATCATGGGTCTAGAGGCACTCAGTGAAATGATGAATGAGAATGGTTGACTCTTTGCCGACTTCTGCGCATCAAATGATTTAGTGATTGGTGGCACTGTATACAAACACAAGGATACTCACAAAGCAACATGGATTTCACCAGACACCAGGACACACTGAAAATCAGATCGACTTCGTCTCAGTCTCAAGAAAGTGGAGACGCAACCCACTGAGCACAAGATCAGATAAAGAAGAGGAGCAGATGTGGGTTCACGCCACTCATCATCTAGTGCAAGCAACCTACCTACCTTCCAAATCAAGTTGAAAGTCTTCAAAGAACCTGGTGGTAAACCACAGTTCAAGTTCAACACACAGAACAGAAACTCAGCTGAAGGACAAAACAACAAACGACATCTTCACGTCAGCCAGCCATCAGAACAAAATGGGAGACATTGAGCAACATCCCTGAAGGATCGGGCGTGGAAGAACACTGGAACTCTTTGAAAGAGACGTGGAAGGAAACCTCCGTAACCGTATTAGGAAGGAAAAGGAAACAGGACAAGGAATGGATCTCCACGGACATATGGAAGCTGATAGAGGAGGAAGAGGAAGATGGTGAAGCAGAAGATGGACCAGTGAAGTGTAGTCCAGGGGTGAACAACGGAAAGATGAACTGAACACAATGCATAAAACACTACACTGGTCAAAAAAGTGAAGAAGAGTGCGCGCAAAGACAAAAGACACTTCTACGACACACTAGCAAGTGAAGCAGAACAGGCTGCTGGTAGGAGAGACCCGACAACACTATATCAAATTCAAATAACCAGGTTACTTACTGTCTGTGAAGAGATCAACATAGATGAAACTAGTGAAATATAATGAAGGAAACCTAGTTACCGCCAAAGAGGAGGAACGAAGGAAACGATGGGTTGACCGATTTCAAAAACTCTTGGATCGACCACCACTACCACCTGCAACTCATCCAGAAATACCACCAGCAGCCGAGCCACAGAACTATCAGTGAACAGAAACCCCCAGACAAATGTAGAAGTGAAGTCCTGAAAGTCATAAAGTTGCTGGAATCCGGGAAGGCAGCAGGACTAGATGGAATTCCTCCAGAAGCACTGAAAACACGCAGAGACAACAGAGGACATGCTCATACCACTGCTGCAGAAGTTTTGGAAGGGAAACAGGAGAGGTACCTGCCGAGTGGGAGAAGGGCTACCTTGTCAAATTCATGAAGATGGGGGATCTAAGCCTTTGCAAGAACTGACGAGGAATCATGCTGCTGTCCACCGCAAGCAAAATATTAAGCCGCATCATCCTAGAGAGACTGAAAGATGCTCTGGATTCAAAATCTTGACCGGAACGGGCTGGCTGGCTGGCTGACTGGCTGGCTTCAGGAAAAACAAGTCATGTGCGGATCAAATTGCAACGCTGCACATCATCATAGAACAGAGTATCGAATGGCAGTCAACTTTCTACGTCAACTTTATCCACTCTGAAAATCTCTTTGAATACGTCGACCAAGAACTAATTTGGAAGTTGCTTCGACACCACAGTTTTAGTGCCGCAAATCTTTATCAACCTCATTCAACAGCTACATGACGACGACACATGCAAAGTGGCGCCTTAGAAGTGGAGACTGGAGCAACACAAGGTTGTCGTCTACTATCACCTATGATCTTCCTGACTGTGGTCGACCGGATTGGACTGGATCATGCAACAAACTGTGAAGAGCGAGAAGATGGGCATACACTGGCTGGACCGATGAAAAGAGCCTAGAAGATTTGGATTTCGTCGATGACTTATGTCTAATGTCTTGTGGCACGAACTCGAAGATCTACAGGCAAAAATTAACAAGTTGGCGGGAGAGGTGAGGCAGCGAAGGAAGACGGGACTTCACGTGAGCGTGGAGAAAACAGGGGTGATGTAGATACTCAACTAACAACAATATCAAGTAGCCATCACCATCAACGGAGAAATCCGAAGGAAATGGTCTCTTTCATCTACACCTACCTAGGCAGCATCGTCTCAACTACAGGCGGCGGCACACACGAGGATGTCAAAACCAAGATCGGAAAAGCAAAACTGCTTTTCATTAAGCTCAATTCAGTGTGCAGATCTACTGCACTGCACTTAGCATAAAGAACTAGATCCGGATTTTCAACACCAATGTCACGTCAGTGCTGCTATATGGTTCAGAAATTCGGCGTATCACAAAAAGCACTTCCAACAAACTACAGACATACGTCAATGGCTGCCGCCTACGCTCACTCGATACTGAAGATCAGATGGCCAGAATAGTAAGAATAAGCAATAAGGAACTGTGGCTGGCTGGCTGGCTGGCTGGCTGGCTGGCTGGCTGGCTGGCTGGCTGGCTGGCTGGCTGGCTGGCTGGCTGGCTGGCTGGCTGGCTGGCTGGCTGGCTGGCTGGCTGGCTGGCTGGCTGGCTGGCTGGCTGGCTGGCTGGCTGGCTGGCTGGCTGGCAACGAACCAACCAAGAACCTATCACCCAACAAATATACAGAAGAAAGTCGAGATGGATTCGATTGGACATACACTGAGAAGACCGACCGGGGACATCACGCGCCAGGCCAGGCCCTCGACTGGAGCCCAAAGAGGAAACGACGAGTTGGGTGTCCGAGGGTGACATGAAGGAGATGGTGTGAGGAAGAAATGAAAGCTTGTGGGCAGTCATCGTGCCAGGTTCAAAGACTATAGAGAAGAGAGTGAAATGGCGACGTGATACTGAAGCCCTAATGTGCCACTAGGAACTCAAGGGAAAGAAAATAAGGATACTACTTTTCTTGATAAAGTGTTAGGATGTGTGTATTTTACGAGACAATGATACATTTCGACGGAAGAAAACTTCCTTAATCCATTGTTTAACCAACTCCACAGAGGTGGTTTAAAACTGAGAAAAATTAATTCAATCAGTGAGTAAAAATTACGTTTACATTTCGGTTGTCTATATGAGATAATTACGCTTTCACACATAACAAAGTAAGTAGCACAATAAAAGCGACAAAAATTAGTATGAAAGTAGCATCACTTAAAATGACAAAGAGAAACGCAGATAGATAGGGAGTGAACACATTAAAAAGAGAAATTCAGGTTTTACAATGTGTTGTAGAAGGGTCATTTGTCTTTGTGCACACTCTCCTTCACTTCTTTGCCCAGTGTTTTCTACGTTGCACTCAGTTCCTCTACTCGTTATGCATCCTTAAACTGATTCATTCTCTGCCTCACCATCCTCCTCTCGTTGATCAGCTTACACGTATAAGTCGACATCCATACCTTCTGTTCTTTCCTCTTTCTAGTATCCAAGCATCGATGCAAGATATCACTAATTAAAAAGACGTAGCTGCTAGGTACGGAGTGTCTGGAAATCAGAGGCAGTGCCGTCAGGCTGGTGTACTTCTATAATCACCCCAGTCTGAAAGCAAGAAGGAAATCCTCCTGTGACTAATATGTCCAAATTTCCTGACCTGGAGACGGCATTTGACTCTCTCGACCGTGAGGTATTGTGCCAGTGTCTAACTGTGATAGGAGTACCGAACAAGTATGTAATGCTTATCAATGCTCTCTACTCGAACTCACGCGGCCGTGTAAGGGCCAATGGAGAGTTTTCACGTGAGTTGACGACAATTAGTGGTGTCCAACAGGGATAACCACTGTCACCGTTCCTATTTAACCTCATTATAGACGTACTAATGGACAGAACCTTAGTTGGGTCTGACTTCACAGGGATTGGCCTGCTCCCCTACCTGGAGGACATTTGGTTGACTTAGAGCATTCAGATGATATTGTCCGGTTAGGTGACAAGATGCAGACAGGGTCTTGTGAACGCGTTGAGCAGAAATCTGAATACGTTTGGCATGCGTTTCACACTTGTCAAATGTAAGATGATGCTCCAGGACTGATCTGCAACTATTCCCACTTTAATGATAGGGAGAGAAGTGGTGGAATGTGACCACCACTTCATCTATTTGGGGAGCTGCATCGACCTGAACGGGCTGGTTTCTGACGAAATCTCAATTCAGATACATAAGGCTCGTTTGGCATCTGACAACTTGCGTCATCCGTGGTGCCGACTTGCGAAATATTCGACTAGCTATCAAAGGGTGAGTATGCTACACTGCAGTTCGTTCTGTCCTCTTATACGGTTGTGAGAGATGACCGTTAAAAGTAGAAGACATGAAGTGGTTGCAGAGTTTTGATCACAAGTGTATTCGTAGGATTGCTCGCGTTTGATGGGATCACAATGTGAGCAATGTTGAGGTCAGGCGAAGGGAACTAGGCAGGACAGACAAGTCGAATTTTGAGGTTGTGAACCTTCAGAGACTGAGATGGCTTAGACATGTACTGCGCATGCCGATCCACCGCTTACATTGACGTACCATGCTAGGAGAAGCTGGATTAGTTTTAAAGACGGTTCAGAGTGGTAGCACCAGTCAATGAAGTTCCTAACTGTTGGTCTGAGCTGTGTTTGGAGGTGTAGACTACCTGGTTGGGTTCTTTGAGACGAAAGGAATCAGTGGTTGAGAACTCTTGGTGAGATGACTGAAAATCGGTAACAGTGGTGCAGATGCATTCACTCCTTGACATCTAATGTTGGGATATTTACAGTGACCGTTATCTTCAAATTTTTTATTGTCTCACACAACTTTGTCTACTTTGATATCATTCTTATTCTGTCCACCCGTTCTTTGTATGCTGTGAACTGTGACAGCCGCAACCGATGCACTTGTATGCGACGTTCTGCGTTGATTTATTGTTGTACTTTCATTTTAGTCTCCTAATTAGCAATGTCACAGTGAAGGTATTGTTGACTGTATATCGTTTCGGACATAATTTATTGTCCATATTCGTATCAGGTGAGTATGAAGAAAAAATCATTTCCGAAACATTGTGCTGTAAATATTACTGTTCCACTGTGTGGTAATTCTAATAAACAGACTAAAATGGAATCACAGGCGAACCATTTCGACGTATGATTAGTACACGTTTCAGTGAAGCTCTCGAAAGCGAAACCACACAGGTTTCAAACCTGGTCTTGTTTGTATAGACCAGATACGCATTCCTCTATGTACTGGAGTATAAGGGCACTTGCTGACAAGCAGCACCAGTTGTATTTCTCGACCTGATGGCAACACGACTCCGTGGATCAAGTCGTCCTATGGTGATGTCTGAAAGTGAAATGGGTATCACATAAGTATACGTTTGTCGAAGGTTCTGTACTGGAGAACTCATAGCTTGTCGCAGCCTGTGATGAGTTACTAGGTGACTTGCGTACATCGAGTGGTGTCTGTCAAGGATCCCCACTCTTATTTAGTTTTGTCATTGGTGTTCTTATTAAGGTCTCCCTCTCATCGTCTGACTACATAGGGATTGATCTAACCACTGAAGAATCCAGATAACATTGTCCTGTTAAATGAAGATACCGAAAAAATGCAGTTTTCTGAACACCTGGAGTGGGAACTTCAGAATGTTTGGGATGTGTTTCTCGCCACCCAAATACAAATTGTTGCTTCAGGACTGATCTTCAACAGTGCCCCGTCTAACAATAGAGTGAAGTGGTTGGCCACTTCATTTACTTGGGAAGTCGGATCAACTCTGGTGGGTCAGTGGTCGACGAAATCTCCTTACAGACACAAAAGTTCGGTCAGCCTGTGCCACCTTACATCATTTATCGGACCACCGGGATATCCGATTGTCTGTCAAGTGTCGAATAAATTGCTCTGCAGTTCTTTTCTGTTATCAGATGGCTTTTAGACACAGTCATTAAAAGTAGACGACATGAGAAGGCTTCAGGTGTTTGACTGCCGTTGCCTTCGTAGTATATGCCGTGTTGTCGTATCACCACGTCAGTAATGTCAAAGGCAGGTGTAGAGTTGTAGGGAGGAGAGGAGAGTCAGTTGATGAGGCTGTACACCTTCATGGATTCAAATGTTTTCCACTTGTGTTACACATGCCTAGCCACCGTTTGCCTCGTCGCACAATGTTAGCTGAATTAGGTTTAGGTTGGGAAAAGGCTAGGGGGAGCCAGATTAAAGTATGTTATCATTGGATGAAGTGACTGACTGTTAGTGTGAACCTTGTAAGCAGATGTATATTTCTCATTTGGGGTGTGCGTGACAACTGAGATCAGTGTTTGAAGACTATAGGTCTCAGAATCGATGTCAGCGGTGCAGATGCACTAACATATCGTCGTGATCTTAATCGTTATGCCGAATTCAGTGTTTTCTTATTGCTCGTTATCTTATTTTATCCAAACTGTCTACCAATTCAATTGTTTTCTCTACTTCTATGTCTTTCATCTTAGTGCTTTCTTGTTTGCTGTACTGATGTGGGAACTTGAACCGTTGGGTAATAGTGACTGGTCTCATTCTGGTATTGATGGCGATGCTAGAAAATAATAAAAGCCAAGCGGAACTAATGAATGCATGGGATTGAGTTTAGTTTTAATTTGTTCTTGTTTTGTGGTTTATAAAAATTAATGTGAATCAAACTTCCTCAAAAGTAGATTTTATTGTCGTGGTACACGCTAACAAATGCAGAGAAAAGAGTAACTTACGTTTATTAGAATCTATGTGTGGCCTCTGTCGTTTATTTGATGATTCTTCAGATAAGAATGAACGCATCGCTTTTTCGAAATTTTGTTCTAGGTACTTCCCCTTTTAAAAAAGAATGCACGCGATACGCAAAAGTGACATGAATGATTTATAATGAAATAAAATTCATGAGAAGAATCGTGAGGAAGAAAAATGATGTGGAATGCATATGGCTTCGAAAGTTACAGTGCAACGAAGTGAAGAAACTTCCACGACTGATCTGGATTAAAAAGCGTACTACCTACGATTTTAGAGCTGTTTTGATGGATATAATTAACGAGGACTTGTATGCTCAGCTCAATGCAGAAAGATCGAAACTGTAATTCTGATCTTGTATCTTAAAATAATTTAAGAAACCGAGCACAATCGTACTGATCAGGTGATCCAAAAACTTCGACCAAGCCAAAATAGGTTCATTAATATACGCATTTAAAAGTGAGCATTGTTGGTCGCAGAAGTATATAGGCAAGGATAAACAAAATTACAATGACACACTGAATAGTGTGCCAATTTCATTTGGAATACAGAGACAACTGAATAATTCACACAATGACATCTTGTTTAAGTCCATTGGTTAGGAATATTGAATCATTATACTTCTTCGCAAGTAAGACTTCCAGTCTCTTTCGAGGTTTGTGAAGGCTCATGTGTATTTGTAGAGTAGCAACTCCTGAAAAAGATGCTGGACTAAATTCCGTTATATCAAATCCTTCATGAAACTAGGGTCATTATGACGTAACAGTAGTGTCAAGCAGATTTTTTTGAAATGTTTTTCTTCTTGTATTTTCTTTCCTCCTGCAGCCTAAATACCAGTAAAACAGAAACTAGTAGACTCAACCTTCTTCGCCGTTTGTAAAACAATTAATGGTAGTAGCAATATCTTCCTCAGTTGACTTGAGAAGCACTAAACATGCCAAGTTTAGTGCATCATTTACTGAAGGCAAAGGAAACGTAATTGACGAATTCAGAACTGGATCTAAATAGATTTCCAGACTTCTCATTACTAGTTCTTCATTTGCACTTAACTCATGAGTAGTTACGAGGTAACAGCCAAACACAGATAAACAGAATTATCACATATCCCTCTTTCTGATAACATTCTTAGTAAATTCAGGAAAATATGATTGGTGTTTACAACCATACAACTCCATAGCACGAAATATTGAAGTAGTAACTTCTGTAATTCATTGTGTGGTCAAGAGTACGAAGTTTTGGGATAGCTTTCTCAGGCTGGAATACTACTTTTTCTAACAGTACTTAGAAAAAGGGAAGTTTTCATTAATATTCATTGCTACACACTACAATTCGATATCCCGCAAGTTTACTCTAGTTTCAGTCGAGGCCTTGATGGTGTAGTGTTCTTCGGGTTGGATGGTTTAATCGTGCAGCTTTCATCGTCATTCTAGACAACATCAGCACAAACTTCACAAAGAAGTGAGCTAAAGGAGGTTTTCGCCACAAGTGACCTAGTAGCTTGTCCTGATGGTCTTGTGTGCCACTGTTTGTTTCTGCCAGTCTTGTCATCGTCTCCATATCTATTTCGATTGGTTGTCCTGCTGACGAGAACTTTGACCTTCTTGTTGTTTCTTATTGGTTGGTAGGTTGGGTCAATATCAAGGTGTTTGTTGATCGCTGACTGATCTGAATCTCAATCTACTTAAAATTCCCTGACATTCCTTGTATTTTCTCTCCCAAGATTTCCACATTTTCCCAGTCAAATTCATGTCCACAGTTGTCTGTATGCATTGATATGAGCGAAGATATGTTATGACGCCTCACTGTTAGTTGGTGTTCAAGTAGACGGATGCGAAGAGGGCGACCACTGTCCGATAGATTTTTAGCAATTTCTGCAGTTTATTTGTAGATAACGGTGGATTTGTCTTCTTTCGCTGTTGTAGCTTTTGGTCTGAATAATAGAGGGTGAAGAGATTTTGTGGGCTTGTGAGCTAGGACGATTCCGAAAGGCTTCAATTATTTAGTAGTGAACTTGGAAACGTTCTTTATGTAGGGCAGGACGATCCCTTTGCTAGTTTTCTAGGTTGACGACTAATTATGTAAACACTTTTGATGAAGTTGCGTGGATAGCCGTTTTTTGGAAAAGTCATTAAATAGTTGTCGTCCCTTCTCCGCAAGGCTGATGTACTTCAGTATGTCTTCGCTCTGTTGAACAATGTCTTAATACAACTGATTTTTTGTTGTTGGGTTTTTGCTACGGTAATTGAGGATTTCATCCGTATGAGTTTGTTTTTGTAGACTATAGTTTCCAATGTCCGCGAATCCGTTCTAGTCATCAGAACACCATTGATGGAATGATCATCTCCAAACTCACCTGGATTCTTCTATAGGCACACACACTCTCGGTGGGATTACTCACCTCATGAATACCAACCAATGACTAACTGGATGTGGTGCATCCATAAGTCAATTTTTTGAAATTCCCTTCCGTCAACCTTGATCTCAGTGGAAGACTAGTATCTTATGTTCAAACTTTTTAATATCTGGAGCTCCCGTTCTCGAGAATGAGAACTGCACAGTCAAAACTCGGACAAAACTATTGTCAAGTGCTCACCGATTTTCAATGATTCTTAGTTTATTCCGGCTTACGGTGAGGATTATCTGCAAAGTCACTATCAGTCAACCAGTATTTCTAATAATCTAACTTTGCCTCAATGTTGAAATCAAGAGCAATCAATAATTCTCATTTTAATTACACATATCACGCAACACAAATATCACAGGTGCTATACAAGAACTTACCTCATCTAAAACGAGAAATAGACCCTCGCTACCTACAGGATATAGATAATGACGTAGAGGTACAGGACGACAGTCAGATGAAACAACATGACATGGCTGATGATGTAGATGAGCAATCCATTCCGCAAACTGTCGAGCGTTGGGAATTGTAGCGCTAAGAAATACATAACGAACGCTGTCTGGTAGAAGTACTATAGTTTCTTCCCAAACAACTCCACGTTCAGGATCACGCATATAATGGATTTCATCGAATACAACCCAGCCAACCTCTCGCATCATTGAAGCACCTCTAAAATAGAAAAAAAATCTATAGTGTACTGCAAAGAATTAGATACTTTATTCACAGTTTCAGAGCCATTTTTTATTAGAAGTGTACGACGTATGAATGATTGCTGAGCAACTTTAACGATAGAAGTCGAAAACAAACACAGTTGTTCTGAATAAACAGCGGTTGTAAAAATTCACTATATTTTTCGAAATTTGCTACCCCATGAAATTCTCGATATTTCTGCAACAGGTGCGTGATGGTAATTATGCGAACGAAATCATCTCATCATGTAACAACACACAGACTATTCAAACTGCCCTAAATTAGTTGGCTATTGGGGTAATTACGGTATGTGCCTCGCACTATTCAAAAGCAAATTACCTCAGCGAGACTGATGAGTGTCTGTATTTACCCTAGGAGGTGAATAATTGGAAGTGATCGAAAGACACCTATATGCAAGTAGGTGGATGCAGTTACTAAAACCGACTTATATTTCAGTAAAGACTATGTGAAAAGTGGGGTACAGAATCTTTGCGAACCAGTTTAGTCCATCAAGTGTATCTAACTTCGCTAACAACTATCATGTTTCAATCTAGTTAAAACCGAAATAATCACTTAAACATTTCAATAGAGAACAGGCTACTAAGTGGCTAGTCACCTCATGGTTGATGTCTCAGAAAGGTGTAGTTAAACAGCAACAAACAAGAAAGACTGATTTTTTATGATTTTTTACGTGACTGCAGCATATGTTTTCAGTCATTTACGGCATGATTTAGCTAAACTTTCCACCGCTGTAATGCTGTGGAACTTTTTCCTTATGCATTTCTTGATTTTCATTTTGAACTAAGCGTATACATTAGACAACGATGATAACAGTAACTGAGAAGCAACCTAAGTCTCCATACACTTTCGAACTGTAACATTCAAGGTGTAATTTTTGCAATAGTGGTTAACACTAGGATTTAGACAGTGGATTTAGTCATCTGAGAATTGTTAATAAGGTGTAACTGGACCTATAGCTTCAAAAACAAATGGCACAACAGGTAAGATTTGAAGCGAAAATTGCATTCAAGTTCAGTGGTGGTACACTACCACTAACTGACGGTGCAGATGCAGCAAGTTAAAAAACTTCAGCAGTACGAAGTGTCCCACGGGTCCCAGCTCTAGTCATCACCAAACAAATAATATCAAAATAAAAGCAATGACGATATCGAAGCCTTATATTATTAAACTGCTACTAACTTACTGCAAATTCCAACCAAGGACAATAGAAGTTTGAATGAAATCACTGCGAGAATGAATGAGAATGAACATGTACGAGCCTAGTTAGTAAATGTTCATTTCTAATACTACAGTATTTAAAAGTTTTACTCAGAAGCCAGACTGCGTTTGGTATTAAATTGCATCTCACTTAGGGTATAAATAAGATGAAAGGTGAACGGTAACGAAAATCTTCACTCTGTTGATTGTTTTTTCTATCAAATAAGATTTCCGTTATAAACAAAATTAGCTCACCTATATAACATGGATTGCAGAATTTCCGTGGTCATAATGAGTACACTAGCACTGGGATTGATTGTGGCATCACCTGTTAGCAGACCCACTTCTGGAAAGGCTTCGAAAAATTCTCTATACTTTTGGTTGCTGAGTGCCTTAATGGGAGTGGTATAAATTACACGTTGTTTCTCTCTCAATGCAGTTGCGATGGCATACCTAAAAAAGATATATATGAAGGAGCATTTAGTAATAATGTGAAACGGAGATCTGAACTCGCCAAGAAGGTCAAATGTGATCAGAGAATGTTATGCATAAACTGAGATTTCATCCGTAGTTTATGAGGACTGATGACGGTACATGAACCAGTCGCTCTGTGAAAACATTTTACTTTTAATGCTTGGTAGAACACACTTAATTCTGACATACATAGATGTAAAAACATGTTGAACAGCTCCACGTTTGTGCTTTGGGATTACAACTTTTCAGCTACTTTGCCTAATAACAGCATATAACTACAAGTGATTAGTGTATGTGTTCAACTGTCAATCACATTGTCATGCATCCGCTTTCTTAACATCATCATCAAAGAATTTTAGTTCAAAGTTAATCAAAGCAATTGACAGTTGATTATTTTTCAGATAACTAATATCGATGAAAGGCAACAGAAACTTTGTCAAGTAGTTTGAGGCGCAGTTTAAGGAGAACTTAAAATGTTGGTATCGGAGCCAAAGGTGGGAAAGGTGGAGACATTCTGAACAGAACACAACAGTAAAACTGCAATTCCTGAATTGTCAACAAAAGGCCAACCCAGCTTGAGAACATTTATGATGCTTACCTACACTTCCCATTTGAACAAAGGAAACCTCAGACAATGACTCTGAGTACCTTTTTGTAGACAACTAAAATGGAAACTCAGTAATTCAGAAATTAAATAAGGAACAACGAATCATTAATAACTAAGAGCCTAAGAAACATGTTAATTTCTGTGTATTAATCAGTCGTAAGAAGCATTTATCAATTCATTAGATTCAATGTTTGTGATGTAAAACCATGAGAGTAAGACTTACTCCGCCACAGCAGTTTTCCCAGCAGAAGTGTGGGCAGATAGAAGAACTGACTGGTTGTTATCAATACATGTGATAGCTTGCTGTTGAAATGCATCGAGAGTGAAAGGAAAGTTCTTCGCTGGAGAACCACTGTCCCTAATAATTGGTTTGTACTCCATATCCGGTGGGACAGCCACCTTTTAGAAATGAATAAACACATACTAATACACGATTACCTCATGTGTGCATGACTCTGGTGAATTGACTTTATATATTTGCATTCTGGGTGCATTAAATTCTAGTGATTCGCTGACAGACAATTTCGAACGCTTTGGAGAAATGCTCTCCGGATCTCCTGTACATCCTTCCAATAAAGGCTTGAGCGAAGCTTCCACCCTGAATATTAATTTTGATATAAACATGGTAGGCATGGTAGTATACAACTGCATAAACAGCAAAATAAATAAAGCAAAAAACAACGCATTCACCATGACAAACTTAAATGCGGAGAAATGGACTGAGAATCAATATGTGGGTATGACAAAATTACACATAATATCAACGTGGGGAGCTGGTAAACTGAGTAACGAGCTACGCTGTCAGGCGTATCAGCGCAATAAGTGAGAATGCGTTAAGATGAGATTGGGTGGCGGGGGGGGATGAAGTGGTTAAAACTAACACAAAGTCAAGAAAAAAGAGTGAGTATTAGTAGCACAGCAGTATAATTCGGAATCATCATCAAGATAAACAGTGTATAAATATATCTTCGTCTGTCACCTAGTCTTCAAACACTGATCTCAGTTTGTCACGCACACCCCAAATGAGAAATATACATCTGCTTACAAGGTTCACACTAACAGTCAGTCACTTCATCCAATGATAACATACTTTAATCTGGCTCCCCCTAGCCTTTTCCCAACCTAAACCTAATTCAGCTAACATTGTGCGACGAGGCAAACGGTGGCTAGGCATGTGTAACACAAGTGGAAAACATTTGAATCCATGAAGGTGTACAGCCTCATCAACTGACTCTCCTCTCCTCCCTACAACTCTACACCTGCCTTTGACATTACTGACGTGGTGATACGACAACACGGCATATACTACGAAGGCAACGGCAGTCAAACACCTGAAGCCTTCTCATGTCGTCTACTTTTAATGACTGTGTCTAAAAGCCATCTGATAACAGAAAAGAACTGCAGAGCAATTTATTCGACACTTGACAGACAATCGGATATCCCGGTGGTCCGATAAATGATGTAAGGTGGCACAGGCTGACCGAACTTTTGTGTCTGTAAGGAGATTTCGTCGACCACTGACCCACCAGAGTTGATCCGACTTCCCAAGTAAATGAAGTGGCCAACCACTTCACTCTATTGTTAGACGGGGCACTGTTGAAGATCAGTCCTGAAGCAACAATTTGTATTTGGGTGGCGAGAAACACATCCCAAACATTCTGAAGTTCCCACTCCAGGTGTTCAGAAAACTGCATTTTTTCGGTATCTTCATTTAACAGGACAATGTTATCTGGATTCTTCAGTGGTTAGATCAATCCCTATGTAGTCAGACGATGAGAGGGAGACCTTAATAAGAACACCAATGACAAAACTAAATAAGAGTGGGGATCCTTGACAGACACCACTCGATGTACGCAAGTCACCTAGTAACTCATCACAGGCTGCGACAAGCTATGAGTTCTCCAGTACAGAACCTTCGACAAACGTATACTTATGTGATACCCATTTCACTTTCAGACATCACCATAGGACGACTTGATCCACGGAGTCGTGTTGCCATCAGGTCGAGAAATACAACTGGTGCTGCTTGTCAGCAAGTGCCCTTATACTCCAGTACATAGAGGAATGCGTATCTGGTCTATACAAACAAGACCAGGTTTGAAACCTGTGTGGTTTCGCTTTCGAGAGCTTCACTGAAACGTGTACTAATCATACGTCGAAATGGTTCGCCTGTGATTCCATTTTAGTCTGTTTATTAGAATTACCACACAGTGGAACAGTAATATTTACAGCACAATGTTTCGGAAATGATTTTTTCTTCATACTCACCTGATACGAATATGGACAATAAATTATGTCCGAAACGATATACAGTCAACAATACCTTCACTGTGACATTGCTAATTAGGAGACTAAAATGGAAGTACAACAATAAATCAACGCAGAACGTCGCATACAAGTGCATCGGTTGCGGCTGTCACAGTTCACAGCATACAAAGAACGGGTGGACAGAATAAGAATGATATCAAAGTAGACAAAGTTGTGTGAGACAATAAAAAATTTGAAGATAACGGTCACTGTAAATATCCCAACATTAGATGTCAAGGAGTGAATGCATCTGCACCACTGTTACCGATTTTCAGTCATCTCACCAAGAGTTCTCAACCACTGATTCCTTTCGTCTCAAAGAACCCAACCAGGTAGTCTACACCTCCAAACACAGCTCAGACCAACAGTTAGGAACTTCATTGACTGGTGCTACCACTCTGAACCGTCTTTAAAACTAATCCAGCTTCTCCTAGCATGGTACGTCAATGTAAGCGGTGGATCGGCATGCGCAGTACATGTCTAAGCCATCTCAGTCTCTGAAGGTTCACAACCTCAAAATTCGACTTGTCTGTCCTGCCTAGTTCCCTTCGCCTGACCTCAACATTGCTCACATTGTGATCCCATCAAACGCGAGCAATCCTACGAATACACTTGTGATCAAAACTCTGCAACCACTTCATGTCTTCTACTTTTAACGGTCATCTCTCACAACCGTATAAGAGGACAGAACGAACTGCAGTGTAGCATACTCACCCTTTGATAGCTAGTCGAATATTTCGCAAGTCGGCACCACGGATGACGCAAGTTGTCAGATGCCAAACGAGCCTTATGTATCTGAATTGAGATTTCGTCAGAAACCAGCCCGTTCAGGTCGATGCAGCTCCCCAAATAGATGAAGTGGTGGTCACATTCCACCACTTCTCTCCCTATCATTAAAGTGGGAATAGTTGCAGATCAGTCCTGGAGCATCATCTTACATTTGACAAGTGTGAAACGCATGCCAAACGTATTCAGATTTCTGCTCAACGCGTTCACAAGACCCTGTCTGCATCTTGTCACCTAACCGGACAATATCATCTGAATGCTCTAAGTCAACCAAATGTCCTCCAGGTAGGGGAGCAGGCCAATCCCTGTGAAGTCAGACCCAACTAAGGTTCTGTCCATTAGTACGTCTATAATGAGGTTAAATAGGAACGGTGACAGTGGTTATCCCTGTTGGACACCACTAATTGTCGTCAACTCACGTGAAAACTCTCCATTGGCCCTTACACGGCCGCGTGAGTTCGAGTAGAGAGCATTGATAAGCATTACATACTTGTTCGGTACTCCTATCACAGTTAGACACTGGCACAATACCTCACGGTCGAGAGAGTCAAATGCCGTCTCCAGGTCAGGAAATTTGGACATATTAGTCACAGGAGGATTTCCTTCTTGCTTTCAGACTGGGGTGATTATAGAAGTACACCAGCCTGACGGCACTGCCTCTGATTTCCAGACACTCCGTACCTAGCAGCTACGTCTTTTTAATCAGTAATATCTTGCGTTGAAGTTCGAAAACTTCAAGGGAAAGGCTTCAGGGATGCGTTTTTCGAAATTGTGAATTCGCTGAGACTCACTAACAGCCTCTCTTTCTGAAAGTCAATCACGATACCTCACCCTGGCAGTAGGCTTCTGTTGGAAAAGTGACTTCATGTTCCAATAACTGTCAAATCAGTTTCTCCCTGAAAGCAGG
Organism: Heterobilharzia americana; assembly: GCA_944470555.2. Classification (NCBI taxonomy): domain Eukaryota; kingdom Metazoa; phylum Platyhelminthes; class Trematoda; order Strigeidida; family Schistosomatidae; genus Heterobilharzia; species Heterobilharzia americana. The sequence continues at coordinate 32,807,319 of OX104134.1, forward strand.
TTCGGAGTTCTCACAGTTGAGCTATGCTCGTAATGATATTGTTGTTGTGGTTGTTCAACATCCATTTAGTAGCAGACATACGTGTACTCGAACCACGACCTTATTGCTATCTCAACATGCATGCTGCAGAAGGAGCGGTAATGTTCCACAGGCCCTCGCGATGAACGGTGGCAGTATGCCTTATCTTTAAATATTGTTGAACTGAGGTCGGTGGATTCCATGTCAGACAATGTCTGTCCTTACATCTGAAGTTTGTGATGACCAGAAATAGGTGGTTTTCTGAGCACAAATACAGCTGTTAATCACCATTATCTGTGCGTTTGACTTGGATTCCAAAACTATCACCTAACCGCTTTTCTGCTTAACATAAGCTACTCATTTGTGCATTGAAATCGCCTGCTACAACAGTCACATCTAAAAGATTTTCGTGTAGGTATGAAGTCAATGTTTCTCTGATGTCGGAAATATTTACTTTAGTCAATACGATGTTCATCAGACATGATGCATCGAAAGCAGTGTTCACCAGAAAAGTTAGATTCTAGTATTAACTGCATTCAACGAAGTTTCTTTTTGTTCGTGAATTCAAATCAAATCTGGTGACTAGCATGTCTTCATACGCCATTGTCTAGATAGTCTTGTGACACCTTCCAATAGTACTGGGAAATTGAATACCTCATGACACGGTTAACAGGTTTACCTCTTAAGTGCTTTTGTAGAGTGGAATTAACTTCGCAATGTGTATTGGGAATTTCACGAAGCTAGAAGATAGAACGAGGGGTATGTCAAGCCTGAACGTTTTTACGTCCCAAGATGGCTGCACAATATATTATTTTTGAGTACATCAACTGATATGAATGAGATTCGGTAGACAACTGTCCAACATCCCACGTGATGAACCTAGGACCAATTCGAGACCACATTCTTGAACGTAGCAAACGTTGCGTCAGCTAGTATCAGGTTGACAAATTACTAACCAGGTAATAGCACTGCTAAGTGAGTGATTCATTCACCAAACGTCAACCGAGGTTGAAGAAAATCTAGTGGGACCAATGAACCCGTGATTTTTGTAGAAATTCCTGTAACGCACACCAATAACTTTTAGTGTCTGCATAGATACTTTTCGAAACGTACTTTAATTCTGTCACATGCAAACATTCATGCAGATATGATAGTCCATATTTGCATATGTATGCTTGGAACATCTACATAGTAAATACTTCTACCTTAAACAAATGATGTTAAGTTACAAGTAATTCTATGACTGACATCGATTCACATCATATTAACGTTACTGATGCACCTCGGGGACAAACCGCACCACCATCTTAATACATGACCTAGTATTTTATTGGCAGACTAGCTCACAATTGGTTGTTTCCACTAATCGTCAAAGAAATCTAAAAACAGTTAACTCACTTTCGTTTTTTCTCCTCAAAATCTTCAGATTGGTTGGAACTGGTATCAGGCAATGCCACTGACGATGGCTGCCCAGAATTAAAAGCTGACGTCAGTGCATCCAGATCCAATCCGAACGCTGAAGACATGATACACGTGAAATGACCAGCTGTTGGTGGACTTCCGTCTGACTTTTAGGTAAGTTATGAGCAAAATAATGTATGCTATGATGTGGCAAAGAAAATCTGGAAGGGAAGAAAACAGGAAGGCGTGTGCGAATGACTCATATAACACAAATAGCGTACTTACCTCTAATTATACAATGTAACCGACGAACGGTAACAGTTCACAACGAGGAAGCACCTGGAAAGCGAAGCTAGACCAATGAAGTTTCAAAAAGGTTACATACGTACACAATCACCAGTGCGACCTTCATCAACAATGATTCAAACGTGCATCCAATTTCCATTGTATTTTTTCCAGTTTGCACAAACCAATTAGTTTATTTACCTTAGCTTCTGGGTCTTGTTGAGTGGAATATAAAGGCCCTCAATGTCTGCAAAAATATAATGCAAAAGATCTCCATAAACAAGTCATTCTGCGGTATCGAATAAAGGCGAATCCAATATCCTTTTACAAGCTAGTGTAAACCAATTGACTCCTTCCTGCTCATTTCCGGATCTTTGGGGGATTCCTATGCACTAGGCTCACCCACTTGACTGCTGTAGCTCTAGTTAGCCCGACGGGCGGTTAGGTGTTGGCTAAAATTGTAGGGAGTGTTGTTCGTTTTGTTTTCTTCCGAGGACTGTAGTGCAGATGTGTTCCTCAAGTATCATGCTGGCAGACAGTCGGTCGGACTGGTTGCAAAAAGATGAAAAATATGTGCGAAGAAATCAAAGGGGAAAGTCCAGAGAAAGATAAAATAGAAAAGGAAAGGGAAAATAAAAGAAGGAAAGATTAGGAAAATGAAACGGCACGGAAGAAGAAGCATTGGTAGGTTTATGGGAAATAGGTGACAGGGAGAGCTTTCGTTAAGGTTTGAGAGCGTGAAGTCAGGAGGAAGAATAATAAATAACATGACATGAGGAATGGGAATGTAGTAATTCTTTTAGTAGGAGACAGTTCCTGGAGGGAAACCGTAGGGGACGTCTGCAGGAAGGTATAAGGTTGAGCCAAGTTCCCAGTGATAGTGGTTTTACAAAGTGTTCAGTGACGGTCGGTTGTACCAGGTTAGTAGGCCATTTCAGCCTAGCCTACATCCCAGTTGCATGGGCGCAAACCGTCCGCCACTGCGTAACTGTCCAACCTCTTCTTGAAGCTGTCAACAGACGAAGCAGTAGCAATCTCGGCAGGCAATGCGTCCCAGTGGCCGCTGTAGCGTCATACACTTCCCCAAAATCAATAGCCTAGGGTTTGACGACTTTCGACATTGATGCTGACCTTGATAGTTTAACTGGACTCGCTAAGCTGAAGGCATCCGGTCAAGCATCCTCGCCATTTGGCACGCTGTCGTGTTACGTTGCATTGCTCGTATTCGACTCTCTAGCCAGTTAGTTGGAACGCATCGGTATTTTGGCATAACCATCCAAATATACTATTCCATCCGACTACGCTATCGTGTTCTTTTTTGGTCTCGTATTCGTGGGTATATAACAAGTTCGAATAATTAGTGATTGGTCTTTGCGTCTGTCAAGTTCGCACCAGGACAAATCCTAAATTGGTGAGCCCGACGTGATCACATATCCCGACCAATAACAAGTATTGAATTGGTGAGCCTGTTCCATTTTATATTTGTTTATTATTTTCATTTCGATAACATTTATATATCCATTTACTACACTTTCTCATGTCCGACCACACTCCCAAGCTTATTCGTATTAAGCCGACTACGAACACGATCCAACTCGTGCCATATTGGCCAGACAATGCAGAAACATGGTTTCTGTATGCCGAGGCCGATTTTCGAGAACAGGGTGTCTCAGATCCTCAATCTCGATTTCTTGCCGTCATACGTTCACTACCGCGAGAATTAAACAGGTTTGTTACAGCAAACATGTTTAATCCTGAAGTAAGTGACCCTTATGCACTTCTAAAGGCCGCACTCTTGAAGAAAAGCGATCTCACAGATCGCCAACGTCTAGACGAATTGCTTCGTAACATCGAGCTAGGCAGCCACTCAGCTACTGAAGTCCTCGCACGCATGCGAGAAGTAATCGGTGCACGAACATTTGACGATGGTTTCTTCCGAGAACTATTTCTCTCGAAACTACCACAACCGGTGCAAACCGTGTTGGTGACACTCCAGTCAGTCCCACTCGACGACCTGGCAGCCTCAGCAGATAAAATACTGGAGATATCCAGCAGACCCGTCTCCAACGTATATTCTATCTGCGACAAAACAGAGCGCCAGGATTCAGAGGTGACCAAGTTGTGCAACTCTGTGAGACGGTTGCTACGATCTCGAAGTCCTAGATCACGTAGCACTTCACGGAAACGCACCTTGGCGCATCGCAGCAAGTCGCGTGGTAGCCCTAAAACGAAACCCAACAGGGTGGAAAACCCTGAATGGTGCTGGTTTCATAACACTTACGGGGATGAAGCCAGAAAATGTCGTAAACCATGCCGTTTTAAGAAGGACACAAACTCGGGAAACGGTCACGCCGGCACGTGCTCACGGCAACCGTAGCCGGCGGAAAAAGCCGTTTGCTCTACGTCACCGATATTAAAACGAAAGTCCGCTACCTCGTCGACACCGGCGCAGAAGTTAGCGTTCTTCCAGCAACGACAAAGGAGCGTCATCATGACCCACCTTCAATCTTCAAGCAGCCAACGGCAAGGCAATCGCGACATTCGGGAGACGGTATGCCTACCTCAACTTAGGTTTACGCAAACCTATTCACTGGATTTTCCTCCTGACGTCTCTATGCCCATCATTGGCATAGATTTGCTAAACCATTACGATCTACTCGTAGATGCTCGCCGTCGACGACTGATAGATAACAGCACAAAGTTATCTATTGGCGGCACCACCTATGTAGGTCCGAGTTTAGCCATCGTTAGGACTAAACAATCAGGCGACGCGTCCTACCAGGCAGTTCTGGAGAAATATCCAGAGTTACAGCAACCGAAGCACACTCTTCCGTGCATAACCAGCAATGTTATGCATCACGTCACAACCACCTGTGGCATCCAAAGCGCGCCGTCTAGCCCCGATAAGCTCAAACGGCGAAAAATGAATTCGACCACATGCTCGAACTGGGCATTATCAGACCGTCAAACAGTCCTTGGGCATCGCCATTGCACATGGTTCCCAAAAAGGATAGCAACGACTGGCGTCCAACCGGTGATTACCGAAGGCTTAACGCCAAAACAACTCCGGACTGCTACCCGATACCTCACGTTTACGACTTGACCGCAACCTTATGCGGAATGAACATTTTCTCCAAAATCGACTTGGTCAAAGCGTACAACCAGATACCTATAGCAGCAGAAGATATCGCGAAAACAGCCATTATTACTCCTTTTGGCCTGTTTGAATTCCTGCGCATGCCATTTGGTCTTCGGAATGCAGCACAAACATTCCAACGCTTTATGGACGATGTCTTCCGTGGTCTGAATTTTGTTCATGTCTACATCGATGACTAATTGCGAGTCCAGATAAGGAAACACACCTTAAACATTTGGACCTCGCATTCGAAAGACTCAAAAAACATGGCATCACAGTTAACTTACAGAAGTGTGAAATAGGAGTTGAATCACTCAGCTTCCTTGGGCATACCATTGACAACAAAGGTATACGCCCATTGAGAGATAAAGTGGCGGCTATCACAAACTATCCAGAGCCGACCACTGTGAAACATCTCCGCACTTTCAATGGCCTGGTAAGTTATTACCGAAGGTTTATCCCTAACTGTGCCTCTGTCATGAGACCACTCACAGATCTACTTCGAGGAACTGCGAAGTTCGTGTCTCTGGACAACGCGGCTAGACTTGCTTTTTCTAAAGTCAAGGAAGCCATTTCGAACGCAACCATGCTTATGCATCATGACCCCAATGCTCCTCTGAGTATTGCTGTTGATGCATCTGATTCAGCAATTGGAGCAGTTTTGCAACAGTTGACTGACAACCAGTGGCAACCGTTAGCCTTTTTCTCGAGGCGGCTGCAAGACGCGGAAACAAGATACAGTACATTTGGTAGGGAACTCCTAGCCATGTACTGTTCTGTACGCCATTTTCGACATTCTGTGGAAGGTCGTGATTTCATTATTTTCACAGACCACAAACCGTTAACCTTTTCCCTCAGCTCGGCGTCTGACAAATACTCCCCTCGTGAGTCGCGACAGCTGGATTACATTTCCCAGTTCACGTCAGACATCCGCCACATTTCTGGAGCAAACAACTCCGCAGCCGACGCACTATCTCGAATAGCTTCGATAAACTATATCGAGGGTATTGATCTCGTTGAACTAGCTCGGCGTCAAAAGGAAGACCTTGAGCTGCATCATGAGTTGTCGTCCACAACTCTCAAACTGCGACTTTGTCCTGTTGGATCAGACAAGGATGCAATTTTGTGCGATGTCTCTGCTAGTCAACCACGCCCAATAGTTCCGAAGAGTTGTCGACGCAACGTCTTCAATACGTTGCACAAACTCTCTCATCCAGGTGTACGAGCCACCATTAGGCTTATCGCACAACGTTTCTGCTGGCCTGGGATGAACAAAGACGTTAAGGAGTGGGCCCAGTCGTGCTTAGCTTGTCAAAAGTGTAAAGTCACGCGACACACGAAAAGCCCTTTAGGCTCATTTCTAGCCCCAGACATGCGTTTCGACCACGTCCATATAGATATTGTAGGACCCCTACCAGAATCTAATGGATGTACCTACCTTTTCACTTGTGTTGATCGTTTCACACGATGGCCGGAAGCAGTACCCATTAAAGATATTACTGCCGAAACAGTTGCTCGTGTTTTCGTCGAAAGATGGATCGCGAACTTCGGATGTCCATCCTACGTCACAACCGACCGTGGGCGCCAATTTGAGTGCGGACTATTTCACGCTCTAACGGCACTTTTAGGTTGCACTCGGTTCCGAACGACAGCCTACCATCCACAAGCAAATGGCATGGTAGAGCGTTTCCATCGACAGCTGAAAGCTTCCCTTTCAGCTACAAACATACCTCAGTGGACCGAGGCTCTGCCTCTAGTCCTACTAGGTATTCGTAACGCGTTGAAAGTTGATGCTGGATGCACTCCTGCAGAACTCGTCTATGGGACCACTCTTCGCCTACCAGGTGAGTTTGTTTCCCCTTCAACTTTCAAACATGTTTCCGACAGGGCATCTTACGTGACTAGGCTTACAAACGCAATGCGTTCAGTTAGGCCTTCTCCGATTAGACCGCAAACGACTGATGTTTTCGTCCACCCCAGTTTACAGAAGACATCACACGTGTTTGTTCGCCACGACGCTGTTCGTCGACCACTTGAACCACCCTACGACGGGCCGTTCAAAGTGATTAAGCGACATGAGAAATTCTATATAATTGAGCGAGACGGACGTGAAGATACTGTCAGTATCGACCGTTTGAAACCAGCTTATTTCGAAGGCAACCCCATTGTAAGTGACGTTTCAGCTCGCTACATCCGACCGACGGATGACTCAATTATCGAAATTCTCGACGATGTGCCTGGTAATGCACAGCTGCAACAACCATCGGCGCAACAAAAAACACGATCAGGTCGAACCGTCAGGTTCCCAGAGTATCTGAAGTCATATTCAACTTAGCTATGTGTGTGCCAATTTTTTTATTCCATTTTTTTCGAGGCACTATTTTTCTTATTTACCGGCAATGCGCAAACCCTCGTACACTTTGCCTTTTTATATCAATTTTTATTACCATGTAATAAAACTATAAAAAAACGGCGAAGATAAGCGTAAATTTTTATTCTTCGATATGTTTATATATAAATAATTCCCATTTTTACGCAACGTTTTCGTGGTATTAAAGACTTTTATTTATATTCCAGGTGCAACGAGCACTGGACGGAACGTCGAAAGGAACAGATGACCGCGGTCGACGTACAATTTCATTTATTGTATTTTATTAAGTTCAGACAACCAGGAGCCACCTCACGCAGTGAGCCCATTGGAAGAGTTTTACCAGTGGGAGAACCACTGGGTTTTTACTTCCGGCTGGTATCGTCTTAGGGTCCTCACGAACCCACTAGGGGGAGTGATCTGTAGCGTCACACACTTCCCCAAAATCAATAGCCTAGGGTTTGACGACTTCGACATTGATGCTGACCTTGATAGTTTAACTGGACTCGCTAAGCTGAAGGCATCCGGTCAAGCATCCTCGCCATTTGGCACGCTGTCGTGTTACGTTGCATTGCTCGTATTCGACTCTCTAGCCAGTTAGTTGGAACGCATCGGTATTTTGGCATAACCATCCAAATATACTATTCCATCCGACTACGCTATCGTGTTCTTTTTTGGCCTCGTATTCGTAGGTATATAACAAGTTCGAATAATGGGTGATCGGTCTTTGCGTCTATCAAATTCGCACCAGGACAAATCCTGAAAGCATATCCATTCCCAACTGACCGTACCAAAAAGACTCAAATCCAATGTTAGAGTATAGGGTTTTGCAGGAAACGAAACTGACATATAATAGGTGAATTCAGAAGGTCCATTAAAATTAGAAACGTAAAATCATATAAATAAGAACATGTACATGGAGAAAGAGAAATAGAGAAAGCGAGAGAGAAGGACAAGGAAAATAGAAAGAAAAGTAGTGTTCAGCTGTATGACGAATTTCAAATGACGAATTATGGCAACACACTTCACTTTTACGGGAAATATCTGAATGTTGTTGTCCTCAGGGAAACCGGGAAAATTTAAAAGGAACAAATCGTCGCACGATACGTTGTCTGCCAGATAATGCAGTTGTTCGGAGATGGTATCTTTTCTGTTCCCATCCGGTTAGGCATAACATGGGCCTTATTTAATGGAAGCCACTATTTAAAGGTGTCCTTGCGCAATGTTTTCTCCATACCGTCAGAACAATTTATAGTCTCACATCTACAGTGAATCTAGCGAAGAGTGAATGATGATATACGGACGTATTACGCGACGTTATGACCGCCATTTAAATCGTAATGTAGCGTGACTTATAAAATCAGCATAAGTATTACTTTTGCGACAAACGATCTCGAAACTCTCCGGACTACGATACTCATCGTTTTTAGGGGGTACTCTTTACTGGACGTCTCCCGCCTTCTCTTGCCGTCCGCTGTCGTCGTCACTCTTCCCTTTGCAGATGCTGCTCTGGAATCAGGGAGTGAAAATGATGTCTCACCTGTTTGAGCCACCCAAAGATAGACACAGTTCTCTCCATACAGAATGATATCAACAAGAACGGGAGCAATATTTCATCTTAGGACTCCATCATGGCCGCTATTTTCATCTAAATCTGGACCCACTTTACAAAAACTGCCATCTAACATCACAGTAGTATGCTTACGGCCGACTTCCCAACCGACGATATTTCTGCGCAAACAAACTATCGCCGTTGTGCTGCTCAAACCATGGATACCGCTTGTTGTTTTGCATACTGTATTCTAAATCTGATTGTATAAACATGCTGACTGCCCATGAGCAATAAGGCCGTGCTGGCCAAAACTGTAGAAACGGCATGAGTATATAATCACGCCTGTGAACCGGTATGTTTTTGCATCTGCAAGAATGGAACAATTATTATTATGGGTTTTATTGTGACAGGAGTTCCGTTGTGGGTGCACTCTAATGACTCACCACCAGTGAATTTCGGTGTCAAGTTCCAACGATTTGGCTTTTCAGTGGGACGTCACCTGCTAAAAGACTGCACTCGCATCTTTTTGACGATCTGCTGTTGTTTTTATGTGGTGTAGTACTGTTTGTAAGACTGGCATTATGATGTCATATATGTAGAGCTTTGTGTGATCCGGCCTGGCAGAAGAATGCAGTCGCCCCAAGAGGTGATGAAAATTGAGAGCCTGACAGGAGTGTGAAACATACATTAACCGATTTGGAAGGGTGAGTTGCTTTATTGTTGATTTCATCACCATGTTTTTTATGAAAGATGGTTTACTCAAGGCTGGTGACTCTCGTCTGAATAACGACGAAGTAGTGACTTGGATCCGGTATATAGGTACCAGTGAGCTGTTTTACAGTCATATTTTGCCGATGGTAGAATTCGGAAATCAGCCGGCAATGAAGGTGACAGTGAGTGCCATAACAATGGACCATGAGCCATAATACGGTCCCTTGCTCACGGTTTGCCCACTCGGCTTCCGGAATGACTTTGTGTTTTAAGAACATGCAGTTGCTGAGTCTGCCAACAGCACAGAGAACCACCAGTTGCCCAAGAACACAGTGACAATTGTGAAACTGTGGATGCGGAGACTCATTGGTTAACAGCAAGGGAGGATCCAATATCAGTCGAAAGAAATCTAACAGCAGCGCAATTTAAGCACGTGATCGACGTTGAGTTATCAACGCATGAGACGTACGATGGCTATTGTAACTTCCGCGAGATGACGTATCGTCGAATCCCCTTCTGTTTTTGTGACAGATCCACTTATTGCTGAAATCCCAGCAATGGTTGGTCTGATCCGTTTCAGGCAGCCGAACGTGATCTACAAAATTCCATTTTGTGGATAATACCATTCTGGTGAGGTTAAAAATGTGCCCAGGGGTCATGGGTACGTGTTTGAAACACATCACCTCCACAGAACGGTATCATCATAATAATATATTTCATACAACATAAGTTGCACGAAAACAAACCAGTTTACAGGTCTGATCATTTTGGTAATGTGAACTGACTGTTATGTACAATATGAAGCCGTGCAATAGACACCGTTCTTTCCCGTACATAAAAGATGCGCCTGGAGTAAGAACATTAATGCTTTGCAGACAGCAAAGAATGAAACACATTAACACCAGTCAGCCATTGTACCTTACCTCGGTATCATTTAAAGCCATCGACAGGGTCCAACACAACTCGCTTATTAATGGGCTAAATACGCTCTGAATCTACAGGCCAC
>OX104134.1:32818257-32931517 GCA_944470555.2 Heterobilharzia americana
ACCAGTTGTTGAAAATAGATGTGCTACTCAAAGTGTGGCATGTGAATTGTTCCACCCAGTCTCTAAGAACAAAATACTTAGAGATACACAAGATATCAGATGTTAAAAGTGACCCATTTCTATAAAAAAAAGTACATTTCACTGATTTGTGTGTATAGCAGTAATCATAAAAGTAGAAACACAGAATATAAACAGCTGCTGAAAGTCTATATCGGATAATAAAGTGTATACTTTGCAATAAAAACAGGAAGTAATTTCCATTCTTTAAAAATTCACGTAAAATATATATGCTTATAGGAATAATCATTATCTTGTCATAGTATACTCACATGACAATTTCAGAGTACTCGAAATTAGTACAGATTAGGTGGTAATTGAAATAAACTCTTATTAGAATACAAAAAGAAATACGTTTGAAATAGGTAAATAGCCAAAAACTAGATGACATTTCAGAGATTAGCTTATTGAATAAAACTTTGAAATAATGACGTTTTGTAAGGAATTCTGTAAAAAAGCAGGTATATGGTAGTTGAATGGAGGCAATCGGCAGGGAGGCCAGCACCTAGATTTCGTGCTTATGAACACTCGTCAGCAAGGTACATCCGCAACCCCGACAGGACTGACATCCCCTGTGAGAGTGGAACCCACACAGTCACCCAGTGCTGCAGACAGAGACGTTACCATTGAGCTGTTTTGAAACTGATTAAGCTCCTATAGAACTGAATTTAAAACATTAATTAGTCACTGGAGAGAAACCGATTTCACGTTGTCTAGTCCTGATAACACATCTATCCAACAGACACTTCTCAACTGAAATAACAGTTTAGAAGTATGGTACAGAGTTCAAGCTTAGTGGTTACCTTCGCACAACCAATTAGCTTGAGAGTGATTACGAAAACCCAATCTTTAGATTGCAGTTAACACTAACAATCACAACAACATTTGTGAGTATTTAGTAATCAATTAAGAAAACAATAGACTTAAGGTACTGCATTCATACACAACACTACAGAGCAAAACGCATTTAGAAAGATAAACTGACACAACAACTTAGTACCCCGTACAAAAGTACACCGACTGCCAAACTTGGCGACAATTAAAAGAAACTCAATAAAAGTGAAAACTTAGTATGATTGACAAGAAAAGATGTGAATGAAGGAGAACAACAGAGGTAAACAGAGATAACTGTAGATTTTCAAAAAGATGGAAAGTATGTAAAAATGTGCCAATGAAGTTGATTTTGATTCACATAAACTACGGTCTTTAGTCCTTGACTTTACTATCTTGTGGACGCTATCACACAGACTACATTTCAACTGTATGAATTTCACCAACAATCGATCACTTGTTAGATTGGTGTTTTCCTAATCTACCAAAGTATTCCCGTATGTGGTACATTTAAGCACTACAAGTAACGTTAGTCGGCGTGTTAACTGACGCTCCTTCATAAGAGATAAAAACTTCACTACCGACCAACTTTATGGAAAAACTTACAAAAGTAAACCGGTGTAGGCAGTTATTACCTATGGTTCAACAAACTACGTCTAAAGATCGTATCTCAAAAGGTTAAATAGGCCTTCTCACCACAGACGGTTTCTATGTTGAATCAAGTTTCAGTTGAGTATATTTACTATAACGCCGTAAAGCATAGCGTCATTACAAACAATAGTATGGGTTTAAAAGACGTTATTTTCCATGAAACGTGCATAAGTAGATAAACTTTTATTATGCGACTTGGAAATAGAAATGCTAAAAATTCTGAGGAACATCAGGTCCTTCAACACACTACAGTTGCTTTTCAATTGCTCGTCTACTCTATGATGATACTGTACATCTGTAATAATAACCGACTCCAAAATGTCATCCTAACCGTACAATGAGCGCATACGTGAAGACACAAATGACTTAAGCTATATTATTATTATTGCATTAAGCAACAGAGTGAATGATTAGCAAAGTGGCCAAATATTCAAGCTAAGATCAAACAAGGATACCATACTTATAACTAGAGTTGATAGGGGGAGATCATAATCATTTTAAACATGATCATTTAAGAAAACTGAGCGATAGAAAGTAACTCTATTATTAAAAAAAAACAACTAAACATTAGTACAACGAAATCCCTACACTAACTGAATTAGATATCTTTGCAACATAATCATGCAGTTACAACCAAATATCGACGTGAAGTGAAAAATAAAAATCTAACAAAATGCATAACCCACATCCTAAAGGTATATTAAAGCAATAATGGAATACTCATTCTATAAATCAAAAGCTTTCCCCGATCGAAATCACATCAAGTAATCACTAACAATAAATAATGAAAACTAATACGGTTTCAATAACGCTAACTTAAGCAAAAGGTATCAACTAAGACTAACTGAAGTGGTAATAACTATAGAGTTATGTTTTAATATCGCTTCGTGCATATATATCAGACAATTGAGATCGACAAATGGTTTAAAATATAACATAAACTCCGGTATAATTATATATGATGAAAAAATATTTAGCTTATGACCTTCATTGGACGCAAATACACAAATACACAATGTTCCAAGCCACTGAATATTGAAAAATATAACGTAATACAGCGGAGAAAATTTCCTTTTCGACAAATCATTCATTTCCAAAAGCTGCTGTACAGTCCCATTTATAGTAATAACAAACAAACACATCAGTCTATTATTTGCCAATAAGTCACGTTAAGTCTTAAAGAACGGAATGTTCTAGGGTAGGACGGTGGGTTGAATGTAGACTTAGAGAGGGATTGCGTAATCAGGTGCTCGTAAGGAGAATATGCAATAGTAGGTCAAAGTGATGACTATTAGTTATGACTATTAGTAAATGAACAGAACAGGTCGAAATTAACAATACCAGCTACAATCAATAATATGAGTAAAGTATTGTGAGAATTTTAATGGTAGATTGGAGCTAACATGCTAAGATGTGAGAGAGTAAGCTGCAGAGTAAAACCAAACAGTCAGTTATTACTTTGTGGTGTGCTTAAAATTTGGGCTGCCAAAACTTTCCCACCATACATTACATCATATTACTTTTTTGTACTTGTTTTGATTATTCAGCTGTCAACTTATCATAAAATGTACTCTCGCACAGTCTCCAACCTATCGTCACATAAGTTAACAACAGAAGTGAAAAAAGATATCACAGCAGATGGCAATGGGGTCCTTCAGTTCATAACAGTTGATCACACAGGTATTACGGGGAAGGTTAACGGGAACTGCAAATATTTACGCTAGCTGAATAGTCGCTCCGCCCACCAAACCCATTGGTGCTGTTTTATTCGTGTCCCCGTGCACAACATACCCACAAACTATACGATAGCCAAAATGCGATTGGTTGTTGTGTAGTGTATTATTGCTTATCATACTGCTATTACTAAGAATATTTAACTGTGATGGCTGTTTAATTTGGAAATACTGTACAAGGTGTAAATTTTTAAGCATCACAGAGAGAATTCCATGCTGTATTAAAAACTATTGCCTGGAATAAAGTGATTATTGTTGTTGAAAGTTGAATATATTGAAGCAGTAAATAAACTGAAGAGAGGATTATGACGACTGATATATAAGGGAATGGATGTACCTCTTCTGTACACAGAGCTCAGGGTTTAATTGCTGGATGGTTAACGCCTCTGATATCCATAAGTGACGAATCCATATACCTTTCGAGCTATTTGGCTTGACTTTGTATGGGGTTTTGAAAGAAGACTGTGGGGAATCGACATGACCAGAGCAAGCAATAGATGCATTTTGGATCATCATCACCACTTTAGCCTACTGCATATTCTTGTTACACACACCTGACTATGCAATCGCTTTCTAACTCTACATTCAACCCACCGTTCTACCCTAGAACATTCCGTTCTTTAAGACTTAACGTTGACTTATTGGCAAATAATAGACTGATGTGTTTGTTTGTTATTACTATAAATGGGACTGTACAGCAGCTTTTGGAAATGAATGATTTGTCGAAAAGGAAATTTTCTTCCCCGAATTAATTTGTGTTCGAATGTCGCGATGGGAATTTACTCTGATCCAAAAGGAAGCAAGGATCCTGTGATAGTAAAGGGACTTAATGGGTTACTACAGTTTTCTGTCAAACTTGCCACTGAGTATCATTATGGAATATAGAGACGACAGATTTGTGTATGTATACTATTTGAATTTCGCTTACTGATACATCCGATAGCATTACTTTTGCATACAGAGACGAAATCAAACTAATACTGGTTGATATCTACTTGTCACATATTTAATTGCATCAGTGAATTCACAACAAAGTGACTCGGGATTAGGGCGGAGTGGTATAAGCTGTCACATCTGTCATCAACACAGAGAGGTATAATCAGGCAACAAGATGAAAGATGTAAAGAAATACGAAGAGGGCAACTAGAAGTAAAAGAAAGTCGTTAAAAGAGAGGAGGAAGGGATATAATAGTTGCAAAAATTCGACATGATAACTAAGATGAATAAAATATGTCAATGGATCTGCACGACTGAGATTTAAGCCAGATTATCTAGTCTCCAAACGCCGATTTCACTTATCATGTGGGTAATATTTAGGTGGCTGTCACCTAATCCATGGTCAGGGGAACAATCTATGTAAGGTGATTCAGTAGTAAGAGAACTATAGTTATCTTCGTTTAAAGTCAATAAAGTTCGTAATTTGTGATCTACATGTTTGAGATTTTCAAGAAGCAAACGTGGGATTTCACAAGAGGGTTGTATTTAGGTTCGGCTGTTCCCATTATGAACTGAGAACTTTGCAAACATTTGTTTTAATCAGTAAACGTATATCTGAACATTCACGCATAAATCATCTTCAAAAAGGCAGTTTGGGGTTAATAATTTTACGGCTTTCAAAGTTTTTCGCGAAGAAATTAATTTTATGGCCTATACTATTATTTGTTGATACCTGTAATTCTCCGTTGTTATGCTGAATCGAATTAGTCGACCTCGGTTGGCATGTGAGCTCCTATGCAGATGCCCCGATATTCCCCGATTATTTGTTTTCATAATCGACTTGGTCTTGGTTAGGAGTGGAATCCAGGATGCATGTTTCGTCCAAGTTGGGACTCGTCAGCTGGATGTACCTGCACTCTAGTGAGTGATTTTGTTCCCATTTGGATTCAAATCTTGTATTCATCGCTTCAAATGCCATCACTCACTGGGAGGCAGGCACATCCAGCTTAGGAGTCCCAAACAGGGCGAAACGCGCGTCCTGGATCTTACAGTTAGTCTCAGTCAAGTCAAATGTAGCCTATATCGTTATAATCCTTCATAATGTAGGCTCCGACGACATTAAAGCATAATTATTTGCCACCTTAGCATAGTTATCATCAAGTAATCTACCTTAATTAGTGATAATTTATTCTTTCACCGACGTCCTCAACCATCCGATTATTCTGTGCGGCAAAGATCAGTACTCGCTGTGATACCTAATATCCCAATGACTTGTATTTACTCTTTAAAATAAACGAAATACAATGTACCGAAGAGTTGAAATGGGCATTCTTCAAGTTCAAAGACCAAAAGATAACGCCAGTCCAGAGTTCCGGAACAAATGGTCTGATCCAAATGAAGTGCAGACTTTATAGTTGGAGTTTATGAAACATACGAAATAGATGGTAACACGGATCAAATCAGTCACAGCGGTGAGAATACACCTATTTTTATCTTATTGTGAATAATGGGTGATTCATTTCTTTATTGTATTCTTTCATCCACATTTTTCAAGCATCTTACTGCTACCTCTATCATAATTTCCATTACTATTGTGTTCCTGTGCTGAATTCAGCCTAAATCCACATTATGTTAAGTATTTCGCACAGGATGGAAAGCCTATTTTGTGTTGTATCACACTTGCTTTTTGGTATTTGCTTGAACTTATGATTCCACTTCTCACTGATGTATACGGTCAAAAACAAGAGAATTAATTTACTCACTTCAATTTTCTCACATAGTTCTTCATTAGTTCGTTGTAAATCAGCTAGTTTTGCTTCTTTTTCAAGTAATAACTGATCATTAGACATGCTTAAAAATATCATGAATTCCTCATGATCATAATAAGCGCCATTGGGAAGAATATGTCGATTGGATCTACAATCAAAAAAGAAGGGTATCATTGGTGATACGGTTTATTGTTAACACTCTTCAAGAGTATCTATATATCAATTACAAGTCAGACAGTAGTTGTAATGGATTGTAAAACAAACATGTTGCATAGGCACTAGTAATCCAATCCACCTATCCAAACCGAAGTAGGTAAAGAATTCATTAATAAATGGACCATTTTCAAGGGCTACTAAAATATCATATGAATACAAGTGATGAATGCATCTTTGCTGCTTAAACCGATCTTGACGCATGTCACTTGAGTTCTCTAAACATCTTTTTCAGTTGTCCCACGGACATCAACGAAGAAGGTAGCATCATCCTAGACAATTAGAATCAGCAGACAAAATGTTCATAGACTGAAGTAAATACAATACTTATAGCTAACTTCTCCGAAATAGAGAAAGGGTTAGAGCTGAAAGCGGTAATACAACAGGTTTTCGATGAAGTCACCCAAACTTCAGTTAGATTGAGAACCACAATATTATTCATGTATTACACAAAGGTTAGGCAACTGTCTCTGGTGATAGCATGCTAACTAATATCTTGCTAGCCTAATTAGCTTCATTGAAATCTTTCTAGATGTGGACCTCAGCTTGCTTATTTTAGAATAATTACATAAAATACCTTAATGCATTAATGTGAAAATAATCAGATAGTAGATAAAAGAGATCATTTGATAACTATAATTCACCTTAAGAACATTGGGTCGGAAATCTGAAAATTAACTGATCGTATACATCATGACAACCTAGATTTCTTTAAAGATTTCGTTATAAAGATTTGAGATGGTGTTGGAGCTGTGGCTGACTGACCTAGGCAGTTGACTTTCAATGACTGGCTAATGAGAACGGATTTCGCCTCACCTACTGAGGTTCGGGCAACTAGTTAGTATCACCAGCTCTTTCACAGCAAACTTAGCTCACCGTCTACTGCATGCACTTGCGAATGGGTGCTGATTTTATTTTATTCTCAAATGGTCGAATTGCACCGAAACTTTCCCGTAGTTTAGCTAGCAAAATATTGGGTTTGCTATCTAAAAGTGAATAGGCTAGATCTGGTCACTACCTAAACTTCCTTTCAAATCCAAATACTATTTCAGTCTTACAAATCATATTTTTAAATACTTTGGAGAAACACTGTCTAATAAAGGAAATAAACAAGCATATAACTATTAAATGTAAACAAGACATCACATGATGAAAATACTTTCATCCCAATCAATAGGAAATTTTCCAACTATTAGTAGAACCAAAATCATAAGTAAAGCATGAATGCATCATAGTATAATACTTACAATAATAATAGAAATGATTAACTGTCCTGTTTTGGGGATACATCATCAACTACTCACACCTATTGCCCAATGTTCATAGCAGTAACTAAAAGATATTCACTCAGTAGTAAATTTCAAGATAAAACAAGATAATAGAGATTTTCGCTATGTAACAGAGAGTATTCAAATTGAGAACTCAGCTGGAGTAAATCAACATTATGGACAACAACACAGGTGCCTACTTGATGAGTGTGCTTGTAGATTCACGATAATTGATAATTTAGTGAGATGATAATCTAACAGTTATGTCAAAATCATAACAAGTCGAAAACAGGCTGAACAACATTTATCTATATTTCAATCCTAACTCTCGTCTTATACAGCTAGCTGTATTACGAAAATGAAGAAGTGGGTTCGGATGTGCACGACTCCATATTTCGACAGTGGTCATCTTTATAAGAAAAAATATATGACTAAGGAGATAAACTACAGAACAACATGAAGACTTGAACACCGTATACGCTTGCAAGCTTGTGCACAGTGATCAACAAATCAAGTGGTTCCGTTTCACTTATCAGGTAGCTAAAATCATGTTCTGTGTATTTAGAGTTCTCACTAAATAAACCGTTGAGTTGCGAGAATGACAGTGCACACTACGAAACCACTCAACAATTCGAAAGCACTCAAATGAAACGATCCGATAACAAAAAAGGTGAGGTATAAACACTATCCGTGAGATGGATTTTAAATACATTAGCTGCATGACCTCTGTATAACCTAAGCTTGTTTATTGTGATGACGAAACCTAAGCATACCTGTATACCACTCACTCAAACTGAAACAGTTTTGAGAGAAGAGAATGTACACAACAGTTTAGAGATTAGTAGTTTGTCGGTCCAAGTATCACTAAACATTCCGACCTTATTATTCATGCAAAGTAGCTGAATTACAACATTCAGGATCTAATGGTGTCAATATACAACAAAACCGAGACACTGAAGACATTAAACAAGTCCACTACTTGACAGAAGAAGTTTAACTATCTGAAAACCCTTATTGGTGGACTTATTTACTACAATTACGGATGACGATTTAGGTTGGAGAAAAGTGTCTATCATAGCAGGATTCAAGCTCAGAAACCACCTTCATTAAAATGTATGGTCAAATATTCAGTGTATGTACAACTTGCCCATGTGTTTTGATGATAAGAATTCAAATATTCTGCTGAAGAAGCTGTGGCTTACAAAGTGAAAGTCTTGTTTTGATTTTCTGCACACGATAGGGTAACGTTAAAATATATTCCTATAAAACATAACTGTAGCTAATCGGCTTCGATAATCGACTTTAAACGACTAACTTATTCAAATCTCGATCAAATTACGGAAGTTTACGCAACCAACCCCTCGCATAATAGATGTGAGTATAAAGCTAAGTCCGGTATCGCTTAGTACAATATTTATCAGTGAAAAGCCTTTCCTAACAAGAGTAATAACGACAAGTGAATATCAAGTGCTATGATGTTAGATAGTTTGTAGCGTTTATTGAACTGACTGGAAGAGTAGTTTCATGATTCGACCAAAAACATGAAGATGAAAAAGTGTAAAACTTTGTAGTGCTACGGATGAGTTAGAATTAGTTTGTGACTAAAAAGCCTCTCACTTATCTGTATAGTAGGCTGAGAGAGGATTATGATATTGCCCAGGTCGAAATGGCAATAGTAGACTTGAATTTATAAGCTGGTTGCTGGTATTCTAATGTATAAACCACCATCTTAACCAACGACATGTCTGATATGTTGGATTTCAAACACCAATGTGCTGGCCTCCTTAGTTGCAAATAGAAACTCTCCAATTCTGTTCAAGATCTCCACGGGTTCGTTGCGAGGATATTATCATTTTCATCTCATAAAATATTATAAATCTTAAAATTTTTCTCGGAAAATAATATTTTGTTTATAGGAAAACAGGGATTACATAAGGTACTTACTTTGCTCGACATACTGATTCACTACCTATTTGTGAGGATGCTTCAGAGCTGCTTGTCTGATAGGTATTCGTCGAAAGTGGCAAACTAGCTGGACTTGATTCATTTTCCCGTCCAACTGGGACTGATGGACATCGCAGTGGAGAAGTGGACGAACAATTTTGTACAGATTTTGGAGGAGAGTTCGGGGTAATAGAGCTTGGGATGGGATACGGTGTAGACATCAACTCTTTACCAAGCAAATGGGTTGTTTTAGAAGCACCAATCAAATTTACTAAATACGATTCGACTTCACACTCCAAAGGGTCTTCGGCTAACCCAGATCTACGGTAATTATTTTGTGATCCACCACCAGATGAACGTTTGCCCCAGCGACATGTAACGACGCCGGTTCGAACAGCTCGGGAAAAACATTGTTCAATTAGTTCATTGTGATATTTATTTCTAGTTCTTGCTTTAAAGGGAGCAGCTATAGAGTAATATAATGCACATATATCACCCATATGACGTCCAGGTACCTACAGCAAGTTAAATAAAATCAGAAATACAGATTATCAGTGCATTTTGATAGTTGTCATTAATAATAGTATTATTAAAACATAAGTAAACACCAGTTTTTAAGACAATTACGACCGGTTAAAATTGTCTAATCACTCCTTTCAAATTTTCTCATTGATCACCTTAGCAAACTATGTATTAGACTTTTTTGACTTCACCGCAAATCATGCCGTAAGATAAAGCATGTCTAAAAACAAATAACTTTGATGTTTGATTCAATAAACCACTTAAGTGTTTATTTGCGAAATGCTTCAATACGGTTCTAGAAATCGTATTTTGCTAATTAAGATTCAATAAATTACCTTTTCATTTACAACATGCAAAACAAATTTGTCGCGCACGTCTGTATTATTGTTGATGATACAGCGGCCGAGCAAACCAATTATACAAAATATTTGAGTGGGTGTATCAAGTTCAGTGGCTCAGTGTTAGACAAATTCGTAGTTGGTATTTACCGAATAAGGCACTACATATGCCTGCTTACTCAAAAAAGGTCAACAATACACTAATGAAGACTTTCTAGAACAAAAAAATTTACAGCACTCCCAGTGTGATGACGCTACAGTGTGGATATTTCAAAATTTGAACACCGTTTATACGTACCTGAGATAAATCGTGGAGTTATCGATGCTTCCTAATTACGGTGAGAGTGCTTCCACAGAAGTAAAAGTGCAGGATAGAATGTTTAGAACCTATAATTGAATTGAATGATACAAGGGAGGGTTTCGCCTAAGGGAATTTTAAAACCCTAATCCCATGGTCAGAATGAACAGAAGGCGCATTGATCTAGTGTGGTCTTCAGTGGTCCTGGGTTGCATTCTTTTGTCGCTTTCATATTTATCCATATGCTGATTTTGATTTCCACTGACTACTGATATGGTTTGAAATCCTGGTCTATCTGTACCATGTTTGTCTGCTTAACAGTTACTTTCACAAAGTTACCCTCTAGTGTGACATCCATCAGCATTATTTTGAAACTGCATGTACCCTTCAAGCTTGCCACCTCCAACATTTAAACTTCAATTCAGATCACGTAGATTGGATTAGAACTCGGAAAAGATTCGATATTTATATGTCTCGAAGATGTATGTGCGAGGTCGCAGACAACTGCTTGAAAAAGCTTCCTCATACACCAGCTCAAAAATGCGATCCAAGTGTGCTTATGAGGGGACCCCGGAACATTGACATCCGATATTCCAGGCGTTAGTGTCATACTGAGTACTAGAGACAAGGTAGCACTAATCAACTAGATCTCCATTAAGACGGACTTATGTGTTGTCGAATTCGAAGGTCTCAGTTAATGATAAGATTAATATCTCTCCGTAATCTGCCCCTATCGTTCCACAGTATGACTATATACAACTACTGAGCCACTTGTTGAACAGTGTCCATGAGCATGGCATGTGCATTGACTTGTCGAAGTGCATATTAATTTTACAAGATTCGCAGGAGTCCGAAATTGCGCTCACCCTTGATGGTAAACCGCTCACACCAATCAAATAGTCCATATGTCTGGGTAACCTTGCGTAAGTGCGACTGAGATTTCTCAAAGTATTTAAAAAGACAGAGCAGTATACACCAATTAAAAACGACGGCGACTATGCAGTAGCCTTTTTCTTCTGTTATGGATAAGTAAAACGCAAGCAATAGGTGCTTGTTTGAATGTAACTTTCAAACTACTTCCACAATAATTTGTCTACCTTTAAGCTTCCATTCGACTCACCGTTCTCCGATATCATTTTTATTTCTTATTAAAGTCGCTTTATAACAAACTACTCTATGTTGACTTACTACTTGATGATCATATTGTACTAATTTTGTGTTTTAAATTCATTCTTTCCATCACAAAAGTAACCTAGTGAATAGACCAAGTTAAAAAATTTAGATGTTCTCTAGCAGAATGAATCAGTCCACCAAAGACAGAATCAGTTTAGTTCACTAACGAGTTTTAAAATTGGAGAGGAATCCTGAGTAAGTAGAGCAGAAAATATGATAAGATGACAAATAAAGACTGACGATCAGAGATTGACAAAAAACCTAAATATTTTCACTCTATTAAGACATTCTGAGAAAGGAATGCCAAATTATAGCGATTTATATCTGTAGGATTCAAATGCATAACCAAATAGAAGGGAAATAATCCTCTGAAACTGAAAACGTACGCATAATTTGGTGGTAATCTAACTCACAGATGTTACGGCAATGCACCTTCCATACTACAAGAAGCTAGCAGATTCCCAAAAACAAGGCATAAACACAAAAATAGTTTTAACAACATCAAACAGTAGTGTCCATTTTTTTCCTAAAAAACTAGTATGCATATAATGCATGGTGCATTTTGACAATGATATTATTCACTGAGTAATGCAATCGCCTGAAACAGATTGATGCGATTGTGGAGAACATAAATAGACTGACAGACGTTCATAGTTTTATTTCCTAAAATATCAATGGAAACTCTGCGATAAAACGACCTTGAGCAAAGAATGTAACATCCTTGAAGTTATTACAACAAATTAAATACATCAGAACTAAGGTTGGCTCTAAGAAATAAAGGGGATTTGATTCACTAAAACCTACGAAGAACTTCGCTCAGGTAATTAGTTCACTAGTTACTAGCCAGTCCTAAGCCCGGATAAAAAGGGAAGGTTGGTCATAGGGCTAGCAACCCTACTCCGTAAAACCAATCTAATCGCTAAAGAAACATAAAATTATACTTATTCTTTGCTATAATCGGAGAGACAAAATAACGCCAGCTGGTGAGGGCCTAGGTCGATGATTTATGTCTAATGTCACACAAACTCGAAGATCTACAGGCGAAAACCAACAAGTTGACAAAAGAGGTGAGGCAGTGAAGACGGGACTTCAAGTGAATGTAGAGAAGACAGAGGTGATGAAGATACTCAACCACCACCACCACCACCACCGACAACAACAACAAGCACCAATCACCATGAACGGGAGAAACCTAAAGGAAGTAGTCTCTTACACCTATCTAGGCAGCATCATTTCAACTACAAGTGGCATAGATGAAAGCGCTAAAGCCAGGATCGCTAAAGGAAGGTAGGCTTTCATTATTCTGAAACCAGTGTGGAGATCTACTGAACTCCACTCAGCACAAACAACAAGATCCGGATTTTCAACACGAATTCAGTCAAGTCAGTGCTTCTATATGGTTCAGAAACTTGGCGAATTACGAAAAACATTTCCAACAGACTACAGACATTTATCAACAGCTGCCGTCTACCCTCACTCGATACTGAAGATCAGATGACCAGAAAGAATAAGTAACAAGGAACTCAGGCTGGCTGGCTGGCAACGAACCAACCAAGAACCCACCACCCAACAAATACGAAGAAGAAAGTGAAGATAGACTGGGCACACATTGAGAACACCAATTGGGGACATCACGCACCAGGCCATGCCTTCGAATGGAATCCAAAGGGGAAACGACGAGTTGGGCGTCTGAGGTGAGGGTGACATGGAGATCATGTGAGGAAGAAATGAGAGCTTCTGGGCAGTCGTCGAGCCAGGTCCAAAAGATTTCAGAGAACAGAGTGAAATGCAGACGTGCTACTGAAGCCCTATGTCACACTAGGAAGCCAAGGGACAAATAAACAATAAATAATAAAACCTACGAAGGTGCACTATTCAGCATAGAAAGGCATTCGGTTAGACATTTTGGGAAACTTATTTTGCCTACTTAAACGCATATAAGTAGACTGCGAAAGCGGCAAAAAACAAAATCATGCTAACTCCATTACCATTCACACCTTGAAAAGCAATTACTTTAGCTATTTTTTGGTGGTGAAGCAAACTCATTTCACATTTTGACTATCAGTATGTGACTTAATAAGTGATTCCTTACATAGAAAGTTCTAGATATATTCAATCCTTCCACATGATATAAGTGGTTTTGTCGTGATTACAAGCTTATAGCTGTTTCAAAGAAAGTTAACAGCAAAATTACTTGAATTATTCCGACAACTTAGCTTTAGTTATCAATACAGCTCCAAAATAATTAGATACCTGATGAGTGTTACTAAGTCAACTGATGACATAGAACCGCTGTTAATAATCACCTGACAAAGTGCATTTTCAGTTCTCCGAAACTGGTCACCGATTTTTTGTATATTGTATGAAATAAACTAGGCGTAGTATTACATTAAATTTCAACCCACAACGGACACTTTGCTGCAGTAAAAAACATTAAAACTGCCACAACTCAACACTAACAAACCTCCACTTCTTATCTTCCTAAGAAAATTCAAGTCCGATTGGTCTTTTCCACATTTTATTAATTCACACGAATAATTCTCAATATTCTTTTGTTGCCCCATATGATGTTCGAAATAATGATAACCCGGACCTACACAACCACAAATCGGTCCGCTAAATTAGTACTGATTATCATAACGGATAAATTGGGACTTTTTTGGGACTTCTGGAACTCCTTTCTATTTCGTTTCTTTCCCATTTTATCACCGATATTTCACGATGGATGATCTTACTTCTAGGCCATGTAGTTAACCATATAGATACAAAGATTACATACCTAGAATCAGCGTGACGATATGACTGGTTGAAAATATTTATCATTAAAACCATTCACAAGAAATAATGCCAGGTTGAATTCTTTCCCATCTCAATACAAAGAAATTTGATGACTAGTACAACTTCAAATGTTATAATCTATCTAGAAATACCTACGGAAAATGAAATGAAGCACGTTAGTTTCTGCTGGAAAACAAAATGAATCCACTGTTTTGAAGCCTTAGTTATTTCATGCTTACTTCGTTACCGAAAATACTGATCAATTGTTTACTGTAATTCAGAGAACTTCATGCAAAACTATCAGTTCCTGTAAAGACAATTTTTTTAATAATATACAAATCCCAATGAGATTTTGAGACAGAACAACACAAGTTTAAACAAGAAAACGAATAGCTATGAATAATAAGATACACAAACTATTTTCAAAACATACTCCCTCAATCTATTTTGTAACTACTACAGAAGTCACCAAAAGAAAATTCCTTTCTTTAAAACTTATTTAATAACTGAGTTACTTAGAAATGCATAAAATTTAATAATATTTGGAATAAGACGCCAGTTTCACGGTTCCGTTGAAATACAAGTGAATAAAATGCAAACTTTCTCAAGTGATAACCTCAATCTTTATGCACGATGTACTTTTCAAATCTTTTTCGAAAATCAATGATCCAGTAACACGATCAACCAAGGTTTTAAAGAGCCGACAATTTCAGTAAATGATATCGCTTACACCGGATTAAAATTTCTAACAACAGAAAGGTTCATACAAGACCTGACTTCTTTGAAACAATATAGTGAAATTAGAATGCCAATAGAGGTGCATTGATTTGGTTTAATAATGACAGGAAATCATAAGCATGCATAAATAACAACTGAAACCAGTTGACGAATCAGCTTTGAGTATAATGCTCTGGAATTGGATATGATGGGTGTAGCGCTCGAGTCTTAGTGTGATCACTGAAATGCACTAATTTAGCGATCCATATACTGGATGAAATATGCGTACCGAACTTTGTTGCTTGCCACCAACATAATAATAACATTGAAACAGTAGTTACCTTTGTTATTTTATAACACATACTATAAGAGTTAGAAATTAGCTATGCATAAAAAATCTATTAAGTTAGATGTGAATATCTCTAGTATTCAGGTCAGGAAAATGATTGTCAATTGAATTATGTCAAAAAAAAGGTGATCATTTAGCATTCTTAAATACAAATCATTATTACCTACGACCAGTTATTTTTCATGCTACGTTGAAGCATTATTCCTATAAAAATCAGACCCTTGGTTAATAGTGTGGTTTCATGTTACGTTCATAAATCACGTTTAAATAGAACAGTTGGCATGTAAAACGGTCACACATCAGATTATCTAAGGGATTTCATCCATAAATGCTAAAAAAAATTGTGTGGCAACCGTGGAATCCAGAATGTAAACTTTCCAGATTTTCTTTGAAAAAGACCGAGCTATAAAGCTGACTGGGTTATAAGAATAAATCAAACACAATCCGTGTTTAGGAAAACTGAATAAGATTTCTCAGAGGGTGGATGTGTAA
The DNA here is from genome assembly GCA_944470555.2 of Heterobilharzia americana. Taxonomy (NCBI): domain Eukaryota; kingdom Metazoa; phylum Platyhelminthes; class Trematoda; order Strigeidida; family Schistosomatidae; genus Heterobilharzia; species Heterobilharzia americana. The sequence continues at coordinate 32,834,327 of OX104134.1, forward strand.
TTCAACTAATAAATGGTAATGCGATTAAGCAACCTTATTGTCATGACTTGCAGTGATATGAGTCTCCATGCGAAACCTAGTTGCACAACTGAATAAATAGCAACTTCTTTTTTTAACTTCAAACAGTTAGTGCCAAAAAAAAATGAAAAAACTTTGACTGGAGGGATCTACTTCAACAGAAGAATAACTTGTGAAACAGTCATTTACACAGCTGAAATGCCCACGAGGCAGAAAAACTAAACAGCAAATTATGTGCGAAAGAAAAAGCAGTACTGAAATAGCGTCGTATATAGTAGTGAAAATAAGTGGGGAATAGGAAATGGTAAAAGGCGCGACAAAAAGAAATGTAAATTCTAAAGAGTATGTTCTGCACAATGGAATTAGTCAGAATCATATAAGTTTAATATCTTAACCATTCACGCATGCTACAGTTACACAATTTGCATGAAGCCTAATGATGCTAATTGGTTGTATAAATATGAGTAAATGGAGCTTGGTACAAATGCATGGCTTAGTGACCGAACTTTTAATGCCTAAACCAATCAGACAACTTTACCATACCGTCCTGAGATTTATCTACTAAGGAAGCGGTAGCATACGCAGCCAAGAGCGGACTAAGAAGTCTTCAGTAGGCGTTTAAAGATCTGTCGTTAACTGCTCAAATCAACTAAAAAATACTAGATAGTACTAGCATACTCAGAAACAGTTGAGTGTATGGCACTCAGTATACTGCACTGTAACCTGTCAGAAACAAACCAAAAGTTCAATAGAATTATAAAAATTGATTTGATTGCATCAAACACTTTAGTGTTCTGTCAGCTGTCGTATAAAATCGTGAATCTTAATCCATTAGACTAGGTTAAAACATGGAATGATTTCAAAATGCTGTAGATCAAAGAGAGATAGATCTATACTGTGATGATTGAAGGTGAAATGGAAATTTGGACCATAACAGGATTAGAACCAGCGACTACCGGGTTTCTGGCCCGATGCTCTACCAACTTAGCTAAGAGGTCTGACTGCTAACCAGATTTCTGTCATTTCAAAAGATTTAATGCGTATCTACCAACCAATTTCAGTTCAGTAAAATACACTCCAGAATTCCCACAGCATACGTATTTTAATTTATAGTAAATCAGCACTAATGATTCACTATTGAATAAAGAAAACCATCTGACTAAATATGACTTCCTTAGACTGTTTCTTATGTAATTCATTGCACACGAATTACTTTTATCATGTAAAATTATATATATATATATATATATATATATATATATATATATATATATATATATATGAATTGGATAACAACAGATTTCTGCACCTGATAAGAAGCTAAAACTATTTGTGTGGGGTCTGATGGTATTGTGCGGTTGCCTTAATCCTAGAGGGTGGGCAGAGGTTTGAACTCGTGACTTACCGGTTGAAATTTGAGTCCTCAAGTCAACGAGCTACACCAGTACATATATATGAGCTTTTCCAATACGATGATTCATTAGGATTTGCATTAAGCAAAACCAGTTACTTTGAACACATCTGAATGCTAGCGAAGAAAAATGAAATAATTCGTTTTTCTACCTCTATCTCAGCTAATAAGATATAAACGGGTTTCTGTGAGTATAATTCTAGCCTTAAAAAATCGTATTTATAAAAAAAAGCTTCAAACGTTATGCAGTTAGTCTAGAATAAGAAAATTATAATTTTGGCTAAAATATTTTAGCTACTAGAATTATCCATTATCACGGGAATACCTCGTAATTCTGAGCTGAAAAGAAAAATGGTAAGATAAAGTACCTAAACCTTGTAGTTAAACAGCAGGACTCGCCACGCCTTTTTGTATATTTAAGTCTCCCAGTTATATGAAAGCGGTGGTTTTTCACATCTTTAGAATTATAATGTGATCACACTTGTGATGAAGCTGTTACCAATAATGCAGTGGTGTGGATATTTATCAAAATGACAAACCTAGAAGCAACATGGCTGGTTTTATGACTGAAATTAAGACCCAAGAACTTCAGGATATTTTTCTAAAAATACTCATTGCATACAACGCTATACTGTTAATACAAGATTGTGATTGAAACAAAAAAGTTAGTCGTAACTTGAATGCTTCACACAACTGGGCCTGCTACCAGAAAATAACGTCAGGAGGACTCTCTCGAATGTATGTGGAGTTTCTGGTTTCCATTTAAAAATTTAACACTTAACCCTATAAGAAATAATTTCATGCAATTTTTCAAATTTTCAGTACTTTAGATAAAAGTTTTAGCAAGATTATTTCTGAACAGTGACCATATCTCAGCAAAACATATAAAGCTCAAATATAACCGCTTATAAATAAGACTATGCAAATGTAGCTCACAGTGACCTATTACTGAGAAAAAACATGTAATAGCAGCTTATTTAAGGTATGACGCTGCATTAAAAAATGATGCTGGGCAGTTGTAAGATAAAAATACAAGATTTGTATCCATTTCAACCATCGGCTTACTAAGTACAGGAAACGGAAACAAGTGACAAGAAAATGTTATCGATGGTTCTGAGTAGTGCTCTGTTCTAGTGGAATTATGAGCTGAGAAATGTTAAGACGGTCAAAAAGCTAGGAATAATGAGAAAACCAAACCAATGGTAAGTTACGTCTGCACTGAATAAGACAGATAGGACATATATTGCATGCCGTATAACCGTTCAACACATAAAATCAACGTAGAACCTCGTACAAAAGTGCATCGGTTTAAGCTGTTACAATTTACAGCAGCATGAAAAGAACAAGTGAATAGAGAAAAAAATGATGTCAAAGTAGATAGAAGAACCTAGTAGGAGAAACAAATTTAAAATGAAGGTTCAAACTATAGAAAGTGTCAGAGTGAATACACATACGCCACTAGGATCGATCTTAAGGGTCTTCAACCATTGATTTGATTCATATTATCTGGAGGAACCCAAGTAGGTGTTCCCCATGCCTCAGATAAACAGTCAGAGATATCGTTGACTGATACCACGTCATGTTCCGGACACACCAAACCTTCTTCCAACCAAGTCCCACTTCGGGTAGCATTGCACGTTGATATAGGCGGTGTTTAGGAAACACACGTCTAAGCCACATCAGTCGGTGAAGGTTCACAACCCCATCGACCACCTTGCCTGATATACTCCACCCAGCTTCAACGTTGCTTACATGGTGATTCCAGTATATGTGAACACTGCTAAAAAGACGTGTTTGAAAACCCGTAAACTCTTAATATCAATTACTTTTAACGGTCATTTCTCAGCCGTATAACGGGGCACAGTGGACTGTGACATAGTGTACTTATCCTTTAACAAGTAGTCAGATATCTCGACGGCGCCAGGAATGACATGAGTTGGCAAACGCCATACCGGCCCTTTGTATCTGAGCTGAGAGGTCGTCAGTAACTAACCCATTTGAGCTGATACAACTTCCCAGGTGAAGTGGTTAGCGCATGTTATTACCTTTTGTAAATGAACAAGGGTGAGATTTGTGTAAGAGGGAAGAGGGAAAATGGCTCTTCAGCGATCGAAATGAGTGAGATAGACAGACAGACGAAATCAACGTAGAACCATGCACACAAGCGCATCGGTCCAAGTCGCACACTTTACAGTAGTATACACAGAACAAGTGGATAGAACTCTCTTCACTAGAACAAGAATGCTGTAGTCAAAAGACAAACTGGAAGAGGAATTAGCTATCATTCCAAAGACTCACAGAGAATGGATAACCGAAGAAATTCATTATGAAGCATGGAAAAGAATTTATTGAGAGACCCAAACATCCAACTGTTGATAAGAGACCTGCTTCCCCTCGTCCAGCATTCAAGAGTGATAAGACATCCGAAACCAGAGAATAAAAGCTGCGCTGAGAAGGAGCTACCCGGCTGCCAGGCTAATCTAAGTTTATAACACAGTATATTCGATAATACAGTTAAAAGTAGACAAATACCCAACTGTGTATATCAATTCACTTGCACTTGTGGGAGCAAGTACATGAGACTGACAGAAAGAAGGGCATCTACTAGATTTTATGAGCATATTCCGAGAAATCCGAGTCTGAAAGGTAGCAAAATCTTTATCAGCACAACCACCAGGAGCCTGGCTGAAACAAGACATTGAATAGATGTTTCTCAATCCTTCAGGATTATCGACAAGCAAAGAACGCCATGCTTATTATGGTTTGAGGCAGCCCTCTCCATCAAACATTTTCAACCTGATCTATGTACTCAGAAAGAGTAATTAACCTTCCTTTACCCTGGTAACTGCATATAATCTTGCACAACTATGTATATAGTTTATTTTGATTGCAGTATCTCTTCATTATTTACTTACTGACTATTAATCATTCTTAGCCTAAAGTTCTTCATATACTTACGTAACCTACTAGCTCTTTGAAAACCTCTTCTTTTACACCTGTGTGTTTGCTGTCCAGTCCCTCTTTCCATAACTCCAGAATCCCCTATCTCATCAGATAAAGATTGTCTTTGATTTTGAATAACAGTTGTGGTCATTAATCCAGTATTTCCTCGACTCACTACCTTATTTTTATTCCTGGATCCTTAAGCTTCATTTATTTCTACATATTGAAGAAACGTTACGTCATCACTACTGCTAATATTTCCCTTCAATTGTAGGCTGCTTGCAGCTGATGATAGGCCATGAAATGAAACCAGACCATTTTATTCTGATGTCTTCGTTCTTGCATTATTAAAATTTGCAAAGGGAACTGAATGTTTCACACTTCAGAAAAATAGTGATATCAAAGTAGAGAATAAACAACTTGAAGATAAAGGTTAGTGCGAATATTCGAGCTTTAGATGTCGAGGAGTGAATACATCTGCGCCTCTGTGACCGAATTTCAGCCATGTCACTAAGAATAATCAACCACTGATTATTATCATCTTGGAGACCCCAACCAGGTAATCTACATCTCTCTACGCTGCTCAAAATGAGCCAAGGAGGTCACAGAGGTTTTGAGTCTAAAAATCAGTATTTGGGAAAAAACCAACAACATGAGTAACAACTGCCCTCGGTAGTAAACTTTACAAACTAAACATATCCCGAGTTTATCCATTTCCTGGTAAATGGTAGTATTTTTATCATATAACTAAGTGCAGTGATATAAGCTGACACACCATTAAACTAGTTCACTACTCGAAACGCATTAAAATCATCTTGATTAATTCAGTAAAGCTATTACTGATGAAATTTACTTACCAATAAAACCGATATCTACCAAACTCAAGGCTAGTGGAGCTGTAGAATGGTTATGATGCATCTGACATAACCGTTAGAAAAATAAGAATAACTGCCCAAATCAGCTACCTTCAAACTTATTAGATAAAACTTGAAATTTTAATCGCTACAATTCATACCGATGACGTCAAAAATACAGGGATGAGAACCTTTTTATTCTATCGATTCATTCTTATGTAGACATTTTATTCCTTTTTCATTTGTAATCATGATACTACACACGTACCCAGAATGGATTTAAAATCAGCTGAAGATAAATACTAATCATTCCAGGTTAAAAAGCTAATGAGAGGGCACATAGTCCAGCTATTGGACAATATAAGAAAAAGTCGTTAAATCATTAAACTCATACACTATGAATATTTGTATCTGACCTGGAGCGATACCATGAAAAGATAGACGACTTTTGTTGCCTAACTAGAAGTCTAACCTTCCTGCTAAAATGATATGCTGTTTATTGCAAACCAAACACTTAAAACATGGAATTCACACACCACTTGAGATTCGAAAAATACAATTAATAGTACCAGGCTAGAGTTAAGTACTTGCATTACCAACTTTTACTATTAGGTTAGCCAATACTACTTTATTATCAATATGAACCTATCAGTGACATGACACCTAATTGTAAGATATATGTTAAAATCCGATCTATGAATGCATTCACTTTGAAACTAATAATAAAAACATATGCTTTAGTAGAGTTTATCTCTGTTGTAATAACCACCTATTTTTTGACTGGTTCCTTAAAAGTTTGTTGGATATGATTCGCATATATAGGACTGGCAAACAAACGAAGAGATATATTTACTTGGTTAGTAAACATGACAAACTTGGGATTTTGCACCGTACTAAAATGATTTTTTAACTAAAAATTAGAGACACTGCTTTACCCTGTGTGTCATCCATGTATCTAATTCTCATTAACTCACAATCGCGTACTTCTGTTTAAACATTAAGTAGCGGATCTTACAGACATGCTAGTTTCCAATCATCGTCCGTTCAACAGGTGATAATTGTAGACCATAAAGTTGTGACTGTGAAAAAGGTTTACTTCTCTTCATGATTCCAAAGCTCACAAAACCTCAGATGTACATTCGTAATTAATATTTACACTAGCTCAAAAGCACAACAAACACAAGTTGTCAATGAAGTTTGAAAGAGATTCGGTAAGTGAATTGTCGTTAGAACCTGTGGTGTTGAATTATATCACTAAGACAACCCTCGATATTGTATTCACACGATGCGTATAAATAAAGAGGCTTGTGGACAGTCACAATGAAACAAAAGCAAGCGACAGATATAAGTCGAAAATATCTTGAACACAAACGTACATTTCACATACATCATGAGAACTGTCTGATTAAACTATCAGTGAACTCCGGTCTCAAACAATGACATACAAACTGTTGTCAGACAATAAAGTAGCACTAAATAACGGTCAAACTCAGCACTGAGACACTCGTATGACTTATGACTAAAATATATTTATGATAAATTACACCAGTTTAAACTTCGATATGAAGTAAGGGATTCATAAAATGAAATATCAGGCTATGTGCAAAGACAAGAAAACCAGTGGCAAAGAACACTGGCCGATGACAGTTAACAGTAAGATTCAAGAGGGGCTATATATATATATATATATATATATATATATATATATATATATATATATATATATATATATATATATACCTTAGTAGTTGATCATTGGTTATGAACAAACTTCTTTGCCACGATTTGTCAAAAATACTGTGTACTTTGGGTTATAAATCATAATAAAGTTACGTGAGGCCAGTTCTTAAGGAAAGCTTTCTTGCAAATAACAATGAAGAATTGCGACAGGACGTAATCACATATGGAACACCGGAATCTTAGTACTGTAATAAATTTTGGCATTAAAGCAATACAAGAAGTCTAACCTCTCAACTGAAAGCACACCTGATAGGATGACTTGAGAAAATGTAATATAAGACGCTACCATTTTTATAAGAGCTGGTGCAAAGAGGCAAAAACAATGATTGAGAGAAGGGATAATAATTTTTCGTGACAATTTTTATCCCTGGGAACTGAACAAGGTGATTCCATGCGTGGAAGTGTATCCATACAAGTCTTACCTTGGCCAAACACAAAAGTGTTACAGTCAGTGAAAGAAAAATGGTTCTCAAAATGAAAGAAGGGCATGAGCAGATGTGATAAAGAAGCATACAATCATGAAAATTGATAGGACTCAGTGTAGATATTGACTTCATTGTGAGCAATTTGTTATATCCAATAAGATACATAAGCATTCATTCCAACGTCGATAACCTAGAACATAGAGCTTAGACTATTTTAATGCACCCAGATCACATCAGCTTCCCTAGACTGAAACTTAATGGTCTGTAAATTAACAACCGTAGGCTGCAGAATTTAACAAGGCAACTGAAAAAGCAACGTTTAGAAATACGGACAGTATACACCGACTTAATTTCTACTGTTGTTTTTCACAATAACTACCACCGCAATCTTACATAAAATATGCAGTTAACACGGTTATTTATGCTTTCTGAAATTTTTTTGACAAGTGTGAGATCAGAGTCGATAACATTTTGGTGAAAACTAACGGAATGGAAAGCAAATAAAACTTGAGCACAAGAAGACAGCGCTTCTTAATGCTGTTTACAAACTTAAGGACCTGGGAATCTAAACAACGAGGTGAGTGATTAAAAATAAGACGCTATGGTGCTTTGTGAGAATACAATAGTTTTATCGTTCAAAAAAATTACCGTCTTTTTAGCTTCTACAAAATTCTTCCTTGGTTTGGAGTCAATACATCTCAAAAACTTCTTCACCTCACTTTTCGTCCACTTGTTGTATGCAGGTGCATAATTAGGTATGTCATCAACAGCATTTGATATGTCATAATTATGCCAATGTAGAAGTGTCAAAGCCAATTCTTGGGTGTATCTGCAAATTAAATTTAGAAACCAAATAAATTTACTGGTGCTGTTTCGCGAATTCGAGATAGGAGTTCAGTTCATGAACATTAGGCAGCAGACTTGGCATCCACACACTAAATTCATTAGGGGTAGACTTTTTCGCATCGACATTTGAGATTTTCCCAATGTAATCTGGAATTTCTGCCTGAAAACTGCTTCCAACTCTGGAACACATGTCTAAAATAATTTTAAAGTATAGAAAAAGTAAAATGGGAATAACACTAATACATTAATGAATAAATAAAAAAGATGAATACATAATTTAAGTTTTAAAACATCAATTGCATTACGATATAAATTATTTAGCTAACCTTCCTGTTTCTTCTGACCTCTATACGTTTTTGAAGACCTCACAACAGCTGCTTTCTTGATCATTCTGCTTAAGTACTCATTAATTACATGAAAACGTTAAATAAAAACAAGGAACACGGAATCCGCGTCAAATTTGTGAGTCCTCAAATTGACCTTCAGTAAAGCATCAAACAAAGATTTGAAGCAGAAAGTAGACTAAGAGTTATTTTCGCAGTTCATCTAAAACATACGTAGTAAATGGAGTTCAGGGGAATTTTTCGCTCATTAATGTCTGGATAATCAGAAAAATACAGGTCTATTTATTGCTGATGTGTATCCTGACCATTCAGTTTTCTTTCTATCAGTTAGTTGCGATATTTGAGAGTAACGATATACTTAGTAAGAAAATCTGGTTCATACAGTGAGACGGAACCAAAATGAACTAGTTATCATGTCCGATGTAGCTTTATGTTCCTGCTACTATGTAATTTGATGCACATTATATAGATTCAGAATTCTGCGATTACTAGGGGCCTAAGAAACTCCCGTATTGTCATGAATGACAGTGGCTATAAAGCCTCGCGGAATTTGACTTGAAGAACGCCGTGATTTTGCGGGATCAAGATCTCCGCTTGTTTCTGTATCTTGGAGGTAAGATTCAGGTCCAGCTTAGGATTTGTTTGGGAATAGAAGGCTTTGAGCCCTATTCGATCCCTTTCCAGTAGATCACTATGCTCGTCTACGCATATTTGTAGCCAGTTAATTGATGACATGCGTGCCACTTCTTCTGACAGTTGGTTTTAGGAGCGATGGAATCAGTGCTATGCTGAGGCCACGTTCGTTCTTCGCTTTTTTATTCTCCTACTATGTCCTCTGCAGTGTCCTGACCTATTAGGAAGTAAACGGAAGGAATGATCTAGTCCATAGTCACTTCCCAGCATCCTGTGCAGCACAATTTGATCTTCTGTTCATCGACAAGGCAGAGGAAGAAGGTTCAGCTCCTTATGTCGGTCTTCGTTGGTCAGGTTAGCCATCATAGAGACCATAAGAATGACTGCCCTCGGAACTCTTTCCGGAAGGTCTGAGTTACCGTCGAATCACGAAATTACAGTCCGTTCACAGTTTTCTAGTTTGGACCCGACTGCGGATGTTTATAAGATGACGAACATATCGCCATCTACTTTTGCAACCGTCCTATGTAATGCCCAGAGTGTCCTAAAGCTCTTAGCTGGGACCAGCAGACTGTGTTGTGGTTTTCAAGTCATAACTCACTGTGACTGCGAGATCACTATGAGTCAATACTGAAGGTGGATGGGTCCCTTTGATACCTCAAATACTGCTACCTGTGTGCCCTATGTATATGCTTCCACATTTACCTGGGCTGATAGGCATCAGCTACCCCTGACCATATAGACAACCCGCTAAGGCTTGCCTGAAGATCACCTACATCCCAATCATCCCTAGCTTCCTGCCAGATGCTTACGCCAGCATGGAGAACCCTGGGAGATTTCGTGATATTTGGAAGCTCACTAATGTACAGGAGAAGTTGCAGAAGACCCTAGACTGTGCTTGTGGTATTCTGTTCCCTATCGACTTTCAGCAGGTGAGTTGAGAATTCATTCTTACTCTCTGTCTGCCACCAACAGGGAACTCTGTACTCCGTTCAAACAGATTGCCAATGCTCCCAAAACTTTTCAGTTTCTTGAGCAGCCTGAGAGGAGTTACTCCGTCGAAAGCATTACTGAAGCCTGTAAAACTGACTTCCATAGGTACCCTATCATCCTTAGACTTAACACGGCTTTCTCTGACTGTGAGAGAGTTCATCAAGCAGGATGAACCTGTGCGATAGACATACCGCGAATGAGACATTACAACGTTAGCCTTTACTGATTACCGTTTCCAAGATTTTTACTACAGTACTGTCCAGATGTGTCAGCAGGTAAATTTGATGGGTGCTGTATGGAACCTGCCTTGTACGTAGTTGTGACTGTGACCCCCTTCCATTTAAGGGGAGTGTGCCCTTACTGACGGCGGGTCTAATTATAGTAGTTAATGGTCCGGCTACATAGAGTTTGAGCATTATGAGCAGCCTTGGGTGCAGCTCATCCGGTCCCACTGATGTTTCTGCATCAACAGTACCCACTGCCTTGAAAACACCGTTGCAGCTAATGTCCACAAAGTTTAGTCTGTTGGACATCAATGCTTCTGTTGTTGATTTAGTGTCCATAGGAGGATCCCAGCAAAATGTTCAGCCACGGCCTCTGCGTTTTCTCTATCGTTTTCAATTAAATAGCAAGTGTTTTCTTTTGGTTAGGGCAGATATATCACGATACGTCTTATTCTTATAGTTCATTCTAAAAATTAACCATTATGGGCACTACAGCGCAGCTTGAGGAAGATGTGTTTCAAGGCACATTCGAGATCGCAGATAGCAGCTATACATCCATTTCGCGCTTCTTTTTGATGCTTCTGCACCTCGAGGATATAGAGGCGGATGCAAAGACTCCAACACTTTCTCGCTTCATAGCGAAGTTCGGATTTCGCAGTTTATCCATAAGTGACAGCGTTTTCGTCCCTTTGGGACAATCCGCGGGATGAACAGTCAGGTCAATCTTGCATATAACTGTTTGGAAGAGCACCATGCTGCCTTAACCTGAGCTTCCGAATCGACCGTTCAGTCCTCCGAGGAGGCTGCAAGTTAATAGCTGCTACGCTCGTGTTCCACACTTTGGGTACGGATAGAACATTGATCCGGCACAGGGAGGCCACAGCGTGATTGCTCTTACCGAGAGGTTCAAGGTGCAGAATGAAACAAACATCGTCAGTGTTTGAGAATGCTCAGTCTAGGACTGATGGAGTATGGCGATGACCGTACCTGGTTGCCGTCCCGCTGTGCTGTATAGGGACCAAAAAACCATCGCCTGCACTAGCTCATGATGGGACGAACGAGTAGATGACTCTTTTGTTCTTTTGTTTCGGTAGGCTGATGTTGCGTCGAAGTCTTTTACGACCAGGAATCGGTAGTTAACTGTTCGGAAGGTCAGCCTGCTCGGGAGGAAGTCTTCTGTTAGACATTCGAAGCTTCGATATACAACAATTAAGTAAACATTTTGACCCCTGCCTCAGGCAGGCAATGCAACATTTCACAAGCCCTACTCTCGCTTGTGATCATTTCCATGTTTCTTACAATTAAGGTATTCTTAACAAAAATGATGACACCACCACGTGCGCGCAGCGATCTATCACCCCCAGAAATAAAAAGCCTCATAAATGCGTCTCACTGTCACTGACCTCAGGAGATAGCTAGGTTTCGGGATGATAATAATCTCAAGGCTCTCTACACTCACTGTCTTACCAAGCCCCGTTCACTCGTTTAGGAGACCATGTGCAATTGTGTACGAGACGGTAAAACCACTTGAATGAATTTTCAGCGTATCCATAGAGGCTCTCGCATCATTTGCTGCCTAAGCTTCATCGCATAAAAATCCATCACTTTTAGTTCTTTCTCTCCCGCCGCTAATCTGGATTTTAATTCTTCTGCTGCTTCTCGTTTTTCGACTTGATCAGCAAGGGGAAAACCCTTCAGGAAGAGCGTCCCAGTTCCTTGAGGTCCGTAAGCGTCCTTCAGAATATGACTCCTCTCCCGTTAACTCTAAGTAGCCAAAGGCTGCTTTCAGCGGAAACCGTCTTTTTTTGCTCACAACAATTGTCTTGAGTAGGACAACCACCGATAATCATCGTACCATTCAGATCCCGTGAAATCTTGTACATTTTCCAATATACCAATGTGATGATGCCTGTAAACTGACTTCTCTCATGTTAAATTACTAACATGAGAATAAAGTATTTATTTATGTATACGTCTTTCCGTAAAGGCTTGTTTAACAAACTTTGTACGTTGCCAAGGCCATTTTCAATAAAGCGCTGGGTTCCGACCCTTCACTTTTTCCACTGTGTGGAAGATTGCAAACCTTTCAGGGAGCCTGACCTTATCTTTGCTGTGAGGAGTATTGACGGTTGGTTGGTTGGCATCTCGTTCCGTTGCCGTTTTCCGAAGTCGGTTTTGGAAGGCCGGGTAAGGTCTAGGTAAGTGGCCCTGACATTCACAGCCTCAGGACGAATCTTTATCCCCCTGCGCGAACGTTTCGCCGGGCCAAGTAGGGCTCGTGACCTGGATAGCTATCTGGTTAGCGCTGAAAGAGCTTCAGCTCGGCGCCCTTGTGGTTGCGGGAACCCAAAGGCAACCGCTTCACCCTGCTCTGTGTGGCTTTTTCCAAGTCGTCACCAGAAAATCTTGTAGACAGTCTACCTTCCTGACCTTCAATCCGTTGTGTGACATTCTTGAAATTCCGCACAACGATCTGTGCACCGACAAACGTTTTATCGCCATCGTTTTGCAGTTATCAACTTTCCCTTCGGATGCAAGCTTCCTTGTGAAGGTATTAAGAAGTGCTTCCGCTTTTTCAATCCACCAGTGAATATCTGAGGAGTGTGAGGTGCAAGGCCAGACATTCTCAGCTTTACTATAACTTTTGTATGCTGGCCGAGCAAGGTTCGCGAAATTTTCGCGGTGCCAACTATAACATCGGCGACATGGCACTTAAGAGGCCTCTGCAAAGTTGAGCGCCGCCCTACCACAGGCTTCTTTCCGACACTTCTAGCCGGCCATGCCGCAGAGATTGAGAAAAAAATCAATAAGACAAGTGACATGTGAGTGAGAAAATGAAAAACCATTGAAAACCACTGCGAAAAATACATGAAAAAAACGCTTGCACCGGGAAAGACAGTCACTTCAAGCCAAGCAGGCAACCTTGAGAAATTCATCCAAAGAAGTTTCTGTGCTACTTAAACTGAAGAGCACTTCGATTACGGCAGATATGCAATCGCCTTTAGTATACAAACACAAAAGTACCAAGAGTTCAGCCGAACGCGGAAAAGTTACTTCCTTTTTCTAGTGCGTGCGATTCCATGTGTGCGATAGATATCTGTCGTGCCTTTTTGTGGGGAAAACTCAACAGGCTCGCCGACCGTTTTATATTACGAACTGACAAAGCTAAGTAACTTTCTGCAATTCAAGGAGCCAGTGTGCGCCATACGCTTGGTATCTGCATTGTAATCACGGAATTTACAGAGTAATTACGGTCTGGCGAATTTGAGTTTGTTGCCTGGCATAATTTCATACACGTTGGATCACCAGTCACAACAAATCCACACTACCGAAGGCTTTTTCGACGCTAGCTGATGGTCAAATATATGGTCCGAATGCTCTTATGAAGCCATCAAAGGATGAGGACGGTAATAATTCTCTCTTAAGTCAGATTCTAATTTTCAGGGCTTTAACGGAAATCGTTCTGAAAGTGAGATCCCGAATGCTGTAAATTGGGCTCGTTCTTCTACTTTATTTGTCCATTTCAGTAACTTAAGATTCACCAACTTGTGTATTTTCTCATCACCGTTTTGTTCCAATGGAGGATCAATGTGGTCGCTCCAAATCCACCTACATTTAAGGTGGAATGGTCGAAGCAGTTTCGTTCCGTTGTACCAAGGGGCATCATGTATGCCACATATTATTTAGGCAACTCCCTTTCGAAAACAGTCGAGCACATTGAGTAAAACACCTCTGTTTACGGTGTGTTCATGTCCGACGGAGCCTCTGATACACATAGTTTTATGGTCGATTATCCTGGTTTTCAGGTGATTTTCTGACGCCTATTCACTCCCTCACCTTGAGTCAGGCTGAAGCGCGATACAGTCACTCAAGTTTATCTGCATGTTTATCTCACCTATCAACAAGGGTGACTCTAAAGCCTACCACTCTTCCCTCATTCACCTTCCTATTTTAATATTCCTGGCTGTCACATTTGTCCTCCTTGGTATTCATTTTCCATTTTAACTTCCTTAACAAGTAAATGAGTGATCAGTGTTAGAAACTCATGGCACAAATATATCACGGTATTAAGATTACTTGTGTCTCCTGATTGCATGAGATACAGTTGGCGCATTCAGCAGTAAATAGCAACTGAAAACCGTTTGACCACTTGTAAGGCAGTCGAACTCCGTAAGACAATATAAACTGGTGAATATCTCTAGTCTTAAACCAAACTTAAAATGTCAAGAATGAAGTTGGTCAGTGTTGAGAACAGATATTTTTGTGAAAAAATGTAAATAATGACGGTTGTATGGTGCCATTAAACTGCTTAAAATGAAGATAAGCATGGCCATCACACTGCGAAAATGAATAATTCTAGGTCCTTCGCCTTAAGTATGCTGTCTTTCACTACATGGCACCTTATATCGACCGCTTTTAGGCTGCACTAAGTACCGGTTTTAGGCTGTGGCTCTCAATGTACGCCGTGGTTCAAGGCATTTCCTTGAATCACTGTTAGGACACTTTTTTACCTATAGTAACGCCACCTAGCATTGCTGTTAGAAGTCTAGGCTCTCCAAGGACTGGTGATTTGCAATTCACCGCATTCCACTTAAGTGACTGTGTCCCCGAAAGAAGTCCTATCTTTCAAGAAAATAAATTTCACCGCTACCGTTTATTAACTTTATTTTCAAGGCGTACCGCGTCGTCTTCATATTCATATGAGTATTAGACAGTAAGATCACGAGATCTGTTGCCCAAGATGACACTTCTATACGATTCTGCTATCTTTTTTTCATTCTCAATTTCGATAGATGTCCAGGCCTTTCCTATCAAGATGTCTGATTTCCTCTGCAGCTACTTTTTCATGGTTCTGATAATATCCATGTATAGCTCAAGGATTATTAACTGGTCAGTGAAGTGATGTTCTGAAGGTTCTGTTGTCATTCACCATACTGTTTACTGAAAGACTTCGACTACCATCACAGGCTAATGGTGTGTTTACAATTCTCGTTCTCGGTAGGTTCCTGGTGACCCTTGTTCATTAGTGTTAAACCCATTGTCTTCTGACAACTTTTAAGACTCTTGCATAGAATGAGCGGCTGTTAAAATTTGCCTATGAGGCTACGCGACAGAAGTGGCACATATATGAGGTGAACTTCTGGTGTGTTTGCGGTTTTGCTAAAACACTGTGATGATGCCCATAAACTGGCTTCTCACATGTTAAATTACTAACAAGAGAATAAAACATTCATTTATTTCTGGACTTATTTATTTATTGCGTTCCATCTACCAGATTGATGGCCTTGATATAATTTAGCTGTACGCACCTTACATACTGGTGCCATGCCTTCGACATCTTCGCAGGTAGGCCATAGAAAAAAAGGCGAACTGAAGCGAGGTGTTCCACCTTAACAGAAAGAGGTAACTTGGACATTTTTTCACCTCTTCTCATTCTACTCTGCAACCGTGGTTGAAAATGCCTATTCGGCGCTGCATGCTTGATTCGGGGAGCAACTTACATACATGTCTTTCTCATCCTCTCCAGAAATTCGCCTTGCTAGGCGTCGTTGCAATGAATCAACTCGAAGTCCGGTGAACAGTCCTAAACATCAGCGGAATGAAGGCATACCGTGCAGGAAAAGGGGTCACAACCATACATATAAAGTGCCTTTAAACTTAGAAGGGCTTCTCCGTCCTTGAAAACGTTATTTTAGAGCCCCATGTGACCACACCATTGCGAAGATACCAAAGCGAAACGAAGACAAAACTGCTGTAACGAAGCACCCCGAGTCAAGCTATTTGTTGGTCATAAGGTTCATTTTGCTGATAGCTGTGAGCAGGGGACCGTAGTGACTTCCCATAAAGTCATTCATTTCAGGCCAAAAAATGTAAAAATTCGCTTCATACTTGAAAAATTGACCAACATAAAAACCTTCTCACCCACACCTGTCAGCAATCTTCATACATAATAACCTCAAAAGTGGTGGCCACATTTCAGATTGCGATCTGAAGCCTTTACAGACTGCTATCATATGAATAACACCGAATCCATGGCAAAGTGCTTACAGCTTATATACCTCACAAACCCCAAGTGTGTCACACCAGGATGCTACTGATTGTGTGGCAGTCTCAGTCATTTCCTCGAAGTCACAAGCGCAAATGCTAAACCGGGGGTTTCCAGCCATCACATTGTTGTGAAAAATCTGACCGAAACAAAAAGTCGACTCGGCCTAAAGTGACTCAGGAGTTTGAACAAATTTGAGCAAGTTTTTTAAAAGAAGGCCATCAGAAGACACGAAAACAGAGGTGCTGCAACTGTTTCCGAAGGAACAAAGGTCAAAAACATAGTCGTCTCAGATGCAGCTGCATACGTTGAGCAGTAGGTCATGAAAAATGCTTTTGTATCTCAGCAAAAACTGAGGGATGAACTGGTTGAAAACACTCCTGTAACGGTTACGCGGTTCACAACATAAGTAAACCAGCAAAAGAGAAAAGTATTTGCACGTGGTTACTTTTGTTAACGGGCTTTCGGGTTAGGTATAAAATGCAACCAACACGCTTGACTGCATTGTAGATCAAAAAAATCAAACAGAAAGCTGAATCCTTCGTGAAAATTGATTGGACGCAACAGAAACGAATTTGCTGTTAAATTCATATCTGTGGGTGAATTTGTTCACGCATACCGGTGGTAGCGGTTTTACTCCCAAGCTTTAAAGGAATCATCAATAAAATATGCACTTAGGAGCTTGCACGAGTCAACTGTGGTTGCTGAAAATTATTGCTTGTGATAGAGAGCTAACGGTTGTCAGGTGTGAAAAAACGATCAGTTATTTGTTGATGACCACATGTTACATGTTATGAAAAAAACTGTCAGCATTCATTCAGGAAAAAATGGGAAGGTCTTACTATGGCACGATGAAATTATTTAATAGAAAACGGGTTTAGAAAGGAGGTACAAATTCGAACATTGAATACAGTGCTTTTAAATTATTCGTTTTAGTAGGAAGAACACTCGATTGCTTCAAAGAAAGGGAAACAGTGATGGTCCAATTGCACTGAGTTGGCCGAACCACCGAACCCGTATCCATGAAATTTAAATGAAATGAAGTGAATTTCAGCGAGGAAAAGAAAAAATTACAGATGGAAAGATGACTATAAACAGGGCTAGAGAATTAAACCTCTTCCATCAGGCCACTACCAGCGTATTTTTGTCTCCATACGAAGACAAGTTCATTGGTTTTTGTCTCTCCCTCTTTGCATCCCGATCTCACGAGAATATTTGCATCAACGATTTCCGTTTTGTTAAACCTATTTTTACGCTTATATTTCACCTTTTCTTCCATTTCACTAAGATTCGGTTTCGGTTTCAGATTCCTGCTTCAGTTTGGGTGTTGCCCTACCCTCCTCCAGGTCATATTGAGGGCGGTTATTGTGGTTTCGATTTGGGTATATTCCGGAATTGACATCGGGCACATCCATCATTCCCTTTCTTCTGTGACTGAGTAATCTGTATACTTTGTGGCTGGTTTATACACATAAAATTCCGAAAATTGTTCCTATAGCGCTGGTTTCATATCAACCAGGATATAAGAACTATGCAACTAGGCAAAATATTCACGCCGAACAAGGATAATCTTGATATTTCTGCAAACAATCTTACAATCAAAGGTGAGCGCAGTAACATTCGGGGATAACTTTTAGCCTCTCCCGTATTCTGATTTTCTATCGAAATGTAATGTTTTGAGGTGTAATTAGCTATAGTTAACTTAAGACACTTCGACATCTAGAGAGCGTTACTTTTCACATGCATCCACCATTTATGTTTGCGTAATGTGCACTATCGCTTCCCACGGATGCGGCTTGCACCGTCTGTGTGAGTGGGCTAATTTGTGGGCTTTGGTTCCTCATTCCATTGTGTTGGTGCAGTAACCAGTTCGCTAATAGATTGTGTTGCTGTTTTGGGTACCACAGCTTGACTAGAATTAGCAGTTTTTTGGTATTTTTGTGCGACTACGTCTCTGACAAGGTGTTAAGTCTTGCGAAAGTTTGACATTTTTATATGGTGTGGATGCATTAATAAGTTGCTTGGATGGTAGGAAGTGTCTAGTGTGGTAAGAGCCACTAAATTTGAACAGCAAGGGGCAGGTATATTTCTCCAACTTCTTGCGGAGACGGGTAACTTGGCATTCTGTAGAAGACATGTCACAAGCCTGCAGACATAAGGTTTTTGCTTGCTTGATCGGTTCGTGGTCGAGTATGTTGTATACTAATACATTATTTGAGGACATGATCCTTTTATTAACCTCTGTAGCAATGAAATCTAGAATACTTTCTGTTTTCAATAAGGCTTCAGTACTGGCTTCTAGATTAGACTGACAGAGATGCAGCAGTGGCAGAACAACTTCGAGCTTAGCGTTTATGTCTTGTAGTGACTTCTGGAGGGTTATCAGGTCTTCCTTGTTTTTACGCGAAGTGCTATATAGCTCCGGTATGAGATCGACTACCTTAACTTCAGGACCTCTTTTACGGCTTGGTGTCGAACCACTTAGTGAACGTGCTGTTTTGGTTGAGGAGCTAGGGTTAGGTTTAGGTGTATATACAGCACATATACGATTGTTAGGCTAGACCATGGTGGGGCAGTAGTAGTCACTCGTTTATTGGGTTCGTCAATACCGGAGGACAAGTGAAGTAACCAGAAGTCACAGAAGGTTTAGCAACGACCTATGTATCAAATATGACAGTTGCTAGCGAGTGTTTCTTTACACTGCAGTCAACGTATATTGTGGAACTATTGTGTCTCGAAGCTAACAGCGTTGGCTTCTAATTAAACTGAGTGTTACAGACAAATAACTTTTCTTTAAGTTAGTCCTTGTTTTGACTTCCCTGTTTTCTCAGTAATTTCTTGGGTTTTGCTGTGTATATCAAAGTGGGTGTCTCTTTAACGTCCCAGAATAGGCGTATGACGCTCAGGAAGTTGAGTTTCTGAGAAAAAGAAGCAATATACGCTCCAAGTCTTTCTTTTATACAGACAGATTTACTGTACGGCGGAAATTGCCGATATAGAATACCACATTGTGCAGGAGCAACGAAACGTAACTTTTGGTGCTCAAAAGTACTATATCAAACGGCTGGTAACGTTAAAGTTATGGCATAACAGATCACGTGCGAATGTAACGCAGGTTACGAACTCACCGGTCGCCTGCTGCTCGCTTTTGTTACTCACTTTTCAGATTTACTTAACCAGTCCTGCATTCAAATGGAATCCTACAAATCGCATTCGTCAGCGGGAAATATTGCCATCAAAACCTGATGACGAACGCGCACACCTCAAGGTCATGACTGTGATGCGGCCTAACCTTCAAGAATATTGGATGATTCAAACGATGACCGGATAATCTTCAAATTCGAACTGAGCCTGCTTCAACACACCTCCTATATACCATAAATCACAGCACCTAATGTATAGCATAACATTGTATATAATGGTCATCTCTCATTACCAAAGTGATCAAACCTGTAAACTGGTTTGTATCCATGTAACCTTTGTTGTATGAAATATATTATTATTATTATTCAGCCGTGCTATACCAGATGAAGACAAAAAGCGCTTTACGATAAGAGTTCTGTGCGAAAACGGTGCCACATGGAGTACTTACCCCTTATCCACATTTTAATTTATATGGAAGATGTGGTAAGGACCCTAAGTATTCTTATCGTAATTTATTCATTTATTGATCAGCGGAGTGAAGCCCAAATAGGCAACGCAGAGCCAAAACGCCCAGCGAACAGTGACAAAATTTACGAAGGAGATCACGAACGCTATCAGCGATTTATAATGTAAACCACAAATATCATTTCGCCGTGATTAGTTTTTGCGTAGTTTATAATATAGTTCAGTGACTTCGATTGTCACGCAGATGCCAACCGGGGAGTCTGCCACCATTTCCATTGCTGACACCAACAGACGTGGACCTCACGAAATGACTCCGTGTTTCATTTCGGTAGCCACAAACTGTGCAACAAGGCCGACGGTGACCAGGTATGTGCAACATGTGCCACAGTTTTCTGGATCGACGAAAGACGTGAAACTCGTTAAATGGTTTACTGACTTTGACAAAATTTTGTTCTTGGCTTTCGCGTTGCAAATGTGGTGGCCGAACACCTGATAGTATGGAGCAAACACCTTTGTAGTTACTTAACCACCAATCAGTAATCAAATATAGCATCGTTACTGGGGATAGCTGAGTTTGAACAGTCCAGGTTACCTTTTTTATCCACGCTAATACTTTGGTGGCCAATGGCGCGTGTGTGATATGACTTCCCCGACAAATGAAGACTCCCCGATAGCGAAGAACCACAGAAGAACAAGCCTTGGCCAATAACTTATATTTTGGCGGTGAAAAATGTTTCTTACATATTCTTAAACAACAATTAAATATACTTGGTAGGCCTTGCATCTCGTGGATGCCTCTAGAGGACATGGTTATTTCATTTGCATACTCTAAGTCTCATGACATTTCTTCTATGATGCAAATAGTGTCTGAAAAGTTGAAATATAGGTACATTCGAGGGATGGAGACAGTGAGCATCCGTTATGGATTAAACTTGGAATGCACCACTTGTAGCGGCCAAAATCCAATAATCTTGGCCTGAACGCGGGAAATAGCTAGGCGGTGCCAACTGACGTGAATCCGACTAGTTCCTGTCTTCTACTGTATAGCTTCCTAACTTCCGCGAGTGACGCACAGTCAAGGGTTGGATCGAAGTATCAAACACGGTTTGTAGTAATTCAATAGTAAATTCGTAACAAAATCTGTGGTACTATCAAAGCAACAATAAGTTGTGTCAAATTACAAAAATACCTCAACAGTGCCGTTGGGTAACTATACTGTCCAAAACGTTCTCGGGTGCAAATACGTACTACACGGTAAAAACTGGTTAAAAAATACAACTGTTAAATACCTGTCGGTCAATAGGAATATTCCAGACAAAAGGGATCAAAACTCTGCCTACAGGAATCAAATCAACAAACAAACGTTCCCAGTAGACAGTCAAAAGACAAACAGTCAAATCACTGCACAACCGTAAGTTGAACCGAAACAAAATGTCGTGCGCAGTAAAACAACATCACCTTATCAACAGTCCAGCGTCACATAATAGGAAAGTGAAACACTCATAATAAGTCTCAAACATACAAAGGCAAATACCGGGTGTAAAGTCAAATAAGACAGTTAAACAAGCAGATAACATTACACCGGCTAGGGTCAAAGGTACACCATCCGCAACGAGGGTAAAAATGTTAAAATGAATGTCAATACAATCAAATAAGGGTGATCGGGAGGGATTTTCAGATCATTTTTCCGTTACACCACTCACCTGGCAACACACTATTGGCTCTAAAGATCGACGAGTTCTTGAGTACACAGCCGTCACCTGAGTTATCTGTTTATCTGGGACCCCTGCCAGTGATGGGTAGTGCGGTATGAATCCTTGAATGCTGGGGTCAAATACAGCCACCAGGTTCAGAGACACAGCTAGTGTCTGCCATCTGTATTTGTGTCTGTGTTCGAGACTTAAAACATGGAGCCAATAAGGTCGATACACCCTTGACTGTGCCTGAAACCTTTCTTGTTTTCTCAACTTTGCTGCTCCCAAGCTTTACTTAGACGTATGTTGCTTTCAGAATCCGTTGTGGTGGTCGCAAGAGGATTTTTACTGTTTCTTGAAGACTGATAGTCAGCAATGTAGGCCAGTCGGGGGAATTATATCTGATTCCCATTCGCCGGCTAACAATTCGGTTAACCTGGCAAGCAATACACGATCTGTACCCCATTTGCCCCTGCACTATGGTATTTGGCCCCGTTGTCTCCCTCGATTTAAGGTTATTAACTAACTTTTCAAAGTCAGTGAGAGCTGGAAGAGGCATCTGAGCTTTCCGCCCAGCTTCCAACTGGATGGTGGTAACGAAATGGTAGCAAAATGGCCAATTGGATGTTTTTGGAGGGTTCTGTTTGCCATTACAACCGTCTTTTCTTTCAGTGAATCTCAAACCCATCCTAACCAACTAGTCACACTAATCACCTACGTTTTTGTTCAGTTCCCATGACCGCCCATGTTACCTATCGCCAAAGTGCCGCTTTTACCTCCTTGACCTTCATTGTCCGCCAATAGTTGTCACAACAGTTTTATTACCGACGATGAGTTATACTGATGTATGCCACGTTTACAGGAAATATCTGAATGTCATTGTTCTCGTTGGAGGTGAGAAAGTTTGAAACGAACGAGTTGTTAGGCTGTATGTATTCTTCTAGAGCGTGCAATCGTTTCGACATTACCGTCATTATTATCACGCAAAAACCACTTTGCTACACAACAGAGGGGAAAAGTAGTACGAGCATCATCACTCAGTATAAGCAGTGACCTGGTACTAGTCATTGGCTTCCATCCTCCTTAGTGATTATATGTCGTATAATCATTATTGCCAGGATACTTCTCATACTGGGCGATCACACCCTCATTAATTCTCCCTACTGCTAGTTAATGATATTACTTTTATCAAATATTTGTGACCAGGAATATCTTAACAGTTGTTTGCTCCAGAAGACTGTACGGCACGATGAGTTGTTCCTTTCCACACTTTTGCAGCTTCAGTAAGAAAATAACATTCAGATATCGTCCGTAAAAACCGCGTGTTTTCATAAGTCAGCATTCGAAGTATGTGATTATTATCACGCATGTCGGATGTTCAGCCTAAGTGAAGTTGAAGATGTGCGGGCGCTAAATTAATTTACGTTATCCACAGATACCATGTGGAACAGGATTTAAACGCTGGGAGAGACGAAGATTAAGATTAGGGGCCAGAATTGTGCTCATGTGTCATGCAGCGAGTAGCAATCGTTGGACCTGTGCTGTTGAAAATGGAGTGGTTTGGGTAAATTTGGTCAAGGATGTGTTCATATATATCCATTTCAAGTTGGGACTTCATGGCTTGAAAACGTTCGGGCATTGTGTAAGTGATATTCCTTATTTTGTTATTTGTATTCCTTAGTAATTGTGAAATAAACTAACTTCGTCCCCATTGCAGCAAGTCTGGAACAAATTTTTTTTGCCTTACGTTAGTTGATAAACACAAATACCAAGGCAATGAGTCCGGGATATCAATCAATTAATCAAAATCAACATATGAACAGGCATTACTGTGTAACGGTCCAAGTTGCCACAGCACGGTGCAGCACATCAAATAGAAAAGCAGTGAGGCGAAGGGTGAAAATAAGAGAATGCTGTCAAAAGAAATATTAAGTACAAGAAGAAGGGAAAGAGGGGCGGCAAATGGTGAGATTCGGGATAGTGTAGTTAAGATGGGGATAATGTGTGTATACATCTGCGCCACTGACATCGGTTCTGGGCCACATCACCCAGAGTCTCCAACCACTGGTTCTTCTTGTCTCGCGGACCCCAACCACCTAGTCTGCATCGTCCTACATGGCTTAAACCAACAGTCAGAGACTTCATACATTGGTGCCGTGTTTTAGCCTGGCCACCTCTAGCCTTTCTCCAGCCTGGACCTACTTCGGTCAACATTGTGTGACGAGGCAATCGGTGACTGGGCGTACGTAGTAGGTGTCCCAATCATCTCAGTCGATGAAGGTTCATAACCACGTCAACTGTTTTACCTCTTCTCCCTAAAACTCCACTCCTAACTTGTGCATTGGTCATGTGGTGACACCAAGGAATACGTCCTATACTACGAAGGCAACGGTAGTCAACCATCTGAAGTTTTTTCATGTCTTCCATCTCCAATGGCCATGTTTCACAGCCATACAGTAGAACAGACCGGACTGTTGTGCAGTACACGAAACCCTTAATAGATAATCTGATATCACGATGGCACTATAGGTGACTCAAGACGGCGAAAGCCAACCGAGCCTTTTGTATCCGTGCAGAGATTTCATCGGCAACTAACCCACCGGGGTTGATCCTACTTCCCAGGTAAGTGAAGTGGTCAGCACACTCAACCACTTCACTCTCTATTGTTAGCCGCGGTGGGGTACCGCTGAAGACCAGTCCTGGAGCAAAAATTTGCATTTGAGTGGTGAAAATCGCATCCCAAACATTCTCAAATTCCCACTCAAAGTGTTCAGAAGACTCTGCATCTTTTCAGCGTCTTCACCTAACAGAACTATGTCATCAGCATATTTTAGGTCCAACGAAAATTCTCCTGTGATTAGGTCAACGTATGTGTGACCTGGTGACGAGAAGGAAACCTCCATAAGAATATCTACGATGAAATTGAATAAGAATGGAGAGAGTGGACACACTTGGTGGATGAGCATAGCTCCCTGGACAGCTCACCATAGGCTGTAGCATGCCCACGCGCGTTCGGGTAGAGAGCTTTCAACAAGGTGATTTACTGACTCGCCGTGCCTTTCAGTGACAGACATTGCCATAAGACTTCCTGATCAAAGGAGTCAAATGCAGCCTTCAAGTGGGGGATACATCTATTGTAGGGCGTCTGTAAGCGTGCCTATGTTCCAAAACCTGACACAGTGTGAATATCTGGTTGATACACCCACGGCCAGGTCTAAAGCCCGCTCTGTTTTTTCGGGCTTGCTGTTTCCGAGCTTCACTCAGGCGTCGAGGAATTATAGAACTTAGGATCTTGGACACTGTGTTCGTCAGGCTGGTTCCTCTGTGGTTGTCACAAGAGGACTTCTCGCCTTTCTTGAAGACTGGGACAATCAGTGACTTAGACCAGTCAGGTGGAATCGTACTTGATTCCCGTTTACTGGCCGACACTTCCGTTGATTTGACTAAGAGCACTGCACCACGTTTCTTGTATACCTCAGCAGGTAGTCCGTCTGGTCCTGCTGCCCTTCCCCGTTTCAGGTTACTTACCGCTTTCTCAACTTCCAGTGTTGGGGGGTTTATCTCAATGTCCCATTCAGGATCCGACTATATAGCTGGTAACGGAATGGTGGCTAGAGGCCAGCTAAACTGCTCCTCGGAGTGTTCTGCCCATCGTTCCAGTCGTCTCCCCTGCGAACGAATCGCAAACCCGTCCTTCTCCGCTATAGCCTCACTAACTGTTGTTGACCCTTTCCCCAGTGTCCTTAATGAGTCTGAATAACTGTCTACTATTACCGATCGCGTCTACCTTTTCTATCTCTTCAGCCTTCGCTGCCGACCACTGTCCGCGTCTGTTGCATAGACTTTTTCTCAGTCCACTTTCTAGTCGCGCTCACTCTCCATTGTACTCGGAGCCTACAGGGATTCGTTCACGTGTATCCATTAGTTCGGAAGAAGCTGCTGATATTCATTGGCTCTTTTTAGCCACTATTTTGGAGTTGGTTAAATTTTTCAATGCTGCTTTTACAGCAGACTGGAGGTGGCACCAAGCTTCTTCTGGATGGGTGACAGTATTTTGTTCCAATAACTGCCTAGCCAACTTCTAACTGAACGCTGCTTCGGTGTTTCCGTTTTCCAGCAGCAGCCGTAGTGGTTTTTTGTAATATGTTTCCTACGTCCATTAACAAGCAGGCATGTACGCGCTCGGACCAACGCATGATCGCTGTCCAGACACGTACCCCAGAAGGAGCGGCAGTCTTCCACCGATCCTCTCCAGCGACGACTATTAGCAATGTGGTCTATCTGTGTCAATCGTTAAGTTGAGCTCGGTGGATGCCAGGTCAGACAGTGTCTTTCTTTTGGTTTGAAATTGATGCTGGCTAAAAGTAGGTGGCTATATGAACATAGTTGTAGTAAGCGATCACCGTAATCTTTACGTTCAGCCGGGATTCCGAAAGTGCCACCTAAGTGCCTTTCTGCCTCACTCAGTCTACTCACCTGTGCGTGGGAATCGCCTGCAACAACCACCACCTCCGAACGTTGGGCTTTCGAGAGGAGGCTAGACAGTTTACAGTAGAACTCGTCCTACACTTCGAGCGTGGTTTAAGAAGACCAAGGATGCCGTTCTATGGACCCAGATCGTTATCGAAGGCTGCAGAGCTGGGAGAAATTGAAGACGATGTAGTATCGTTAGTTGAGAGACGTGAAGGAAGATTGGAAGGTAGTGATGGAGGAGGTTGACGGCAGTCCGAGGAGACTTGAGTGCCGACAGAGTTGTGAGGGTGGTTAACTCTTCCCGGCTGCCCACACCGTGGAAGGCTATTTCTTCCCAAGGCACCTGAAAGAGATTTGTGTGACCGCAGAGCCCATGGGACATCTGCTTCACGCCTTTTTTGTATGATCATTTTGAACTTTTGTATTTTGGGGGCCGGATGGTCGAAGGGAAACCACAAATGAGCCAATGCTACTGGCCCGGCAGACAATGGGGCACAGTAGAGTGTGTTATTTTTGGGGCTGACCTTTTCTAACCCCCCTCCCCTTCCGCCGAGAGGGCAGAATCGTCACATTACTGCTGGTCATCCAAGGGGAACAGCCTACTGCTGTCACACCCCATTCAGCTAGCAGCAGTACGACTTCACCTTCAGACCCCTATCATGGTGTACTAATTAACACCACAACGGTGACTGCTTTTTGCCTAACCACTATCGAACAGACCTTTCTGGTATGGTAGGACCCCGAGGGAACAAGTGTTCCCACCAGCATACCTCGTCGGGTTACTGTGATGTGCAAGCCTGACCACCACGTCAAGGTAGCGGCTGTTGTCATATTGCGATCGACAGTCTGTAAAGTTTCGCCATCAGATAACTCACTATCCATTCTAGGTTGGTGCTCCATATGTGGTCAGCTTTCGGTTACCTTGTTACGAGGCGGGCGGTTGTCAGGAGGCTAACAATCTGCATTTGTTTATTCGCCCAGCACTCAATACTTAAATTTCTAAATGAGACTCTTAGTGGTGCCGCAAATTTGGGTGAAGTGCCAAAATAGGCTCGCCCACTGCATAGATCACTATATGGCGTACAAATAAGCTGCTTCCGCTCTTCATGGTGTTCCAGCTCTGAAGGTATGAAGTCATGTATCTTTTTACTGGCCCAGAATACGCCACTAAAATCCCCTAACTCTTTGCAACTTATTTTGATTTCATCTAAGGTCTTTCAAGCAGTCTCTTACAGGGGATCGATGCTGAATTTAGGTTTCTAATCAACAAGTAACGTTCTTCCATTCTGAAAACTGTGCAGTCATTTCTTCGTTAAAGAACCGCTTACTTTTCTCAGCATCCACTCTCACTTACAACGTTCTAATCGCTGTGTTTTTCTCGCATCTTTTGAGCGCAAGGGACAAATTTCGAAAGTCAGTCGTATCAGTTAACTTAAATCCGAAATCCTGGAAATGCAAGACCACAAGGCAGAGGAGACTGTTTTGCTTCCAATCGTTTCCAGCCCCCGTTTCCTACTAGAGTGAATCATTATCATTTTATTCTCAGTCGTTTGTGAGAACGATCCATATGTAGCTGCCAGAATCCAATAATCTTGGCCCGAACGCGGGAAATAACTAGGCGGTGCCAACCGACGCGAATCCGACTAGTTCCTGTCTTCTACTGTATAGCTTCCTAACTTCCGCGAGTGACGCACAGTCAAGGGTTGGATCGAAGTATCAAAACACGGTTTGTAGTAATTCAATAGTAAATTCGTAACAAAATCTGTGGTACTATCAAAGCAACAATAAGTTGTGTCAAAATTACAAAAATACCTCAACAGTGCCGTTGGGTAACTATACTGTCCAAAACGTTCTCGGGTGCAAATACGTACTACACGGTAAAAACTGGTTAAAAAATACAACTGTTAAATACCTGTCGGTCAATAGGAATATTCCAGACAAAAGGGATCAAAACTCTGCCTACAGGAATCAAATCAACAAACAAACGTTCCCAGTAGACAGTCAAAAGACAAACAGTCAAATCACTGCACAACCGTAAGTTGAACCAAAACAAAATGTCGTGCGCAGTAAAACAACATCACCTTATCAACAGTCCAGCGTCACATAATAGGAAAGTGAAACACTCATAATAAGTCTCAAACATACAAAGGCAAATACCGGGTGTAAAGTCAAATAAGACAGTTAAACAAGCAGATAACATTACACCGGCTAGGGTCAAAGGTACACCATCCATAACGAGGGTAAAAATGTTAAAATGAATGTCAATACAATCAAATAAGGGTGATCGGGAGGGATTTTCAGATCAATTTTCCGCTACACCATATGCTGTTAAACCCTGTTTGGACTAATGGCTTGACATCACCTTATGAATTCCAGAAAACTTAGAAATTCACGCAGTGAAGTTAACTGCTCTCTGTTTACCAATAGTTGTTATGTTCCTGACTAAGGGAATACATCTACACCCTATTGAGCAGCTCAGTCGTATACTAGATATTAAAGACCTCATTGACCGAAAGAAACGCTGGGAAAAACTGCTGGTCTGTGGGAGAGTTTATATTACCCTCGAAATGACTGATTACTAGCAGAAACACATACATGTGCGCGTGCGAGACGTAACAAAGTGTGTGCGTCAACGTGTCGGCCGACCGGCAACTTGTCGTTGGGGAAGGCGGGTGTGATAAACAGCTGGTCACGGTGGTAAAACCGATACTAAAATAGATATTTTAAATGCATAACTATACCGTTTCAATGAAGTATACCTTTAGGAGATAGTTGAAAAAGTACTACCTGAGATCGGCTCCAGTGCTTCAATCTTCTTAGCTGCTTTGAATGGATTTCGTCTTCGGGCCTCGTTGAATACCCAGAGGTAACAAAGGTTACCTCTGTTACACTGTCGCGTCCTTCACTAACAGCACACACCCAATCGCCGTCGTAGGGTCTTCAACCTCAAATCCAGAAGCAGTCTTGTTGTTCGAAATTTGAGCCTCTTGCTGGTGTCAATTTTGTGCAAAGTGGCGATAAAATCGTGCTGCCTAGCACAAACCATTTTCTTCCCATTAAAACTACTGCCAAGAATTTGCACTCCAGTGGGTCACCATTGGGTATTCAGCGGCGTAACAGTAAGGACGTTAGAATTGAATCCTTCAACGATCCTCTTTCATTTCGAGTTCAGCCCCCCTCTAGACATTGACAATTTTTTCCACTGACCGTGAGACAAGAGTTGTTTCAGTAGCTCGCATTTGTGATTCGTAGCATCTAGACAGTAAATCCTGACGCAATCACGCAGGCAGAGTTGTGGCTCACTATTGAGACCCAAGGCGCATGAAGAATACTACAAAAACAGGAATCTCTCAGAGTGACTACAAAGACAAAATCATGATGACCACTTATCATTTAGAATAGACATGAACGACAGTTGGGTTGCATTCCTTCCAATTATCTGGCGAAATGGATTGAAATTCTGGCACCACGGCTGCCATATAGTAGCTAATCATTTAGCGGAAGACGCGATGGATATGCAACTGTCTTTTTACGCAATGTGCACTCGTTGAAAAACTCAGCCGCACTGAAACCTATATTGGATTTTCAAGCAGTGATCCAGGTGGTAGCCTTAACTAGGTGTGCTCCAGGGTGACAAAAATGGAACTGCTTCAGAACCTGTGGGCAAGGAGACTTGGAAGCTACAACACACTTTCCAAAGACCAAGGAACTTCCCGAGATGCGGAACGATTCCCTTGGCAGAGCACTTGTTTGGGATCTTGGATGAAATTTTCCTGCAGCAACATTACCAAACCTGCAAACTGATTGCATTCACGTAACTTTTGTCGCATGAAGTATATTATCATTGTTATCTCATCCGAGCACAGTACGTGACTTCCTATACTGTCTGATCATCTTTAGGTGTGGACCTGGTTGCGCTTTAATGGTGGGTGCACCGAGGCATATCCGCCCGCACTCGTGTGTGCCGAGTCGGAGCTTCCATACGGTGGACCAGTTGGTTACCTGGTTTAGTCATCAACAAGGAATGTTCAGACTACTTTGAGGTCATCTGCAAACAGGAACGACTTATCACGTGTGAAGCAGTCACGCAGGGTGGCTGACGGAAGGGGTTAAAAGTGGAGGACCTGGCCCACTACCCTGGATGGCACCAGGTGTGATGGTTCTACGTTCCGGAAGAAGGGGTCAAATTCCCACTACTCCCGGACGGTTGCCAAGGCAGGATCTGATCCAACCCACCAAGGGACGTTCTGTTTCGTAAGTTTTAAGTTTTCGTGGCAGTGGTAGAGAATGGTGAACGCAGTCAGATTCCTTGGAGATGTCAAAGTTGGGGACGGAGATTAGTTAGTGTTGGTTGTGCATTTAAAGAAGTCGAAAAGACAAGTCATGCATGAACTTGATTTCAAGAACCCGTGTTGGCTATAGGTAGTAACTCCGTTTTCTGGCATGTGTTTTTGAAATTTTCCTTCGGCCATTTTCTTTGTAATTTCAGAAGTGACCAGCATAATATTTAGTGGTCGGTAGTTATTCGCTTCACCGTTTAGGCTAGACTTATGTTTAGGTAAGACGAAGGACGTCTTCCACAAGCTGAGGGCGTCTAAAGGTTTCTAGAGAAATAGGGCTCAGCTTCAGCAATAATATTGGAATGTCAGGACCACCAAGTACGAAAAATGCAATGATATCCCATCTGTGCCTAAGCAGCTGGGGCCTTTGGGTGTTCTAGTAGCTTGATCGACGTTATCACATGAGAACCCATGGCGCGAATGGGTTGTGGTGTGTGGAACGAGGGATGGTCAGTGCCAGTTGTTGTGTTTGTGTCATGAGGGAAATCCATTGGCAGCAGATAACTAGAAACGAACATACCACTGTGGAGCCCACACATTTCTTGTGAGTTGTCGTGAGCCTAACTATCATGGATCGAAAGTTGATGTTATGGTTCCACTGGTTTTTCCACTTCCTGGGGAGTCCTTTGACTGCATCACTTCAAAGGAGCCAGCCAGCGCCATGGTTTCAGCCTGCTTCTCATGTATTTCTTGACAGTGAGCAACGGGGTTAAGGGTTTTAGGAGGAGATTGTATCGCATCAGAGTCATGGTACCTACAGTATTTCGTCGTTAGCTGAAGTGGATTTTCACGCTTTTTGATGGATGGAAGGTTTATCTGGAGTAGGGGTGACTGGTTTCACCGAGGGAGCAGTCACATGGAGTCAGTCATCCGGATGAGAATAAAGTATACTTGTTGTTAGTTCAGGATCATCTGCGGCGGATTTGTCCCCCAGTCACTACATCTGGTTGGCGATGATGCCAAGCCCCAGTCAGTTTTGACATAGTTTCTCTACTTCAGGAGCGAGTGTATCATCCGACGTCCCGATAAAATCCACTTTTTAGTTTCCAATTCTAGACTGCCTAATCTCTCCGCTGCGAACCACTGCCATTTTCGGACTGCCTTTTACGATAAAGTGCAAGTACATTACCTGTGCCCGCCAAGTTGTCGGCCCACGTTTTCCTCTTCCTCTTATCTTTTTCAGATTCTTGTCGTCAACCGGAAACTCACACATTTCTGCGCGCTTCTCTTCAACGGCGTAACGGCAGGCTGGTCCAACAGCCGGTCGTTATGCAGCCAGTATTATGCCGTTACCTGTCTGTATTCGACATAAATATTCAACCCATGCATCTGAAGATGGAGGGCAGCTGTTTCCTCCTGAAGCTTTGACTGTTTCTACACTGTGTAAGAGAAATAGTTAAGGAAGTTAACCTAAAAGAAAAAACCTGTGCCAGTTGAGTCTTTGAGTTAGTTTTCTTTCATTACCACATGACTGCAGGCGAATGTGGAGATAGGTAATCCAGAGTGGTTGTAGCCTAACAACAGACGATTGTCCGTGCCAGTAACATTGAACCAAAGGGAAAGGTGAAGATGTCTTTTGAAGATCACGCGGTTAAGACCACTGCTCCAGAATAGATTCTTGAGGTGCATATTTACATGTTCCTCGCAACCAAGCCTTTAGCAAATGCACCAGTGTCAATTTTCCACTTGGAACGTTTATGTATAAATTATTATATTTGGATCAGTGGCGTCGTTTGCAGCGTGTCAAGAAGCGGTAAATTAGATGGTAGCTGGATTAGACTGTGTTGAATCCTACCAGGGTGATTATAACTCATGATCCGAATGCTTAATTGCGCTACAAACAATATTCATAACCGTCCTGGTGTTTTCAGGTGATGGAAAATATTTGTAGCTCAGGAGGGTGGTTTCGGTGGTATTCCGTTCCTTGAGCTAGACGATTTGATAATAACGCTTTCATTGTCATTCTGGACAGCAACATCGAAGCAAACTTCAAATGAATGGCAATGAAAGTTTTGCGTGCAGACTATCCAGCTTAGAGAAAACAATAAGATCAAAAGCTCTTAGGCGTTCCTGTGGCAAAAGGGTGACAGTTAATCCATCCAGGTGTTAGCTAAAGTTTTATTTGTTTCGTATTTTAGCCGCAATAATGATCCCGGTGATTTCAGGCTTTATATGCGTCATATAGCTGCGCCGATTCAGGAGCCTTCAACGACAAGTATTTCATCATTGAAAAAATGAATTGGTGCTTCACATTTCTACCCCGAATTCGTTCCTAATTTAACAAATAATAGGCAAATAAATAAACATTTGCTCTCAGATTATGAATTTAAGATGAGAGAAGTCGGTTTGCGGACATCATTGAGCTGGTAGAGAAAACTAGAACGTTTTGGCTTTCCTGGATGCTGCAGAAGAGAGGGCACTAAACTCTGCCGTTATATCAAAACCACTTGGAAGTCATAGACAGAACAGGTAAATATCTTTTTTCAGTGCACGTGCTGTCTTTGAGTTTAGATCGTTTTCATTCTTCATTCCTTTTTTTTCTCACCAAAATGGCTCAATATTCTAATTTTTGCGCCACAAATTACTGACATTTCGGCCTGTCTCTATAGCTCCTTGTTTCATTTAATGAAACACCTGTTCTGACATCAACCTGCATGCTTATTGCATCATTCGCTAACAGGAACTCTCTCAAACGATTTTGGATGTTGGTAAGTGTCCGTACAATCGTTTAAACCATGCGAATATCTAACTTCAAGCATTTGCCGCCCATCGTGCTGCCGTACAGAGCAATGTAAATGTAAGCCGGTACAGTGAGTTGTTATAGTGCGAATAAACAACCGTTAGGGGCACTGTTGTCCAGTGGCGGTGGATGTTTTGTGGAATTCCCACTGAAGTAAGCAGTATTACCAAGGCGGCATGTTGGCCGTTAGTTGTCTCCTCTCAGATGGAGTTATACCAGGCGTAGTGTCAGAGAAACCTGTTGTGTGTTCGTTGAGTGTGTTGTATTTAGACTTACTGGGTGGATTGATTTCTTAAATTTAGTTGTCTGTCTAAGTTTTGGCTGTCTTCACGACCGTCCAAAAACCTTAAACCAGCTATTGTGGCCGGAGTTTTGTGCATGGTGGCACTTAGGATGTTGATGAGTGGATGAGTATATTGTGGAACTCCGAAAAATCTGAAACCAGTGAGTGCAAACCATTTGAAGAACTATTTCAACGATTTCTGGTATTACGTACGGAGTAGCATCTTCAGAAATTTGATATTTTTTGGTCAGAATTATGCTTAAGGTTCTTCTTATCAAGCTTATTCTGTTAAGAAGGGGAAACAGAAGGCAAGAAGCAAAACCGGAGAGTGATATGCCGTGCAAGACAAATTGGGAAAAGAGAGGCTCCTAGCTTCTCACGCTCACTGGAGTCATATGTACACTTTAATGGATGCATATAAAGGTTACTCCTCGGTTTTTCTTATGTAAAGTTCACACGAGTTTTCAGGTGCGCGGCGTTTATTGGTAGACATAAAGAGAAAACTGACTCAACATGAAGTGAATTTGCACTTTTCTGACATGTGTTTTACTGACTACACAGTCCCGGCAAGTGGAATTGCGGTCAAACACTCTGTGTGAAATTTTTCGGGTTGTTTGAGGTGAAAAGAACCTCACTTTACACGTTTTAAGGTCCTGGTATATTTTCACTGGCTCAGGACGCAAGAAAGTGTCTAAGTGAGTGGTAGACGCATCGTGTTATACTACGTATCGCAACAATCGCCATCGTAAGCATGGTGGAGGCTGTCTGATCTATGTGTATAGCCTTGCTACCCCGAATAAGATTGAAGATGATACCTTCAATGATCTGCCGGAATCAATGTACTAACTGCAGAATCCTCATAGGCTGTGTGTATGGAGCGCCATGGTTAGCAAAAGAGAACGATGAGCTGATGGCTAGATCATTTGCGCACGCTGGATCCCTCACTGCTGACTTCAAACTCATCGAGCTCTTCGGGCGCTCTCCATGGGATGACTGCTTTACCACAGCCTCATAAACAGACACAATTTTCTACAGAAATATAGGACCGTGCCTAGGTACTGTTGCTCCCTTGGCAACAGTTAGGGTTTATAAGGGGCCAAACACATAAACCCTTGAAATATTGCGCAGTAAACTTGGGAAATTATCGTCACAATACCACCAGTCGAAAGACTTCATGTCGCTGCACTTAAATAATGAGACTTATGAATCTGTTAAGACACTGCGTGCCAAACACCTAGTAAACGAAGAGATCATCGCTCCCAAAAGGGACTGTAGAACACACAAGTTGACATCTCTTCTCAGTAAACGCCCGAAGTCATCAAGGGATGTAGCCTATCCACTACATAATGGAATGGTACACAATGATCCCCTCAAGATTAGTGAGCTGTTTGGCGGATCATTCGCTAATTTCAACCCTGATGCCCTCAACCCCACTAGCTTTATTCCAGTTACCGCTAGTTCATGTACTAGAGTGGAGTTCACTGTCAAAAGTATCACTGGGCTATCAAAAGCTTGAGACTACTGACAGGTATGGGGGTAGATGGCCTAAACTCCATGGTCATCAGAAACAGTGATGATGAAACGCCGCTGTTCTCGCTTAAGACATTCACACTATCAGTGGAAAGTGGGGAGTATCTCTGTGAGTGGAAAACTGGCTTTGCAATCCCTCGCTACAAGCTCGGTGACAAAGCGAATGCTGGTAGCCACAGACCTATCAACATAAGGCGAGTCGTCTCCCGAATTATGCAAAAAGTGATTAAGAGCATTACGTCTGACTACCTACTTAGAGAAAACCTAATCACAAAGTCTCAGCATGGTTTCATTAAAAACAGGTCTTACGTTACTTGCCATTTCTTCAACCTTATCACCAGGAGACGCAAGGCACGTAAAGTTGTCATCGTTCTATACTTTGAGGAATCGAAGGAATTTGACAAGGTGCCACACGGTATTCACTTTGATAAGCTGCAACGGACTGGCATTCACGGCCCTTTACTTCACTGGCTAAAATCGTCTCTTAGTGATCGCAGCCGAATAGTTAAAATAAAGTCTGTGCTGTCTAAACCCAGGCTCACAACTAGTGGAGTAATACAGGGTAGGTCCTTGGACCTCTGTTGTTCATAACTCATATTAACAGTGTGTGCAAGTGCTTCACTGCAGGGAAACGCTCCAGGACGCTGATGACCTTAAGGTTGTATACCCATGTCACACCCATGAACTAGGTAATACACTGTCTACTGCTCAACAAGAATTAGGTGAGGTTGCTAAATGGTGGGTGAGTCCCATCTCCAGTTCAACATTGATAAACTTGCTTGGCTTAGCACAGGCATCGATAACCTAGATGCCTCTCTCGAAGCATGCGGACAAAAGCTACCTAGGCGTTCTTCAGTGCTAGATCTTGGTCTTGGATATTCCAGTGACTTAACACTCTCCGAACAAACGGCTTGTCACGTAGACCCCTTGGATACATTGTCCGTAACGTTTACAGCACTAAATCAGGTGTCCTACTCTACAGGGTGGGCATCCGTCCAATCCTATAATACTGCTCGTTTATCTTAGGTGGCCTTCGTGCAAGCGACGAAGGAAAAATTGAAGGGTACAACACCACTTTACGCTAAGAACACTCGGAGCTGACTGCAGGCTAAACCACATCTCGAGATGCAACATGCTAGGACTGGAACCTCTCTGGAACAGGCGACTCAGAATGAATCTTATATTTTACTATAAACTACTTCGTGAGCAAATGCACTCGTGTGGCCCGGAAATTAAAATAGTCGTAACATCTGCTCACTATTTACGTAATCAAAATCTATTGGCTGAAAATGAGTGTTGTAAGACCGAATTGAGAAGAAACTCCTTCCTTAATAGGTTCTCTCACGTCTGGAATAGACTTCCTGAGGAAATAGGTACTGCGGGCTCATTAT
Source organism: Heterobilharzia americana (assembly GCA_944470555.2). NCBI lineage: Eukaryota > Metazoa > Platyhelminthes > Trematoda > Strigeidida > Schistosomatidae > Heterobilharzia > Heterobilharzia americana. The sequence continues at coordinate 32,870,864 of OX104134.1, forward strand.
TTGTCTTTCGTTCTGCACTTAACAAACTCCTAACCGGTGATGAGTCTATCACCTGCCTAGGCACTATCTATACTTTCTGGGCTAATGAAAACATACTAAGACCTTTTAATGTGTAAAGTAAGGCTATCATAAATCTCAAGTACCTTTTATCTCAGTGGACTCATAAAGGGTGTTTGATTACCAGTCCATCTGGTTAGATTGTGCAATACAAACGTATAGCCAGTGTTCTCTTTAAGTTTAACTCGCCTGAACTTCATGTAAGAAAAAAAGAAGACTTATTCTCATATACATAAATTAAAGTTTACACATAGTTCGAATGACTAAAAAACAAGAACTTCTCTCCCCTCAGTTTATTTACATGGTGTTCCATTGTCCAGTTTCTCCTTGCGCTTTCTTTTCTCTTCCCTTTTCAGTATCAACCCGATGAAAAAATCCTAAACATTATTTTGATCAAAATTATCAACGTCCTGAAAATCCTACTTCGTACGTAATACTGGAAACTGATGTTAGAATTATTCAACTGACTTGCCCCGATTTCCTGTTTCTTTAACAGATTCACAACCAACTCACCTCCCCTCCAATACCTAAATAAAACCAAATACGAAAGCCCCAAGCACAATAACTGGTCCCCGATTTCTGGCCCATCACGCATGCAGCGGAAATCTGGATAAATAACCATATTCGAGAGATCACTTTACCTAACGGCAACACATCCATAACAATGCTATGCAACAGCTTTCTCTGGTACTTTATCTTGTATGAATCTATCTAATAGAAGTCAATTAACAGCCAACGTATCTCCTTGACAGTGCTGTATACTTCAATGTGAAATGCATGAAGTTTTATGTATGGTAAATCTTGCTAAGACTGAATACTAATGTGCAAATTTACTACAAAATACTATTACTGTCATCTGAATGATAAAATGGCGTGACCTACGAAATCATAATAATTATTAACTTTTATTGAATACTCTATTGAATTTAACTCTCATAGTATTCACAAGGTACTTTTATCATATTTTTCCAGCTCTCTCCTGCTGTGTTCTCTCGTCTTTTGTTTCCTCTTTTCCTCTGCAGATGTCCGCTCTAGAATCAAGCATAGTGAAACTGATAGCCTACCTGTTTGAACTACTGCAAGGAAACTACATTTATCTCCAGTTAGCACCAAGTCAACAAGTAAGGAAAATATTCCACCCTAAAACACCAGTGGGTTTACTATTTTCATCCAATCATTAAGCTGTATACTCAGAAACTTCTACCTAACATCGTAATATTATGCTTACCAGTGATTGCGTATACAGAAAACTTTATACGAAGTCAAACTGTTGCGTTGCTTTCAAGCTGCTTACTCGAAAAAGCACTTATATTTTACAAACTATGCAGTTTTTCTGTTCATACTGAGTTCTAAGTGCTACTTGCGACCACTTGCCCTTTCAAAACGTGGGTACTGAATCTTGCACGCCAAATTGCCAATTTCCCTTGGTCAGTTTGCACTCATATTTGCTCATTGTCTCAATAGTATGATTTAATGGTTCCGTAGTTGCTACGAAGTTTGACCAGACCATCACTGTAATATAGGTATTCCCCTGCTTTGATCCTAAGGCATACAATTATCCAGACAATCTTTGATGGATCATATGGTACGCATCTTTATCATCTGTCTTTGAAATGAATTGTTTGCGACAAGACATGTGAAGATTTTCTACGTTTCTTTCTCTCCTTTGGGAAATGCAGAAAAAATTCATCCTAGCCAAAACCGCTATGTGTAGAAACCTTGAATATTCATTTTCCTACTCTGTTCTGTACACTGATCCTACTTATATGAATTTACCTATTATCTTTGGGTAGTAAAGCTTTGCCAGCCAGAATTGTGAAGCTGGTTTAAGTATACAGTCGCGCCCGTAAACTAATGTGCTCCTGTATTTGAAAGGATAAATTATTATCATTTTTATGTGTGCAGAATCTACCACTGTTGAACAACGATTCTACCAGCCTTTAATTACTTGCACCGCATTAAATATTTTCGGCATTATCAATTCGAATTGCTGGGAAAGATAACACTCAATGAGTGAGAAAAGCCTGGTTTTATACATTCATCTGGATTAAATGGTTGTATGGATACTTACTTATTCCTAAAATCATTAAAGTAAGTTATTGTTGGTTAATAGAGTCACGAACATAAGAATTACTGTTAAAATAGACCTTTATCTGACAAAACACCAAGTTTTGCAGATGGGTCAGTCTTGTCGACTACTCATAACGCAAAACGCCGAATACTGCGCCGTTTGATGTGAAAGAAGAATTGTGATTAGAAATAATTTAACCTGCAAACAATGTGTATGTACTGTAAAGCGATATTTTCCCGCTGTTTTCTGTACCATTCAAAATTGCTCAAACCTCTTGTGCTTCTCTGCAATTATCAATTTGATGAGGCCTGTAAACCAGCTTCTGTCATGTTAACTTCCTAACTTGAGAACAAAATTTTTATTTTATTCATTTATGTGTGAGAATCCTACTAGGTGACGATCGAAAAAAATATTGAAATTTCAGCTTGTATTTACTCGGCAAGTCTGTCCCAGATGTGAGAGGAGTGGTTGAGGAAGAAATTGTCTCGAGAGTTGGTCTTACAACACTCAGTTTCAGCCAATAGGTTGTGATTACGTACATGGTAAGTAGACGTTACAACAATTTTAATTCCAGGGAGGCCTGAGTTCGTGTGCTTATGAAGCGACATAATAAAGTATAGGATCCACTTCAAGTTGCGTCTTCATCAAGGGCTAAGGTCCTGGCATGTTACATCTGTAGATGTTGCCTAAACCGTAGTCAGCTCCTATTGTTTGCAGAGTAAAGTGCACTGTATCCCATCGAGGTTCAGTCTGTCGCTCATGCGGGGGCCAATTGTACTAAACTGGCAGCACTCTGGAACTGGGCAGATGCATACTTTGTAAAGTAAAACCCTTGATTCAGCATTATGTAAATTGTGAGCGATACATCCTAGGAGTCTGCTTGACTTAATTCTGCTACACGCTGCTTATTCAAACAGATTCGAGTCACTGGAACGTATTAGCCCTAGGTCTCAGACAGAACCAAGTTTTGGCAGCCGTCGTCCACCCAATTCAGATGTCAGGTAAAGGCCAATGTCACCGATGCAGATCCGCCCGCATTTTTTGATGTAGAGGCGTGTCAGCACACCAAGAAGAAACCTCTTTCGGTTCATACTGAATGCCTGCTATAGTGTCACTTCTCTCGTAGCCATAACAAGAGTAAACGCCCTTTAAGCCGTTGGTGCATGGTGAAGCCCCCCAGTGGCAAAGCAATTCCTAACACTGCTTATGCGGGCAGTAAATAAGACAGGCCGAGAACGCAACCTTGCACAACTCCATTTGTGATTTATCTCGGAGTAGATAGGACTGAGTCGGTTCTGGGTGTGACCACTTAGAAACGATTTCAGCCAGCTTAGCATTTATTGTCTCCACCTCTCATTATTTCTGATGGCCAGCAATTAGTGTGTGGTGTGAATACGAAATAAGCACCTCTTTTACAAATCTTCGAGTTGACTTTGTGCTTCTTCACGTCATTTTCTACATCTTGTACATTTTCTCTAAGGTATGCAAAGGTATAAGACTGTTTACCTCCGGAGCCTAATTTCCGCGGACATGATCCCTTTAACTCACGTCTCATTTGCACCGAAATAAACGTTGGCTCGCTCCTACTGTTTTCCTCTTGTTCCTTCTTCTGTTCAACACCAGTACTTATGGGTTGTTTTAGAAACACATTTACAGGAAATCCACCCATTTCTATAGGCACAGACAATTTATTCTATGACGGCAACCACAATCACACATTTCGATCCCTGAAAGTATGCTGCGCAGGCCACATCTGCGGTAAATCGGACCCAATAATAACTGTTCCCATGTCTATTTTTGAAAATATTTGCAAACTTACTTATTTCACGATTGGATTTATGTTTTGGTGGATATTTTTGTTGCTGTTTCCTTTATTGTTAGTGATTACTGATAATGGAGACAATCGAGTGTCGGTTGTTTCTGAGCCTGATACAAGGGACGACGTCGCACAAAGATTTTACGAAACAGCACGCTTCTCGAATGGCTAGCTGAGTCAAAATTTCTGTAGATAGGTGTTGGGTCACCGACTGTGTAAAGCGTTGGGCCAAATTTAGGTTATTATGCTGAGATTCGGATGTTTTCTTAGCTTCTGACTTTGCCCCCAAGCTCCACAATCGGCCATACGCTTACTCCAGCGTTTCATGCCATGGTGATACCCTTGCAAACACACTTCTACGTCCCTTTAATATCAATTTTTTTCGGTTAGCCAATTTCGCGAATACATGCCACTTTCATACCGTTAAACCAGGTATCTGTGAGCTCCGTCACTCTGCACACCACCCTACTCTCGAAACTTACGTCTTCTGTGGTTAGAAGCGAGTGCCGCGCATAACTACCAGCATACCATATTCCTTTAGAGCCATTCTATTGGAAACGTTTCGGAAACGCGGTTTAATTGAAGAAAGTGGACAGTACTTTTTAAAGATTATTTCACGAATTTGTGCAGTGATTGCCGTAAGCCTAATAGCCTGCTACTTTGTATCACATTCCTAGCATTTGTCCACCGCGATGATCACGCAGACAGTAAATCCAAGATCCAACGTTCTTCCGGTAAACCCTCTGTGATTTCATCTTCAATGACATGCTGAGTTTTGTAAAATCGCTTGAAAGCCTCTGCAGATACGATAAAAATGCATCTTTTTGTTTATTGCTCACTTCCTAACTTTATCTACATGTGTAAATTTTCGCGTCCCTATCTTGCTTTTCATTCAATCCCAGGATTAGCTATACATGAAGTACCCCATAAACGAGTATAGGCTTCAAGATGATTATTTTGTCTGGAGTAGTGAGCTTCGAGATAGCAGAAAACTTTTAAATAAATCAGTAACATTTGGACACACTCGTAGCCCTGCTTCAGTTTGCTATTTGCTTCCTTTACTTCCCAGTTACTGAACTATTCTGTAGACTTACGGGGGAGCCTAGTTCGTTTTTATTACAATAATTGTGGGTGACTTCTGAAGATAAAATTGCGTCTGACCCATTACGAAGCCGTTCAAAAGTAGGTGTCAAGTTCTGTAAACACTCTTGAGTATGTTGGTAGTTACGAAATGCAACAATTACCCAGGAATACTGTACCGTCTGCTTTTGTCAATGAGACGCATAAATTAAAGTGGTCAAGAATTGATCTGCACGGCGATCAGATATTGCCAAAGGTTTAATTCACGAGTTAGTGTTTTTGGCTCACTTGGTCCCGGATGTAAACTGAATTGGTGACCTGACTGAAACAGCACCGAGTAAAATGTTATGGATTATGACACGGGTATACTGTCCATATTGCCCTATTAATCAACAATGGTAAGTCTGCAGGAAAGTCAACCTTTTCCGGTTACTCACCACGGTACTGAAGTGTAAAGCTTCAGTGACGGATTAGGGCTAATCGTCTCCCACGAAGCCATTCTAACGGTGATCGCTGCCATATATAAAACATAGAAGTGATGAGTAAACTTGGTATATATTTGTCTACCTGTTTGCGGTGTGGGAACCGTGCTTCAAAATGTAAACATATTCGACAGAAAAATCAGTTCTGTTAATTTTAGGCATAAGTGTGTTGTAACTTCTGTATCCTCATGTAAATCTGAATAGCAGGTCATTATATAACTGTGTACCCAGTAAGTTATGTATTTGAAGCATAATCAGATGTCAATACATTATTGCTTCCAACTAAGGCCTAATGTTGATATATCCTCGTGATATATATATATATATATATATATATATATATATATATATATATATGGGTACATATGGTTGGACTCTTGGACAAAAACCTTAGGTTTCACTCCTGAGCTTCGTTCAGATCCTCGAAAACAGAAAGAAGCGCTAAAAACGATAGAAGGTTTGTTGTGAAGTCGAACATGTACAAAAAGTAACTGTCCTTATACTTTCCCGACGGCTTTTTTATATTCTACATTAAGCTAGAAATATGTAATAAAAACTTCTGTATGACAACATAATTGTATGCTTACCAGTGATTGCACATCTGACGAGCTTTCTCCTCGGTCAGACTGCTACTGTTATGCTACTTATAAGTTCCTTATTCGAAAAAATATTTATATTGTACAGGTTGCACAACCTTTATCCTCATGCATATCCTCTAGCGTTTCTTACGAGCATATGTCCTTCTGCAACGCAAAAGGTTCATTTCGCTTGCAAGCGAAATAAATAAATCAGGGAATGCTGAAATTTCGCATCCATAAAGCGTTGAGTGTTGAAATAGTGTTTAATTTAGGTCGTAATAATGCGTTAGTAAAACGGCCAACGCGAAAAAGTGCAGAAATAAGGCTGGTATTCAGCGTAAATAAAGCGGTCATTGCTTAAATAATTGGGTGAATGGTCAGAATATTCCGATCGATAGGTTAGAGGTGGGAAATTATTACAAATTATTTCCCTGCCCCGCGGAAATAATGCTGGAATTATGCGTGAATGCAGCGGCGGGTGCTGAAAAAAGCGGGGATTGTGTGGAAATAAAGCGGGATCTACACATGAACGCTGAAATTATTCTGCAAGTGCCTAAATTATGCGGGTAGTCCGTAAAAATCCGCTTAATTGTCGCATTTCAGCATTATTTCCGCATTCCTATGCTATGCATTGATACGCCTTATTTCAGCATGTACACTCATTATTTCCGCATTCGTGTTTGACTGGGTGTTAAGCTGACTACTGCCTCTTCTTATCTTGCACTCATATATGATTATTTTCTAATAGATGCAGTTCAGTGGACTTTTACCTACCACAGAATTTCGCCGAACAACTTCCTCTATATAGATATTTCCACTGTCTTACCGTAGGAAACGAGGTGATCTCATATGTTCATTTCTTATTCTTAACAATGACTTCGGTACTGATATGTCCTATCTTTTCACCTCTGCTAGGACTGACTGTCTCCGAGGGCATCACAAGAAAATACAAAAACTGCTACCGAATCAACTTAGTATGAATCTGCCTTTCTTCCATCGTGTTGTCAACAACTGGAACTCCTTACCTCAACAAGTAGTATCAGCACCTTCTGTCAACGCGTTCAAGGAGAAACTAGATCTTCACAGAGATATCTTCTGCAAGAATTAACATAGATTAACTGGCCTACTATCCTTATAACTGAAAACTGAAACTTTGGGATTGTGATATATAATCAGTCAGACAATTTTTGGTGTTAGTCATATGCTACATGTTTCCCTCTCTCTAATTTAAAAATGGACTATTTTTACTAACGCAAATAACACTTGTCCCACGCTCCTTTTCCTTGGGAAATATGAATAAAATTCATTCTGGTGAAAAATTTGCACGTACAGAAATTTTAGATATTCATCACTTCACTGTATTTTGTACCTTTATTCTACATATATAAACCTGGTGATTATCCTTGAGCAACGAAGCTGTACTAGTCAAAATTGTAAAGCTGCTATAAGCATGAGATCACGCCTGTAAACTAATGTGTACTCACACTTTCGAGAATAAGTTATTAATACCATTAATCTTTAATATGTTACGGACAATTCCAACTTTGCAAAATACGTACCACCATTTGATTTTGTAAATAGAACCTCCGGTACTAGTAATGAACGCTGATGATCTTCATGAGCGCCGTCCAGTTGTGTAGAGTAGTCTGCACACTGTCGTAGAGTGACATCTACCTTTTTCACAATGACAATTTGAGCTGCCCATGAAGAAAAATCTACAAGCTCAATTAAATTTAATAACATAGACGTTCGAGTTCTTGCTCCACGGTAGGTAGGGCTGTGTCTAGTACTGGCCTTTCAGGACGAAACACTGGCTTGAATTTTGGATGGAGCATGAGGAAAGCTTTGAATTCTGCCCATTCTTCCAGCGGATCAGAGAATATTATGGCATGTCTTAATCGTAACGCACCTATTAGTTTCACATAGATATGTCACGACGGAATACGTTTTGGTTGCTTAATAACCCATATCTGGTTGTAGATAAAATTTAGTGGTTTTCTGAACTGCATCAGTTTTCTTATCTAGTCTAAACCGAGAAAATTAGAGGGTGGTCGGTCTATGAAGTACACCATTCCATTAGATGTCACACAATGATACACAAAGGTACAAAGGACGTCAGAAATTATAGGCAGCTGACCACCCGATAGTGTGTGAGTGACCAGAGTCGTTGGGCTAGTTTTTGATTGATCTGTTCGGTGTCACGTTTCCCTTTTAAAAAGTGTTGCTTCTGAAACTGTATCAAGCTTTAAGCGAACCTGCTGTCCTTTGACTTTTATAGATGTGTTTTTGTCGCGGTGCTGACCCATTTATATATAGTGCTAATACTGCATTTTACTTGAATTTTTTATTCTAATGCGTCTTTGAGTGAGGCTCATTTAGGTGTTTAACTTTATAACGGCCCTCTGCAGGATGTCGTCGAAAACACTGCATGCGCGATGATTATCGAACGTGCAAATTTCCAAAAGTGTCAGCTACCCCAGTCCCAAACATTCTAAAGTTGGTTTCGGCTTGCCATTATTACCACTTTCATGGCCAGTACCTAAGCACCTCTCCTGACTGACTTTATTAGTATTCACTGAATGATAAGTACTCTCAACCATTACTGGGTCATACCTGAAGCCCATCAATCTCCAATTCTTATTTATATTTTTCTCGAGTGTTATGTTCGAACGCTGTCCCATCTTAGAGGAAGCAGCCATGTATGTCAGCATCTGAAGCGATCTTAGGCTGCAGACAAAAATAAGATACTTGAATTAGTCTTCTTTCATCGGTGAAAGTTGGAAAGCTTCTAACTTTATTGACAATACAGGCGTGTTTGACCCAGTCATCTCTTGATTCATTTATACCATTACAACACCGAAGGAGAGATGATTGATCTCCAAGTATCTGTTACAGTATTCCAACTGTTTCATCAAAGGTTAAAATCTTTAGAATTACTAGACAGTACAAAATCTATGTATTGATCATGTTCTGCAGTGTAAAAATCTCTTAAAAGAACACAAGCATTTAATGCATCATCAAGAAATTTGAAGTCAACAAGAAACAAGTCTTCATACTTTTTGAACCAGGATTCAAATATAATGCCTGTTAGAAAAACAAAATTGAAGTCTTTCGTTGAAGAAATAAGAGAATCCATATGAGATAATTCAGGCTACACGGATGCTGATGCTGATCGTATGCCACATAGCTTCCCAGTAAATGCTGCTATGATTCTCGCAGTTTTCCGTTTAATTCTTTTCCCTTGTTCCATCAACAACTGAATTTAATCAAAAGGAATAGTTGCCATAATTCCGGTTGCCAGTTGACATATCTTTGTGATAGGCACATATAGCCATATATGGGTGGACTCTTCAACAATAACCTTGGGTTTCATCCTTGAGCTTCGCTAGGTGAAACAAATGAAATCTTACCAGTTATAACTATTATGGCTCCCTCAGCAATCTGAATTTTGTAGATAATTGTGATATGAAGACAAATAGTGCTAGTGAAAATACTAAGAAAGGTTTGAGAGATTTCCGAATAAACTCAGAGTTCATTATGAATATGCAGAGAAGTTTGACGTGTGATAGATGTAATATATGACTATTTCAACTTATGTATCATGGAAATGTTTATTGTTATTTGTTTCTTTTTATCGTATTTACAACATAAGTATCACAACGCGAATTCTTAGCTTCTGTTTATTTGGTATGACAGTTCAACTTTTGGTAATTTCGTTATTACTGCCTAAAATACAATGGTTTATTATAGTTCTCGAGTTTTTTTTCAGTAAACGCTGCTAAATAGTGTTGTCGATTTCTCATTACAAACGTCATACACTGGTGCGTCATACAGCTTATACCGTTTTGTGTCCTCGAGGATAATTATGGGATCCTTAAGATGTTGAAAATCAAAATTGATATGAATAGAATGCATACTGTGTTCACTTTCTGCCTCCTTCATGTTTTGGATATCTAATTACTTTTCATGTACTTCTTCCTCCTCAATTCATATCCTTTGTCTTCTTCAAATGCGGTTGCTTGAAAAGATGAACTTTTGCGAAAGTTCATATATACCGATTTATATCTGGAACGATTATAACCAAAAGGTTTTAATTATCTTAGTCATTACCGAATGCACGTAAAACGCTAGGTTTGACAGTGAGATAATAGTGATACACAATACTTGCAGAGATATCTGAATGAAGTTGCCCGCAGTAGACAGCATGATTACCACACAAGAGCACTAAAATTATAAATTAAAGTATTTGGAAGTAGAAACGAAAACCAATGATAGAAGTGACAGTAATAAACACATATTAAGTATTATGCCACGATGAGGTAGCTAATGACTGTTAATCTCGATTACCAAACTATAAAAATTTTAAGGCTGGTATCTGAATAATAGAATGAATGCAAATAAAATAAGAATCTATAGTTCCTTCATTGAAGTGAAGTATGGTGAACTTAAAATGAATAGACGTGAAAATATAGGCAACTGCATATAAGTGTGTATCATGGATATGAACTCAATTTTCCGTATTTCAGCAGGAAAGTAGTTTGTATGATAAAGCTTTGCACAATGCTTCGTGATCTGTGAATGATGTAAAAACCATTCCTTGTGTGCTCAGTGGCTAGAAATACAACCTATAACTCCACCAAAAGTGCCCTGACGGCGTTCTGTCAGATTTGTTAATTTCTAAAAGAATATGATTTGCTGCTGGGCACCGCCTACTTGTTGCTGCAAACCAACACAACATGTGTTATTTGAGATGTCGTTCATCAGCGATGGAATGGAACTGATTCCTCACCCAACAGAATTGCACTTGCATTTAGCAACCATTAGGTCTTTTTAATGAATTAACAGCTTATAGTAACAGGTAGGGCAAACCCGTGGGTCCAAATAAACAGTCGATTATATCATTATTTTATTATTTGTCCCTTGGGTTCCCAGTGGAACATAGGGCTTCAGTAGCACGTCTCCAGAGCACTCTGTTCTCTGCAATCTTTTGAACCTGGCTCCATGACTGCTCAGAAGCTCTCATTTCCCCCTCGCACGATCTCCTCCATGTCACTCTCAGCTGGGACGCCCAACTCGTCGTTTCCCATCTGGGTTCCACTCAAGGACTTGGCCTGGCGCGTGATGTCTCCGGTCGGTCTTCTCAGTGTATGCCCATCCCAATCCATCTCCACTTCCTTCTGCATATTTGTTCAGCCATAGGTTCTTGGTTGGTTCGTTACCACAGTTCGTTGTTGCTCATTCTTTCTGGCCATCTGAACTTCAGTATCGAGCCAGCGTAGGTAGTTGTTGATGAATGTCTGTAGTCTGATGGAAATCCCTTCCGTAACGCGCCAAGTCTCTGAACCATATAGAAGCACTGGCTTGACGTTGGTGTTGAAAATCCGGATCTTGTTCTTTATGCATTAGATCTCCACACTGGTTTCAGGTTAATGAATGCCTGTCTTGCTTTTCCGATCCTGGCTTTGACGTCCTCGTCTGTGCCTCCTGTAGTTGAAACGATGCTGCCTAGATAGGTGAAAGAGACTACTTCCCTTAAGTTTCTCCCGTTCATGGTGATTGGAGCTTGTCGCTGATGGTGGTGTTGGTTGGGTATCTTCATCACCTACCCCTGTCTTCTCTACGTTCACCTGAGGGAAGTCCCGTCTTCACTGCCTCGCCTCTTTTGCCAACTTGTTGAGTTTTGTCTGTGGATCTGCAAGTGTGCGTGACATTAGACACAAGTCATAGGCGAAATCCAAATCTTCCAGGATCTTTTCCCAGGTCCAGCGTATCCCCTTTTCTCGCTCCTCACGGTTTGTTACATGATCCAGTCCACCACAATCAGGAAGATCATCGGTGATAGTAGACAGCCTTGTTTTACTCTTGTCTTCACTTCAAAGGTATCACTGAGCTTCTCACTGTGAATTACCTGGCATGTAGCGTCTTCATATAGTTATTGAATGAGGTTGATAAAGGTTCGTGGTATTCCATAGTGTTGGAGCAGTTGTCAAACTACTTCTCGGTAGACACTGTCGAAGGCCTTTTCAAAGTCGATAAAGTTGAGGTAGAGAGCTGACTGCCATTCTATGCTCTGTTCTATGATGATACGAAGCGCTACAATTTGATCGGCACATGACTAGTACTTCCTGAATGCAGCCTGTTCTGGTCGTAGTTTGGAATCCCGCGCATCGTTTAGTCTCTCCAGGATGATATGGCTTAATATTATGCTTGCTTGGGGTGGACAGGAGTGGAGCATGATTCCTTGCCAGTTCTTGCAAACACTTAGGTCGCCCTTCTTTGGGAGTTTGACAAGGTAGCCCTTCTTCCAATCAATGGGCAGGTACCTTTCCTTCCTTCCAGACCTTCTGCAATATTGGTGTGAGCATGTCCGCTGTTGTCCCTGCATCTGTTTTCAGTGCTTCTGGCCGGATTCTATCTGGTCTTGCTGCTTTCCCGCATTTCGGTAGCTTTATGGCGTTCAGGACTTCGACTTTCAATGGAGCACTAGTGTCCACTTGTAGTTCTGGGGCTGCAGGTGGTATTTCTAGAAGAGATGCAGGTGGTGGTCGATTCAAGAGCTTTTTCAAGTGGTCAGACAATCGTTTCCTTTGTTTCTCTTCTTTGGTAATTAGATTTCCGTCATCATTTTTTATTGGTTTCATATGCATTGATCTCTTCCCAGATAGTAACCTGGTTATTTGATATAGTGTTGTCAGGTTTCTATCTCTCCTACCAGCAGCCTGTTCTACTTAGCTTCCAATGTGTCTGTCGCAGAAGTGTATTTTGTCTTTGTGTGCACTCTTCTTCACCTCTTTGTCCAGTGTAGTGTTTTATACCTTGTACTCAGTTCCCCTTTTAGTTGTGCATCCTTGCACTGGTTTATCTTCTGCTTCACCATCCTCCTCTCCTTTCTCTATCAGCTTCCATGTGTCCATCCATATCTATTCCTTGTCTTCTTTGCAATGTGGGCAGCCTTGGTAGGTTCAAACATAGTGCGGACATTCTATGTCCCTATGCTTACTTTCGCTTTCATCGAGAGAAGAGAAGATACATCAGCCGACTGGCTTCCCGAAGGCTTTCACTAACCAGCGTCATTTCGTCTCTCTGATTCCAGCGAGGAGTAAGTTTGTTTTTATGTTTTATATTTTGTCTATGCCTTGAAGTTTCTTTAGCGATTTGCATTGGTTTTACGGGGTAGGGTCTCTAGCCCTATGCCCAACCTTCCCTCTTTATCCAGGGTTAGGACAGTCTAGTAACTAGTGAACTGGTTAACCAGACGAGGTTAAACAGTCGATTAGTAGCCTAAAAAGAAATAGCGCAGTTTGAAATAAAGAGAAGGTAGGAATTAACAAGCTCCGGAAACTGTTTTTCTGAGGTGTGTCTGGCGGTGGGTTCGTCTATATAAATTGCACTTTTTCTGGAACCTATTTCATCCCTTGCTTCCCGACCAAATGTTAAAGGGACTTCAATGAGATTTCCTCAAATTCACGTTCCTCAAGGTTTACCACAGTCTATATTTATTAAGTCTTTCGCAAGCGGTTTTCAAATGACTGGTGTTCTGTGTCGTCTAAGCTGATAACAATGAAGTTATCACTGTTTCTAACACACACAAATAGGTCCATGGAGCATCTGATCTTTGGAATGCTGAAACATTTGGGCATTTATAGGTAAGAAAGGCATTCAAATGAACTGGTAAAAGGGAAAGAGATTGACACTGGTCATTTTCGCGATATTGTGATGATAAACAGGAACATTATATTGAGCTTCAACAGGGTTTATCTTTAAGAAAGCGTTGATAGTGGGCAGCAAAATCGTGGATTTGGAGCTATAGATATCTGTCATAAATCATCTCTTGTTCAGAGCTCGGTGATCCTGTAATCGAGTAGGGTATGAAGAGAAGACTTCGTTGGAAACGTATGAAGGAATAAAAACAATTATCTACTGTAAAGTATGTGCAATTACTTAAATTTTATCTTCATACTGCTGACTCTGTATGGATTCAGAGGTCTGGAAAGTGACAACATTTTTGCGAGACAGGAAGAACTTATACATGCACTAAGTAGCGTTTCTGAAAATCCCTTGTCACGATGATACCCGTTTTGATAAGTAAACCACATCAGCATGTCAAAATCGATGTCATGAGGCCTCTACCATAACTTCTATTCATTCGTCAACAGGTTTTTCACCTGCTTAGCCGTTATTCCTCTGTATGTTGTGTTTCGTAGTTAAAATGTAAATCCCACCTCTGCCCTGTGGATCACTGGAATGGACTCCATACCTTCATGGTCCTCACTATTGTCTAACCACAGCAACTCAACCAGGATAGGTTCAGTTGCTGTCAAGAGATAGTCACAAAAATACTAGGTTTAACCCCGATGTCAGAGAGCTTACATAGGAAGTCTGACGTCAAGTATGGAAACATCAGGCAATTTCTTCATCGAGACAACTTCGATACATCATGGCAGGAACCATATAAAATCTTTTACAAACACTCAATTATTCAGCTTATGCTATGGTATCTACAGCGACTCGAAGGTATCATAAGAGTCTATTATAACCACACAAACCAGGACATTTCGAATTGCAGCCATCCTCATTAACCAACCTTTCAGTGGTTAGTGGGTCTGAAATTCCGGTAACACATAGATGAATCAATTCAGTCCCTTGCGTCAGGACTTCTACAGTGTCTTTTTTCAGAGGTAAAACATTTGTAACGGCATGGAAACTGTAAGGTAAACAGCTGAAAACGAATCCGTTTAGTGTTCTAGTTGCATAGTAGGCATTAAAAAGTAAGAAACCTAGAAAATGTATGTCACCATGAAAACAGACTCTATCTCATTGAGTAAACCATAAGCTTCTATCTTGTGCTACTCATCTCTGCTTATGTATTGAAATCCCGATTCGGTATTAACCATTTTTGTCTTTGGTAACTGCTGCCTTTCTCTCTACTCGAGCTGTGTCTGTCGTGCTAACACTGGGTATTATATCTATTTTTCATAAGCTACCTTCTTTGTTGGGTGTTGTATTCTTCTTAGTGTTACTCCTCTTAATTATATTCGTCATTATTCAATACGCAAATAAAATCAGGTCCAATAATAAATTGATGTTCAATAGTTTAAGGACGTCAAAGAGTAAATACGACTGCGACATTGTGACTGATTTTCGCCTATGTTATCAAGGATCTTCAAACACTGATTCCTATTATCTCGAACACATCAAACACTGGCTTGTGCCATCTTTTGGATGCAGTCTACTAACTGTCTTCACCGCCGTTTTTCGACATAAAACATTACGTCCAGCTTCATTAGGAAGAGAACTGCCACCACGTTAGGACAAATGCTCAGCTTTCTTCTCCTTAAATGCATTTGAAGTTCTCATCTTCAGTTTGAGAACACAAGTTTCACAGCTGACGATATGCTGCAACTAGTTAGGCAAAAGTACAAACGTAACAACACTAAGGCGCGGTCTAACTTCAAGCACATATTTGTCTGAGGACCGGTATATAGTTAGGTAGCGTGTTTTCCGCTGAACAACTTAGTGCTACGCCTACGCCATCAGATACATGACAGCTAGCTAGTGAATCATCGAACATTCGTCAGGTTATTTTTGCAGACTGATCACATTGACCAGATGAGGTCAAAGCAATAACCACACTTGGGTTCTGTATGTGTATCTCAGAAACACAGCATACATTCATGACTCCAAATTCTGTAGCCTTGGCAAGATGCTCTGTTGTCCGAATCGACCGGAAAGTTGGAAACTGAAAATTGTAAAGGTGTGAAATTGGCAGCACGGTTTTTGGAAGACTCAGAATGATTATTTTCAAGCTTGAACATTAGGCAATTGTGGGAATGTGAAAACGTTTGGTCGAATATTGGTACCAGAAATTGAAAGTAGGTGCAGGTGACAAGGGTAAGGTCGGTAGGATATGGTTAGTTGGGTTTGTATACAACTGAAAGAATGTTGGCGTCTGGTACATTCTGACTGTCCAAACCATGAAAGTTATTGTTGCAAGGTATGTGGAAGAATAGAAACTGGTTTTGCTGGAATGCAGAGCCCATGGGGCATCTTGAGGTCTGTCACAAACAAGCTTTTTAAGATTATTAGATTGGAATTCGATTGTGCTAACTCCGAACAAGAGATGTTCATATCGCTGACATCGGAATACTGTTGGGCAGAGAGAATTGTGCTGTTTGAACTAAGCCTATCCTATTAATGATGGATCGTGACCAGCAGTGGAATCCAGGATGCTTATTTCGTCCTGGATGTACCTGCTTCCCAGCGAGTGATGTTGTTCCCATCGGGATTCGGACTCGAGAGCGATCGCTTCAAACGCCAGGGCGTTATCCACTACACCACCGAGTCCGAATCCCAGGGGGGGGAACAAAACCACTCGCTTTGGAAGCAGGTACATCCAGCTGGCGAGTCCCAGTCAGTACGAAATGTGCATCCTAGATTCCACTGCTAGCCATGATACATCATCAATATAATTAGAACGCAGGCAATATCGGGGCATCCGCGCAGGAGCTCATATGCCAATAGAGACCGATCAATTCGGTCCAAGCAACGACGGTATGATATAAAAACAATTATACTAACCTATTCTAGTTTTACTTGTCATACGGGAGGCAGAGTCAATGTGATATTGCTGATCATCTCCAGGAATCACCTTACGACTATCAAGTCCCGCCCTGTCAGTAGTGAAACTTCGTACTCTGGACCCCATCACAGAGTATCTGTTAACTTGCTAACTGTGGCTGCTTTCTTTCTTACCACTACTCAACTGACAGTTCTGATTTCCAGGACCTCAAACAACAAGAATTCCAGCCAGTGTAGCTAGTCGAGCAGTTTTAATATGCAGACGCGACCAGCATTTCTAAGTAGCGGCTACTGATAAGAATTTTTCTCCGAGATTCCGGATATGATACTGTGGTACTTACAACTACAGTACTATCCAACTTTTGTACTTCAAGTCTTCAATAAAGGTCGCATATTCCTCATGATAACACGAAGAACCGCAATCCATTTCACAGACAGTGCAAACAACTCAGTCACAACTTGGTATTCGGACATAGAATGAAGACAAGATAACGATTATTCGGAAATTTTAATGGATTAAAGCTGTGGGATCTCTCAGTAACACAAGAAGAACACTAGTTACCATTTCGATGTTGAAATCTAAACAGATCTAAAATCCAAACAGTGGAAAAGCACAGATAAACTAGACACTCCAGTGATATTTAGGATGTTCGCGCATTTATTGGAAAGTGGTATCAATCATAAAGTCACATTGTAAGGGAACTGTTATGACCCATCCAAATAGCAACTACTTCCAAGTGACTGGTGTTTACCTTTTTCAAGATAAGAGCTTGATTAATATGTGAAAAAACTGAATATCTCGACATAAAATGTAGAACAGCTTCTTCTCTTCAATAGATGACTTTTGTAAGCAGAAATTTTCTGATTCATTTGAAGACTACCATTTAGTTAATAGTCAAGTAACAGTAAGCGTAAAGTAACTGGTTGTCAAATAATAAGTTATCATTTACGCTCTTCGTCAATATGAAAGAAAATGAAGAGAAAGGAATCTTTATACGTATTCGTCCAATATCGAAGCAATTTTTATCCAAGACATTGCGATTAGTCTATTTTTAATTGGATAAAATAAAGCTAAACATAATATTTCTCCTGTATTATTGAGTAACTGAATGTGTAATTATTTTGCGATTTCATGAAGTTTAATTATGAACAATGAGCTACACTAAATAAAACATTCTGTGCACATAAATTTAATATTTACTTTTCACATTTAACTGATTTTAAGATGCAAGTTGAGAAAAAATTCAATGTACAAGACTTTTAATGATCAAGTGATACAGATTGTTATTAAACATCAGATATCACCAAATTAAAGTAACAATTAAAACAGGGTACTTTAAAATTAATACATGTCTTAATAACTAATAAATATTGTGACACTTAGTTTTATATGCTTCCAGCTACAGAGAAGAGATAATTCAGCGAAGAAAATCTTCTTTTTCGACGATATCATTTTCTAAAGCTGAACAATCGTATTTATGTATATCATAAACATATTACAGTCTATCATCAAACAATAGGGTATAGTCACATCATTAACCAAGTGCTACAAAAAAACTGAATCAAGAATACAAAGTAGTTGCGTAATAATCTAAGACGGTAAAAATATCGAGGAAAGCGAGGAGTTTGACAAGGTGAAAATTGTTGGTAGATAAGAAACGCAAATATTGAGTGTCCACTTGAAAGATAGGTGTAAAGAAGGTGAAGAATGAGACAAGGGTCATAATGAAGGCGATAATAATAAACTAATCAATTATAATGAAATGGAAAAAAATGAAAGTGTTAAGACCATGGTAAGATGAGAGGTTGAACATACTTCTTTTGCACGTAGAGATCAGGCTTGAATTGATGAATTGCCAGTACCTCTGCTTTGTACAACTGTAGAAGGCGTACTTCTTTTAAACAATTCCATCTGACATGATAAATGACATTGGAGGAAGATTCTGGTCTAGCTTTATGTCCAGAGTTGACCAAATGTTCAAGAATTGAACTGTTAATTGATTTACATTCTCCCCTCGACAACCATGCAGGATAGTGCTCTGAGATACTTTTGGAAAGCATGAGCTTTGTGCGGCCTATATAACTAGCTCCACAGGAGCAAGTAAATTTGTAGACACACATCGAGTTGGCCCAAAGTGGTAACTTGTCCTTAAAGCACTCCAGAATGAGTTGTTGACTAGAGAAGCTGATCTGCAGTTTTGCAGAGAAGAATGTCTTCTTCAGTGATCTGGATAACCGCTTCTTCAGGATCTCTGCTGCCGTATCGCCTTTGAAAACAACTTTCATAAACAAGGTCTTCTTAGGAAGTTTGAGTACTCGCTCCGTATTCTGATTTACTTTCAAGTTCTTATCGATAAATCTGGATGGATATCCATTTTGCATGAGAATCTTCTGTAGTTTATCTAATTCTTCCTCAATAGTATCACTGGTGCAGATTCTATTGATTCTTTCTGCTGAGAGGCATCCAGCTGGGGAAATTCAAATATTGTCCGTTCCAAGTAGGCTTCCTATAAATTGATCTCTGAAGGGAACCATCTGGTCTCCTTTTCAATAAAACATCGATAAAATGGAATTCCGAGTTCTCTTCAAATTCTCATGTAAAGCTGATCGATGGGTGACAATCATTGAACGTTTTAACTACAGTTTCAATATCTGTACTTTGATCGATTATGATGAATGTATCATCCATATGTCTTTTATATAGGTAGAAACTACCAATTGATGAATGCAGTACGCCATTCTCTAGCTTCGCCATAAAGCAGTCAGCCAGCAACGGTCTAAGTGGCGACCCCATAGCAACCCCATCCTTTTGTCTATGTAGATCCTTGTTGAATTTGAACTGCACACTGAAAGTACATCTTAGAAGCAATTCCTTTCAATAATGCTTTGGGATATCCACTTGAACATTATTATCTTCAATGAACTCACATAGAAAGCAGATAGTTTCCGTGAGTGGGACATTAGTAAAGAGCGAGACCACGTTCAGAGAAATCATTCGCTTACCGGATATATTGACATTGAGTTGACAAATTCGAAGGAATCCAATAAGCTATGTGTGTTTAGCTGTTTTCTAACTGGCTGGAGGACGTCAGACAGCCACTTGGTGATAGAATGATATGGTGAATTGTTCATGTCCAAAACTGGACGAAGAGGAAGATTTTCTTTGTGGACTTTCAGGAGACCATATAAGCGAGGAGTAACAGAACCAGAAGGTCGCAACTGCTCGAATAGTTCGGGCTGATGATAGACTCATTCTTCATTTTCTTTAGAATTTGGATGGGCTTTCGCTCAATTTGTTCAATAGCATCATCTTGAGCAGACTCTTTGGAAATTTACTCATATCTGATAGGATAGAGACCATTTTTGTGTTGTAATCCAAACGATCCATGAGGAGAATACCAGCTTCTTTGACTGCACCAATTTTTAAAATAAGCAATGAGATTGCTTCTACTTATTACCATCGCCAACTAACTTTCACTAACCACAGCTCATTGCGCGGACTTAGCTTTCTGATTCTCTTCAGAAACTGAATGTTTCGTAACAGACTCCGTTTCATACCTCTAACCTTCTCTCCCATCAAAGATCACTAAATTGACTCGAGGAATATTTCCAAGGATATTTTCATATCTAAAATCAAAAGGAAACTATTCAAGACGGTGACTATATCAGCTTCGTATTTGTGCACAATTGTTGAAACCTTATACCTGATTACTGCATACTTTAAGAGAAAGGTGTGATGGAAATTTACTAGTCAGGATATTCCAACTATGGTGTTACTGTTAATGAAAAATTATAAACACCTTGACGGAGGTTAAACATGAGATGAGTTAGCATTTCCAAAAATGTATAAACTGTTTGATTATTTAGATGGTCATCGTTAAATCGCAGATACTCAAGTTGAAAAAAATAATTGTTAAAGGAAAGTATGTATATATATACATAATAAATCAAGTTTGTACGGAATATCACTGATAATTTCGTTGCCCAATCAAAAGAGTGAGGGACAGATACACCAAAGTGCACAGTTTGATCTACCACTAGTGGCAGAAATCGGGTAAGGTGAACAAATGAATCTGCAGAGCTCAACGTACGAAAAAGCATTGGCTGAAGCTGCTACACCACGCAGCATTAGATGTATCAAACGTCGACAAATATTGAAACTAACAATAATCATATTTGTGAAGAATAAATGAATTCAGGAAGGTTCGAGTAAACGTAAGGATTAAATTACACTTGGCTGACCATGAAATATCTTTAGTAGTATGACCATTTGTGTTCAAAAACCAAAGCGTTGTATCTCAGGGATTCCGTTTATGTTGTCTACACCCCATTATATGGCACACAACAACAGCTAGTGACTTGATAGATTCATGACATGTCTGACTATAATGCCCTCAGCTAAAAACTATGGTTTATTTAATAATTAGTATTATCTTTAGTGCAGTTGAGCATCTGTAACGACCGGGTGTTAGTAGTTTTTTCTAGCCTTTAGGTAGGTGCATTAATTCAGGGGAGCTCGTTGAGAAGTGTGAGTTTAGTGGTAAACTCGAGAATATGGAGTGGAAAAAAGGAAGGGAAAAATATGAGCCTATGATTCAGAAAGTAGACAGGATATACTTAAATTTATTCGTAAAAGATACTTGACAAACAGCAAAGCTTGACAATAAAGAGGTGACGCAGTCTAGAAATCGAAACTGGAAAGTGGGTGAGTAAAGTTTTAAGTACGTTACACTTCTTCCCCGGTGATGAAGTACTATCCCAGTGCTTTAGTATACCTGGGTGAGTTAGAGGCTAGGCATGGTGTGTGAAGCTGGTTTGTGTTACATTCGAAGGAATGGCTACTTTTAAGTGTACTTCGTTCTGATCATGAATGAGCCGGATCCAAGTTCTAACACCAAAATGTAACTACCAGTAGTTGACAAGTTCACTTCTACCCTGCACGGAGGCATGCCATTGCATGGTGGCTAGTAGACAAGTGTGAGTTTTATGGTGACCATGAGAATCTGGAAGGAAAAAGAAGAAAACTTGAACCGATGACTCAGCAAGTACACATCTCACCTCAGTCACCACGCATGTAAAATTCTTACTTATTGGGGTATATTTTTCGGTACAACCTTCCTTCAATTTGTATGTAGTCACATTTTTTTTATTCATAAACGGAGTTTTATCACAACGAGTTCAACTTTGCGTACAATATCCACGTTTGCTTCAAAACATTCCATTAGGTAGTCTGCCACCAATTACAATAAAAAAACACTGAAGTGAGAAGAAATGGAAAAGAATCGCTTTATGTTGAATCCATATCAGGCAAATACTAAAAATAAGTGCTCGTGTGTCTCAGAATTCAAACATTAGCTCATCATGTAGTATTTAGGATGACTTTACACATAGTCCTAATCAAATGTCAGAAAACCTTAAGTTTTCTCCTCGTATGTATAGCACCAGACGGAAAAATATGTTAAGAAAAGCCGTCTAAATATGTATAGAAGTTTGAGCACAAATGATAGATGTGCCATTACAACAAACGAAGAAATAAGTAACATAGTAGTGTTGAGATCGGCGCTGGTTATTATAAGACAATTAATTGTAATTAGATAAAAAGCAGTCACATGATCTTTCAAATGATTTCGTTTATCGATTCAATAGTGAATTGTTGCGTCAAATTGTTCGATATATTCACATTATAAGTGAACTGAAGGGAGTTGGATTCAAGTAATTACATGCTCAGGAATGCATGCATTGGCTTAAAAGAAACATCATCCCACTGTGAATGCTGGACGAGACCGGGAAATGGGTGGAGAGATTACACAACCGGCAACAAATGGCGTTTCTCAAGGACCTAGTGCTAATTCGAAGAATGCCATTGATGGAACCAATCATTTGATGGCATCACCAGCGAACGACAATCTAAACAGTGAGAATGAAGTTGCCAGCAATTCAGATGGTTTACCTATATCACAGAAATCCAGTGATTTACTTAGCAAACATTTTCAAATCAAGCGGTGGGACGCATGTGCATGCTGGTCTTGGGATGTTGTGCATGATACGTGCGTAATATGTCGTAATGTATTGATGAGTTTATGTAAGTTACTGGTGTTTGTGGTAATAATATCGTGTATATATGCACGCCTGATTGTAACTGATTATTACAAAGGAAAAATTGACTATGTTCAAGGAAGTGAATCCAACTGGCGCGTTATTACTTGAAGCCAACATATTGTTGCTTGATTGTATTTTTTGTACTCTTTAACCTGATTTTCTTTCTTCAATGAAGGTAAAAAAAATTTTCTGTTATAGAATAGACATTATCTACCGTCGGTATTTCTCTCCATTTCTTCTTTCCATGCTCACGTGAAGAATACCGAATTGAAACTATTTAATTCCGTGCCTGACTTAACATGCATTTGTCCGTCTTTCTTGTGTTAGTTGAACCATCCTCTAACTACTCAAATCCAGCATTTGTAAGTTCCCTACATAGATGAATCAAATACTAACTTGCTGAATTATATAATAATTCATGGCCAATACACAACCATACCTATTAGTTCCCGGTTTAACTTACAAAAGTAGTATGACATTGACGATAGTGGTTCTACTTAGCCACGTTCTTCTTTATATAGTCCAAACCTATAGCAGAGATGTGATTAGATTAGGAGAAAGCAAAAGCCGTTCAGAACAAGACAATGAACAAATTCATGGTCACTGCCTATTTGTTTGAACCATGAATACATGGTTGAGGCCCTTGAGATGTCAGGAATTAAAAAATCGAAACCCTACTTAATTTGGTTAAAACTTGATCGCGTTTGTGGGAATGCATTCTGGTCCTTATCATTTACAAAATTAAAAGTACCTTTTTAAGCGTTACGTATTTGTTCTCTTATTTCTCAGACTATTCTTTTGGATCTCAACATCCTCTTCTTCAGTCGATATTATCTTTGTGAATGATGTGACCAAGTGAAGCAGCTTAGAAGTGCTACCATTTTGTCCACCTGGGACCTAAACTTTGTTTTTAACTCATATTTTATCCGTTAAGTGACCTTCGGTAGTAATTTCAGATGAACAATTGAATAAAACTGCTGCAAACTTTAGCACAATGTTTCTCAGCTTTGACTTCCATAAACTGCTATGGTCAAACAGTTTTATTCGCCAATGATGTTTCATTACTGTGAAGAAAATGAAGAATAAACAATTTAACTGGTCGATGAATCAATGAAAACACGCTGAAATTACATTAAAACTTACTTATATAATAGTTAGTAGAGTGGTTTGTGCAGTTGCTGCACATTTATCTACATACAAGGAAATAAGAAAACCATTGGTGGTCAGCATTTATACAAAAAAGATCGTTTTATTTATTAGTCATAATTATAAATATTATTTAAGAAATCTATCAAATGGCAACCGATTTTATTTTCTGGTTATTATTGATTTCATTTGTTGGATAACCCCGACAAATATTACTGGAGTAGGCCTCAAAGTGATTACGCCATGATCAGGGCGTCAGAACCCCTAACAACTCTAATCCTGGAGACAATATTAGGAAGTGTGATTAGAACCTCTGTCAGAATCGAAGTGAACTCTAGTGATTTGCTTAGGGTGAGAAGGCTTTTTAAGTTGATTACTTTCGTGAACTAGCTGTAACTAAGCCTAATCATGAAAAGTAATTTCTTTAATTGTTCCCTCTACATGTTCACTTGGTTAGTTCTTACATGGTACGAGATATTGATGCTGTTTTTTTAAAAATATATGCACAGGTATCCACTGTCAGGCAAAAGTTGGCTCCAGTCCTATGAATGAGAGTTGTCTTGTTGCATGGGGCGCTTGTAATGTGAGTACTTCATAATTTTGTCGCATTCACTCTATAAAATTTGCTGAATATTTTTTATGGAAATCGCAAATTCTGAAACTGCAAAATACATACTTGAAATGTGAACGTCAACATCAATGAAAATATTGAGTTGAAATTCAGTGAAATTACACATCTAGTCATGAAGAGACAATCAGTATGGAATGAAAAAGGTGATTTCCATGAACAGTAAAGGTGATGTACAACAGTCTCAGAAATCCTATACAATGATAGAGAGATTCCTTAAATGGATATAAATAAAAGAGAAATGTTCATCTTGGTGACTATCAGTGGAATCCAGGACACACGTTACATCCTGTTTAGCACTTGTCAGCTGGATGTACCTGGATCCAGTGGACTATGCTATTCCCACTGAAACTCGAGCCTAGTATCCATCTCTTCAAATACCAAAACGTTATCCACTAGATTGAAGCAAAAGGTACTGGGTTGGAGTCTCAGTAGGAGCAACACTTAGTGAGGTGCTGGTACATCCAGCTGACGAGTCCCAAATAGAACTAATTGCTCGTCTTGGATTCCACTGCTTGCCATCAAGATGAACACAACATAGTGAATATTCGTCAGTATAGAGGCATTCGTAGAGGAGCCCATCTGAGAACAGAGGTTGAGTAAGTCGACTGTGTACCAAGCAATGGGAAATTACAAGTATCAAACAACGAAATGAAAATATGATGAAAAAGGCACTCAGATGAAGTATAATGCACCATTAAAGAGAATTACTTTTCATACTATCTTTTCCTTGTAACATCAGATCAAAATTTCAAAGGAGAAGGTTTTCTATCTACTTAATTCACTTCCAAAGTTTAATGAAGTAATTTAAGGAAAATATATGAAAAATCGGTTTACATTCGAACTGGCTTGAGCTGTGTTGTGATTAACATTGAACAAAACTGAAAGATTGGAGACACTTGTAAGATCTTCTCAGCGTCGCAAGAGAATCTTCAATATCTTAAAACTAGGAAACAAAGAGATTTTGTTTCAGAAAGTTTGAAGATACCTTTCACCATAAATGAACGGTCTACAGGATCTCTAAAGCCGAGATACACTATGAAAATGCTTCTTCCTAACTTTAAACTTTACAGCACTGCGTACTCATTACTAGGTTGGCTGGGGACCATGCCTTATACCTTCATTTCTCATGGTAGGCATCTTCTCTCTCAGTAACTGGGTTGAAAACAAGAAGAAAAAGTTGCAGGGTAATGGATATTGTTATAAAAATTGCTTCTTCACAGTTCTGGTTTCAGAGAATTGATTTCAAATGATAACGCTGGAAGAGAAATGCTTATTTGTAACTTTGCGCCATATATTTTTATTATATATATATATATATATATATATATATATATATATATATATATATCATCAACGTAGAAAACCATGGGAGATTTCTCGATATTCGGCATCGCATTTATGTACAGGATAAGAAGTATGGGACCCACGGCTGTGCTATATTTCTGATAGCAAGACAGAGTGTTGTTTCGTGAGTGAATTGTAATGGCTTCCTCGGATCTTCACTCGAGTACTGGTTAAGCTTATCAGTCTGTAATTTGATGGGTGCTGCTTAGAACTTGCCTCATGGATAGATGTGGCTATGACATCATTCTAGCGATATGGAGGTATGCTTTCACTGAAGGGCAGTTTCAATATAGTAGCCAATGATCCATCTATATAGAGTGCAGGCTGTCCAAGCAGTTCATTTAGTCGCGTTGATTTTTTGATATCTAGAGTACTTGATGTCCTAAATGCATCTTTGAAATCGATGTCCACAGAGCCTATTCCACTTAACGTCATTGCTTCTACTGTTGAGTTAGTGTTAATAGAATGTTCCTAGGTAAATACCTCAACAAAATAACCAGCCATAGCCTCTGTTTTAGTCTTGTCGTCTTCAATTAATTTGTTAGTTTCCGCTTCTCCTATTAAAACGGAACGCCAATATACGTTTTATTTCTTTGATCTCTTCGGTTGTTATACTTCAGCTTGTGCGAGATGCATTTCAAAGAGTACTTGGATATCACCAATACATTTATTCTGGGCAATTTTTGATGCTCTTTCGCCTTGGAAGTAAAACCGTTAGTGGTAAGACTCGATCATGTTTTCTTCCATCGTAATATACGTCGTATTTTGTGATATATCCAGTGAATGGACGGTTAAGACAACTGTGTGTAAAACTGTTTGAAGGAGCAACATGCAGCTTCAACTATAGCTTCTGAATTGGCTGTTCATTCCTCACAGAGGCTTCTGAGCTATCAGTTACCATGTTCGCCTTCTATACGTTGAGTCTATCTGGGTTGTTCACCTGACACAACACAGCTGCTGTGGATCTGAAGATTACCGGACCATGATGACTTTTACCAAGGAGTGCAAGGTGTCGGATGAAACCAACATCATACGTATGAGAGAATAATAAGACTAGAACCAATGGAGCATGATGATGATGGTGTCGGGTTGCTACCCTAATGTACTGTATAAGAGCGAAGGAAACTGGTGTCTCTATTAACCTGTGATTAAAAGAAATTACTTGATGCTCCTATTATTAGACTGTCAAGGTTAACTGATGATACCCTGAAGTTTCCTACAAATACGCGTCTGCATTTATCTCTCCAGAGAGTCACATTATTCAGGATGTTTTCTGCCTCTAATTCAATGTCATGACACACTATGACTGGACCAACATCTTGTTTCTGTCATTTCAGGTGGCAAAATAGCATTTCAAATATTCCACGATTGTATGTGACTGTTTCTATGTCTCTTAAAGCTAAGATGTTCTCCATGTAGGGGATGATGCCATCACCTCTAACTGTTAATCGATCATTCTGAGAAAGAACAAATCCTTGTTAACATCTTCATTATCACCGATCTCAGAAGAGAGTTACGTTTCTGAGAAAACAATTACGTCTTATTGCAGCACTAAACTTCGCGCATTTATTTGAAAGACTATATCCATTTCTATGCAAGACAACGAAATCACTAATATGAGTGTTTTTGTCCATAGACGCTTCGATGCCATTTGTTGACTAAGCTTTACTATATGAAAACCTATCACTTTTAGCTCTTTCTCTCCCGTTGCTGATCCAAGTTTTAGTTCCCCTTCTGCTTCTCGTTTTTCGTTTCGATCAGCAAGGGGAAATCCTTTAAGTACGAACACTTCAGTTCCTAGAAGTCTATGAGCGTTTTTCAGAATGTGATCCCCCTCTTCTGCTGATTTGAACATGACTTTAAGTAGCTAAAACCTGTTTTCGGTAGGGACTGTCTCTTTTTCACCTACTCTATATATCTTGAGTAGGGTGCCAAGTGGCAGGTTTTCCGGTAAAAGTTTGTAGATCATCAAAGTCGTGTTCGAAACGGCTATATGGTTCTGAATCTTTACTTTCTGTAGAAGATTACAGATTTTTCAAGCATTTCTACTGACGGTTGGTTCTATGGCTGTCACTGGCTTTTTGGCATATCGTTTTGTCTTAACTACTTGTCATTTCTCAGAGTCGGTTGTGGAAGGTTGGCTAAGGCTTAGTTCAGTGACCTTGACAATGACAACCTTTATAACGAATTTTTATCCACTTGTGTGCATTTGTCGTCAGTAATTGGGTAGCTGAACTGGTTAGGACGTTCGGCTTGCATAGTGTTTTAGCTAGCAATGAAAGTGTTCTACCCCATCTCTTTCATCGGAAGTTGACCAATTCTTATGGTCACAAGTTTCCAGACTCGGTCAGCTAGCTCTGAGGATGCAAGAACCCAAAATACTAGCTTCACCCTGCTTTGTGTAGCTTTTGCAGGTTATCATCAACATTATTTTTAGGCAGTTTCCCCACCCGACGTTTGGTCTGCCACACAAAAGATTTAGGGTTCTGCAGAGCAACCTGTGTCAACAGATGTAGTGTCATCATCTCTATTACAATCACTAGATTTTTTGAATACTAACTTCTTCGTGAGGGAGTTCAGAAAGCCTTTGCTTTTCCAACCAACCCGAAAATATCTGGACAACATGACTGGCAAACCCAGACACTACCTGCATTGCTATGCTTTCTGTATGCTCCAGGAGTAAGATTTGTGCAGTTATCTTGATACCATCTTTCATACGCGTTACAATGCATTGCAGATGCCCTGAAAAAAGGCATCTGGGCCTAATACAAACATTCCAGCGATATCTCGGACTGACCATGTTGTAGACGTTTAGGTCAAACCTGCTGAAAGCAGGTGACACGAATGTCAGATAATGAAAAACTAGAACTTCGGGTTGAGCACCAAATAAGTATTTTTTCAGTCAGAGAAATTTCAGTGAAATGCACCAAAAAACTGTTTACTCTGTAAAACAAGTAGTAATAGGTAAATAACTACAAGAAATTAACCAAGAAAGTTCCTGTCCTACTTCAGTCGAAAAATTCTTCTCTTGGGGGAAAAAGGACAATGGACTTTGATATGTAAGCACAAAATCGGCAAATTTTCAATTAGATGGGAAAGGGCCACACCCTTTTTGCAAAGTGCCCGCCGCGGCTATCAAAATAGAAACATATTCTATTAAATGTTGCGAAATGGATATACACGGCACCAATGCGTACTTGGCTAATCTAAACTGAAGTATAACATACAGCTTGAGCAAAAACGTCCCTCTCTTGAGGATTAACGCACTTGCTCATTGATTTTATTTCGTTTTCGTTTTCTTACATCTTTTAAGTTGTCTAACAATTTACGCACTTTACTCACACTAGTGGTAATTAAATTCCAGATATTATAGTGAATTCAAATAAGTTATTAAATAAGATATCACTTTTGAAATAAATTATACAACTAATTTCAAAAACGAGGTCACTGCATAAAGAATTTCCTTCACCGAAATCTTTGTTTAATTTCATTTTTTCATCGAGTTTTACACAACCAATCAAATGACTTTTTTGCTTGCTTTGAGATGCAAGTTGAAATATCACCAAGAAATACCGTAAACACTTCAATAAAATTTTCATTTTCTAACGTACTGGTAGGTTCTATTCTTTCTCATTACTAGCATGCTTATCATGTGCACTGCATAAAACGGTGGCTTGAAACAAGTCCTCAACATCGTTGTCCATTGGACAACAGAGAATGGGAATTCAGTCAGTAAGTAGATTTTGCCAGTAATTACAAGACATTTTTTCCACAAATGAAAGAGTTAAATGCATTCCTTATCTGTCTCATGACATAAATTGGTTTTATAATCCCAGTGACAGCAAGTGAACTCCATGATAAAGTGTACAACTAGACCCAGGCATCTAGTCCACTACTACATTACCTTCCATGCACTGTACCTGAGACATGTATTTGTGTTATAGCATAGGTACGATCATCGCTCATCTAATTTATTGAGCGTGAAATAACTCTCACACTTCTAATAGCTTATCCCCGTAACATCTGGAAGATATTTTGGTGTTTTTTTCTCTAAGCTAGATGGTTAAATCGTGAAGTCTTATTGCCTTTTTAGACAACACCATTAACACACACTTATGAAATTAGGGCTGATGGGCTGAATGACAATAAAAGCTTCAAGATTAAACCATCCAGGTCAGAGAAAACAACACCATCAAGACTATCATCCAGAACTACAAATATTTTCCATCATCTCAAAATATGATTTTCGTTTCATGATAGAATGGAAACCGTAGTGTTAAATCGTTTAACTATAAGGTTTTCATCCTCAATTTCCTTAACTTCAGGCTGTTTGAAAGCTTGGTCGCTCAACAGTTGAACTCAAACTATTCTATATGACTGTATTTTTTTCAATATTGCCTGATGTGTCTTTAGATAATGCAGTCTAAATACTTATTGGCTCAAAAGTATGACAAGCAGCTCTTGATTAGCCAGTCATTCTTTCGAGGATGGTACTATTTCTGGATTCGATGCATGAAAGTAGGATAATAACGCAGTTAGTGGTATCAAATGACGAACTAAAAATCGAATAACCTTCAAATGCTTCTCATGTATCTAGCATATATATTTAAACATATTTAAATATTCAATGACCCGTATATCCAATCAGCTAATTTTTGTGACGGCAGCTCACCTAATTAAATCAGTGCACTAAAGATATAAATAAGCAAGAGATGTACAGTCACTATATTTCATAAAGTACTTCATCCTTAACTCACGTGCTTCTAATTTCTAGGATTTTCTGACAACTTTTCATTTTTATACACTTTTCTTTTCTAATCAGAATTGGTGAGTAGTTTGTTCAGCTATTCCGAAGAGTAAAGTCCAAAGTACAGTTGCAAGAAAGTATAACCCTTTTCTTAAATAAATATTCCAGCTGAATAGAATGAATATGAAATAGAAAAACAAAACGGTGACGGAACTGTTTCTTGGACGGAAAAAATTGAAACAGCGGAATGTTGAATAGCCTGAAAATTATTCTGCAGTGTAATCTTTTATTTTCATATTAATCATATCATTTTCTTTTTCAAATTTAATAGTAGAAAAACAAAATCAGGGAAATATACAAATATTTCTTTCATTTGCTTCGTCTTTATTATGTGAGGAATATTGAAGTTCTGTTATAGTTCTGGTAAGTGCTTTTCGCCGCTAATAACTCCAGAACCAAATTAGCTGTAATGCGACTTATAAATGGCATGAAATACCAATTTTTAAGTCAACTGTCGCTTGCTGAATTCCATGTACCTCTTGTTCAATGAGTGGTATTCTAATGACAAGAGAGTTGATCCCAACTACGGTTCTGCCAAACTTGCCTTATAAACTGGCCTTGCATTGAGCATGCGATCGCCGATTGTCACTAACCATCCTGAACCGTAATAGATAATCCAGTCCCTTTTAGGCTTGACGTTCCCCCTGTAACGATTCATTAGTTTAGGCATAAATTAGCCTAGTTTCTGGCTATCGCATTATTTAGCATATATAGATTTCTCTATTCAGGAATCAAAAATGAAAACTTTGGCTCAATAAGAGTCCTGCTATTGATTTTATTTGGAAGCTTCTAATTTAACAAATTAGTTTGAAATATCTACCTCCTCTTCATTACCTATCAAATGGAACGACAGTACAGCTAAGAGATCTAAAAATTGAAACTACATTGATCAGAACTACAAAATCTTTCTCATGTGCTTACACATAAGACATTGTTTCACTATCTATTTGCTAAAGACTCACTACCTACACTTTCAATTGTTATTTCAAAGCATCTTCCACCCTATTTTCCGAAAGAAATGATGCATCAAAACTTAAGCGTACAGGTTTTCTGTAAATCACTTGCAAGTCAGACCATGTAAATGCATTAATCTCATTCTAGCAATCTACATCAAAATTATGCTTGATAATTACTGTGTTTTTCGGCTAAAGTTCTTTAATTCTATGTTGCATGACAATTGAGTAGGTCATATTCATAGCCGTCAACCAAGCTGTCTTCAGCTTTTAGAATTAGAGAAAGTAAACATTGAGATCCATAAATAGCTTTGGCGTTTTAAGACATATCCAGCCGTTTCTTATGAATTTAAAAATAAGAAACGTTGAGACAGAACTCATTTGGTGGAAAAATAGAGAAAGCATTTAGTTGATTTTTCAAAACCCTTACAAAAGAAACGTGATAATTAAGTCGAAAGAAATTTGCTTCAGGAAGTCGTCAAGTGATTTTATTACTTTCCAAAGCATGTCAGTAGTTTCCCTCAATTATATAAAGATATGATTAGAACCTTTGAAAGCCCTACTGACAGATGCTGCCTTAATGTGGTGGTTCGGCTTGCATATCACAATGATCCAAAGAGCTATAGGGGTGAAACGCTAATTCCTCGAGGTCGTACCATTCTAGAAAGGTCTGTTGGATAGAGGTAAGATAACAAGAAGTTACCTTTGTAGTGTAAATTACTACATAATGGGAATATGAGGGCAAAGTATCATTGATGCTAGCTGGATGGGGATGACACCAGTGAAGTGTTTCCCTTCGATGACCATCAGGGCCATGCTGATAATGCCCTGGCAGAGGGGACTGGGGTTAGAAAAGGTCGACCTAAAAATAACACACTCATCTCTGTCCAACGGACTTCCGATGCCCACGGTATGGGTTCTCTCTATTTGGGGTTAGAACAACCAAACCTCAAAACAATATCCAGTAAAAGGCAGATGTCTAATAGACTCCTCAGTCGCATAAATCTGTTTCTCTTTCAGGTACCTTAGAAAGAAATAGCCTTCCAGCCGGGAAGTATTAAATGCCTGTACGCTTCCAGTAGTACACAAGACCCAGTCAAACATAACTATACTCCTCAACTCTATCTCTTCATTTGCCTTCACCTCCTGATACTAATATTAAGCCTCTAAACACCCACTCAGCCTTTCACTCTGCAACCACTGCCACCGATCAAAGCCATCGAAACCTCGTTCCTAGCCTCCTTAGACTCCTCTATCGATTTCATATGACAGCCTTCAACGTCTGAATGCTATGCTAAAAGAGACAGTAGGTATCACTCGCCAAAACTCTGGAACTGGTGGCCATAGACATATGTTGTGTCTCTGAGACACGTATACAGGACTCGAGTAAGGTTATTAAATTGATCTCACCTAGCCATAGCAGTGGACCTCCAACATTCACCTCGCCAGTATTGGAGACCCAGTGCCTTTGTCTTGTGGACTCGCTGGTGTTGGCAAATAACTGAGCTGTAGGGCAGAAAGTGCGCTTTTCAACTGGATACTAGTTAACAGCCTTCTATGTGCTGTTTGCCCAAATGGATCTGTAAGGACTAGGAAGGATCGTGAGACCAACCGATGCCTATGCGTAATCTGTGCCAACGCACCCACCGACTGCAATTCAGATGGTGCTAAGAATGAATTCTAAGAGAACCTGTCAAGTTTGTTACAGAAAGCAAAAGTTCAGAAATAATCAAAATGGAAGGTGACTTTAACTCTCAAGAAGGGAAGCTGAGCCAATCGGAAAGGTATCTTGGAGATATTTGTGGAATCCCATGCAAACGGACTGACAAAAGAGAGTGTCTGTTGCAATTTTGTTGCGACAATCACTTGTTTCCGGCCAGCACTAACTTCAAGCATAAGGAGAGAGAAAGAGAGGCAAACTCTAATATGGCTTCCACCTACCTCAAACCATCAATCGACAAAAATAGACCATATTGCTATGAACCATCGTTGAAGAGGACTGGCGAAGACTTGCTGTTTTTAGAATACCTGTTTTGAATCCTAACACGCGTTGTTACGGGTTCATGTAAGTCTGCGCCTCATTGGCCTCAGGAAATAGGAGGAAGTGAGACCCATCTGTGCTCGATTGATAGATGAGAACTTCAAGCACGCATTTAGAGAGCAGTTATCTAAGCATTTATCTGAACGTGACACCAACGCTCATCATGAGGAAACGTAGTCTAACGTTAAGAGTGCTCTAGAGACACCGGTAAAAATAGCTGGTAACCTATACATAAAGGATAACAAACGTCATTGGATTTACTTGACATCATCCTCAGTGACCGATATGAGAAGATTAATTTCCATAGCTTCTGACCACGATGAAGGCGAAAGTAACTTAAACGTAAGTTGACGAAGAGTGTTTGCAATGATCGCGAGAAGTGGTGATTGGGAAATGTGAGGGAGATGAAGAAGGCATCAGCGTTAGGTAACATTCGGCAATTGTTTGTGCCCATTGGGATACCGGCAAGAAGAAGACGATAATGAGTGAAACCGTCAATAAAAAAGGATGGGACGCTGATAATCTCCTGAAACAGGCGGCTAGAACATTGGTCAGAACCTTCTGGCTCACAGTTCAACTGGCAACCAGAAACGCTTCAGCTGGCGAACATCAAGCTAGCCTGAACCTGAATGTGATATAGATGTTGATTCCGCAAATCTGCTTGGAGTTGAGAAAGCTGTGTCGAACCTGAGGTGATAGAGAGTGACAGGAACTGACAGTTTAATACCTGAGGTTTTCAAGGATGGAGGTGAGAAATTGTTTATTAAAGTGACGGAGGTACTAGAAAGTGTGTGGCAATCAGAGGTAGTGCCATTAGATTGGTCTACTTCACTGATCATCCCAGTTTACAAGAATGTGGAAAAGCCGGCCTCTGACAACCACAGGGGAATTAGTTTAACAAATATTGTGTCTAATATCTGAGCGTTAATAGTTATTTGACCCCTAACTGCAACTCAAGAAAATCAGGCAGACTAATAACCTTCAGGAGGGTGTATCGATCACATTATTACCCTTTGATAGGTCCTGGAACACTTGCATATCTATCTATCAGTGCCCAACACTTGTCATATTTCTTGACCTTAACGCAGCATTTGACTCAGTCGACCATGAGGCGTTGTAGCGTTGTCTTATTGCGAAAGGAGTACCAAGCAAGTATATAACGCAAAGAAAAGCACTCTGTTTTAACCCATGGAGTCGTATAAGAGCATATGGAGAGGAGACATGTAGACTGACGATAACCGGTGATGCCCGATAGCGATGGTGACTGTCACCGCTCCAGTTTAACTTCGTTACGGACGTACTAATGGAAATGCTCCAGGACTGGTCTACAAACACTCTCAGTTCAATGAAGAGGAGAAGAGTAATGGAATGTGTCGACCACTTCACTTACTTGAAGAAGAAATTATAGAAGAAAATCAACTACACTAGTAGACTATTTATTGATTAGGTAATATATGAAAACAGTAAATCCAATTCCAGGCAGACAACATCAAATAAATCAATATACATGATAAATCTGTTAGTGAGGTTAAATGATAACGACTAGTAGTAAACAGTGTAAAATCAGTAGTGTATTTCATTTCACAGTTTTTATTTGTTTCCGTTGGAGAGTCAGATACTATTGCATGTTGTTCTCGCTGACGATAGCGATGAGCATAATCAGGGTATTCGCGAAAATGTACATTTTTCAATCTGGACACTTGGTACAATTTAAGTGTCTGCTTTTTCGTTGAAAAACATTTTTTAAATGGATCTTTCAAACAGTCTAGTCGGTCGTTTACTTGAGCGTAATGACTGTTGATTACGGCCACAATAGTTGCCAAACCCATGAAGCCTAATTGATATAGTAGATAAATACCTGAAAAGATTGAATACATATAAAGGAAATAAAGAAGACAAACGACAATAAAAAGGCAAACAAAGTCAATTTTCGGAAAAATAAACAAATCAGTGTTTCATCTGAGAAGTTCGTCCAACTTTAACATGTTGAACAAGTGGCAACATGAAATTGACATTAAATTGTTGCAATTACAAACGTTTTACTGACTGAGATAGTTACTGCGTATGCATTCAATGACTCGCGGTAATGTCTACCCCCTTGTCAGAATAAATGAAGGCTGTAAAGTGCTTCAGTATGATGAGATCAGCATACTCCATTGGTCTATTAGGCTAGTGGTGTTTGGTAGATAAAAACAGACTAAAGATGACATGTATCAAAATTTGCACAAGAAGCACAGATATATTCCTTCACGTCTTATTACAAAGCCAGTTTACTTTGTTATTCTACACACTTAATATTCCCCTAGCTCACTTACATTTAAGATATCGGCTTAATATGCTTTTAGCGAGATACCTTGGAACAATCTGCTGTTGTCCTACATTTGACACTTTATCAGTAATATCCACTGAAAGTGTAACTCAAGAATTTCGGTGCTTTCGCGGAGAAATTTCTCAGCTTTATAAGCAAAGCAAAACATTAACTCAACCAATGCTTTCATTCTCTTTACTTCTTTTTCGTTATTCTATAAACTACTGCAAAGTTGTACTCTTGAAAATATTACCCGATTTCAATTTTCCAAAGTTCTAAGCGGCAGTGGTATACAAAGCAAAACTGCTATGCAGAACCAATTTAAGACAAGATATGAAGATAGTTAGGAATTGAGAAAAAACGATATTCAATCGCCTGATGGATAACAATTTCTAATCATATCACAAAATGGATCAAGTCATTCACTGATTAAAAACCATTTGGATAAGACCCTTCTGTCCTTCTTATAATCCTACCTGTAAGATGGAGAGTATGATATGCAATAGTCAAGTCTGACCTACTATGCGACTACTGGACATGACCACTGAAAGTAGATGATATGAAGAGGTAACAGGTTTTTGACCGTAAATATCATTGTAGCACCGCTGGCGTGTGCTGTAATCACCGTATGAGCAATGTCGAGGTTAGGCGTCCGACGTCAGGCATGAAAGGTAAGTCAGTCGATGAGGTTGTGAATCTTAAGAAACTGAAGTGGATTTGACACCTATTTCGCATACCCAGAAACTCTCCGCGCAAAGGTGGAATGTTAACCGTAGTAGGGTTAGGTTGGAAGAAGTCATCAAGTCTTTAATAGCAGCTATGAACCATTTGAAGAGACGAAGGCTGCCTAGTTGTGGTCTTCTAGACGATAGAAATCAACGATTAGTAACTTTTGTGATATGGCTCATAAATGATCATAATGGTACGGATACATATATGCACTACTTTTCCTCTTCTGTGTTTTAAAAACTTTTGTTGAACTACATCTATTTGTCTCCTCTCTTCTCACATACTTTTGGTATACTTTGATATCATTAGTTTTCTAGCCACCTTTTCTAAGCATGCTGCCGTAAAGTGAAGTAACTGTAAGCAACGCACTCCTGTGCCAATTTCTACGTTGACTTGTCTTTGTATGCCTCTCCTCATCAAATAATTCACAGTGACAATTTACTTTCATTCACCTTCGTTCACCTTCGTACAATAAGTCTGCAAATTCAAGGGTTCGGTTAACTTAAAAATTCACTTCATGAGTGAATGACATCCACTGGACAACAAATGTCAAGTGAGGAATTCTCGGTTGCAGTTTCATCCTAGTTTTTCACCCTTCAGCACTGTACAGTTTTGTCATTTTCCAGGACATGAAGACAAAGTTCAGTTTTGTGATAATCAACCTCAAAAAAGTTATTTTGTAGTAAT
Source organism: Heterobilharzia americana (assembly GCA_944470555.2). Taxonomy (NCBI): domain Eukaryota; kingdom Metazoa; phylum Platyhelminthes; class Trematoda; order Strigeidida; family Schistosomatidae; genus Heterobilharzia; species Heterobilharzia americana. Next base: position 32,908,271 of record OX104134.1, read on the forward strand.
CCTAAAGTTCAAGAAAGCATAGTCTTATACTTCTCTTTAGTAGATAAACTGTAATAATATCACTTACGAAACTTGAAGTTAATAAACACCTCCTCAGAAAGACTGCAGTTTAGAAACTCCAAAGAATTACGCTATATAAGAAAAAACTACATAAAAAGTTTCAGGCTTTCGTTACATTTTGGATCATGTGGATTGTCTTTTAATTTTATTGCTTGTAATCCCCCATCGTCGGTTGGACCTAACTGATCGATCACTATAGGCATATGCGCTCCTAAACGGATGCCTCTATATTGTCTGTGGTTTCAGTTTGGTAGTGATGTTAGATAGTGGCTAGTAATGGAATTCAGGATGCGCGATTCACCCTATTAGTAGTGCGAACACCATCACTCATTGGGATGCAAGTACATCCAGCCGACGAGTTCCAAATAGGACGAAATATGAGTCCTGGATTCCACTACTAGCTACTTTCCATCATTACTACCAGGTACGTTGTTGCCATGATGATTGTCGTTAAATGTGCGCGACTTTTCAAACAAGCCAACTGATAAATGAATGACGATAAAAGGATGAAACTACACTCTCCCAAGATTCTGAAAAACTAGAAGTTTTATTTTCTTCACTATTGACTTCATTTTTATTATAAGTAATATCATAAATTCAGTTATTTGGCTTTGCCTCAGATTCCATAATGTCAAATGTTTGCTTTAAATTTTTAGTTTCCGATGCTATTTTGTGCTGTTCAATGGTCCATCAAACCTATTTGATGCTGATTTTCCATTTGCTGTTAGCACTTTTGTTTGATCACTTAAAGGGTTTTACATTCTTAAAATGTTTTTGCGACTATATTTTATCTCTTCTCATGGTAGTGACAACTCCCTAGTAGGAAATAGTCTTACCCTTCTTTTTTGCTTCATTTAGTGTTAATGAAGGTTGACCGTTGGTGTTTGTTAACTGAACTGCAAGATCGTTAGACTGTTATCACCCACATCGCAGTCAGATAGGTGACGTAATTTAATATTGAGAAATATTCAGTATAATAACTTTTCTGGACTCAATACTCGATATTGTTGTAGTCAACTTAATCAGATAGTTATCATAGCATAAATATGATTATTACTTAACACGAATTTAGTTAGGTATTACATCTGCTCAAGCTAATATGACTGACAATGTCTATCGATATCTGGCATTTTACTATGTCGACTTTAGGTCGTGTGGCTGACATTAGCGGTCATTATTTGGTTAAAATAGTGTATTGAATAAGTAATTTTGAGCGTATTTTGATCAGTCTCTTCATTTATTGTAATATTTTTTATATTTATCTGAACGAAATATCGAGTGCTAAATAGAGCAAGTATGTATAAAAAGGATAAGCAACTTACGCTTAAAGAAAATCGCTGATTTTAAATCATTGTTTGAAACTCTTCTCAGAGATTCAGACAGAGTTTCGCATTACCTAAGAATAACATGGTGCTGATAATGCGTTTCAACTTGAATGGCATTGACTAAAATAGAGTCTTGTGCACCAAAATGATTTAATGGCTGTTTGCCTTAAATGTCAGGGATTTAAATAGGGTCAGTTAGCTCATTTTAGTAAGTTATTTTCTGGATTTTTAAAACTCAAATATTGTACAGTATCGAGACGGTATCAAACCATGATAACTGTTAATACTTTTTCGTACAATGTCGCCCTAACCAATCCTTCTGTAACATCCCAGAATACTCTAGGCCTTGAGTAAATGCTCAGTTCAGTAAAAACTTCAATCTTCAAAAATGCTGAATGACCGGCTCTAAGTGATCCTACCAATTTCCAGCTTCTTTTGGGCTATAAGAAGTAAAATATCTGCATGCGAAAATATGGCCTTTAATCTTGTTCGTTTTTTATTGAAACAGGTTTGATTATGTTTACGTCCAGCTTCTACAGTTCAGTCACATTCGTCATGATAAATTAAATATAATTGTTAAAATGTCCACTTTCGTTACTGATATTTTGAGCTTAGCTACGTTTACTGACTTAGACTGTAACCGAAAACAGCGAATTTAGTGAAACTGAGGGCAGTATGGTCAAACTAACATATCGTTGTTCATATAAACTTGTGAAACAATAATCAATAAGGCTGAGAATCTTCTGAAGATAATGTAAATTCTAAACCTTCCATTGCAAATGGAAATTGACAGTTTTTTAAGCTTTTGAAGAACAGCCTCTACCATCTTCTTAGTCATTACTTACAACTGACTACATCAGGATTCCAAAGGTTTTTAGAAGCCCGCAAAGTTGAATGCTGTGGTATCATCATCAGGCTAATTCATTATTTCTTATTGACAAGGCGTTTACACACCTTGTCTTTGGCGGTTTCATACATTAGACATGAGTAGTCTGATACTGTTGTTCTAAGTAAATAAAGAATAAAGTTGTATTGAATTGTTGCTGTAGAGTGGCAAATTTATTGTTGTGTACTATTAAGTGCTAACCGAGTTTTATCGATTACTTCTGCTACATTATCACCAAGTTTGGAGACTCACTAACGTGGTGCACTTTGGCTGATGTCATTCGGTAGAAGGTAATCTGACTAGTCCAAATCACTGATTATTCCAGTCTCCAAGAAGGGCGAGAAGTCCTCTTATGATAACCATAGAAGAATCAACCTGACGAACATAGTGTCCAAGATCCTAGGTTCTACAATTCTTCGATGCCTGAGTGAAGCTGGGGAACACCAAGCCTGGGAAAACCAGACAGGATTTAGACCGAGGCTGCGGGTGTATCGACCAAATATTTACACTAAGCCAGGTTCTGGAACACAGACACGCTTACCATCGCCAGGCAATAGCTGCATTTCTCTACCTGAAGGCGGCATACAACTCCGTTGATCGAGAAGACTTATGGCAATGTTTCTCACTGAAAAGCGTGAAGAGTAAGTACATCACCTTATTGAAGGCTCTCTACTTGAACACTTGTGGGCATGTTAGAGCCTATGGTGAGATAACCAGTGGGTTATGCTCATCGAGTGTTGTCCATCGATGGTGCCTACTCTCTCCATTCTTATTCAGTTTTATCATAGATATTCTCATGGAGGTCTCCCTTTCGTCATCTGATTACACAAAGGTTGACCTAATCGCAGGAGAATTTTCGTTAGACCTAGAATATACTGATGACATAGTCCTGTTAGGTGAAGACGCCGACAACATGTAGAGTCTTCTGAACACTTTGAGTGGCAATTTAAGTATGTTTGGGATGCGGTTCTCACCACCCAAATGCAAATGTTTGCTCAAGGATTGGTCTTCAACGGTGCCCCACTGCAGCTAACAATGCGGAGTGTAGTGACTGAGTATGTCGACCACTTCACTTACCTGGGAAGTAGGATCAGCCCTAGTCGCTTGCTCAGTGGTCGATGAAATCTCTGCAGGGATACAAAAGGCTCGACTGGCTTTTGCCAACTTACGCCACCTACGGCATGGCGCCTCCGTGATGTCCGTTTGTCTGTCAAGGGTCACGTGTACTGCACAGCAGTCCGGTCTGTTCTACTATATGGCTGTGAAACATGGCCATTGAAGGTAGAAGATATGAGAAGGATGGCTTGAGGTGTTTGACCACCGTTGCCTTCGTAGTATAGGCCGTATTCCGTAGTGCCACCACATGACTAATGCAGAAGTCAGGTGTAGAGTTTTAGGGAGTAGAAGTAAATCACTTGACGAGGTTATGAACTTTCATCGACTGTGATTGTTGGGACACGTGTTACATATGCCTAGTCGCCGATTGCCTCATCACACAATGTTGGCCGAAGTAGGTCCAGACTGGAAAAAGGCCCGAGGTGGCCAGACTAAAACATGGCATCAATGTTTGAATTCTTCGATTGTTGGTTTGAGCCATGTGAGGCAATACAGACTAGCCGGTTGGAGTCATGTGGGATAAGAGGAACCATTGGTTGCAGACTTTAAGTGATCACATGGTTCAGAACCTATGTCAGTGGCGCAGATGTATGTACACATTATCCTCATTTTAACGACGCTATACCGAACCTCACCATTTTCTCATTCTTGCTTTCTTTCTCCTCGTACTTTATATTTCTTTTGATTGAATTTTCTTACCTTCATCTTGCAGTTCACTGCCTTTTTAGTTGATGTACTGATATGAGCTGTGGCAACTCGAACCGTTACGCAATAATGCCTGGTCCTATGTTGATATTGATGATGATGATGATGATGAATCAGCAGAAAGCCCTAATTAGCCTAGGATTTGCGTTTGTGGCCACTGGTCAATGAGATGTATCTGCTATGCCTAGGGAACGGATGTTAGTCCAAATATTAAAACGTGCATCATCCAATGCTGCAGTCGAAAGCGTTGCAACTAGACTATTCGGGTCACCCTGGCGGTGGTAAATGGATTCGTTCAGCTTTTACTTCCTTACTTTGGGTATGAAACGTTAGTTCAAACGGTCTTTTCAAACAATACACCGATAATAACAGGGAATTCAAATTCAGGTTTGCCTGTCCACATGAATTTCTAGAATACCAGTAAGAAACAATACTTAGCCAATCAACTTGGTTTATTTGGAAATTTTTATAAGCACCTGGATTCGTACCTCAAGCGGTATCAATGTTACGGTGTTCTTGTATGTCTGATTAGAAATTTTTAGAGTAAATTTTGTGCATGGTAGGAATTTCAGCATCAAAACGTCTTTTCAACCCTCTGAACTCTTCGTTATTCATCCTGAAGGTACTTCCAGATTAACGTATCATTTTCAGAACCACTAGGAGCCCAAGGGATAAATAATATAATAATAATAATAAATGTCAAGATTTAGTTAGTGGTAGTCTTTAGATACCCCTTCGTGCGACTGACCCTTAATTCTCAGCCATCCATAAGTAAAATCCCATACTTGGCTACTAAGCTGATCAAATAGCAAAAGGGATGCCATACATACATAATTTTACAGCGAACTGGTGAGTCATTTGAACCAAAAGCTGACAAATATAAATTTGACATATATATTGGTAGTATTATCAACATTCAAACAACGTGATCAAATCACACTTATTCAGCACTTACCTAACAACGGTATTTGACTGACAGATCTGGGTGTATTTGACGAAACAATAATTACATATACAGTTGCACCGAAGAACAATGACAATGCGGTCACTAATCGATCACTTGGACAACTCAGTGTGAATATTGAGCATGTCAACATTGAAATTAGTGTAAATGGAGCAACAACAAATGTAACAAAATATAATGGTTCGTGTTTCAGTGTAATTGATATTACAATGTACTGATATTTTGAATTAGTCTGTCTCAGATACATCGAAGAATGACAGCCAATACCATCAATGATCCATTCACTATGATTTGCATTCGGCATGAAACTGTTATCAATGCTTAGATGGTCAATTTTAGGATTGATTTCCAACTGCTTTATTGAACTATACAGTGTAGTTAAAACTAGATAACACTTTTGGCGATCAAATGGTAGTTTGGTCATATCTAAGGGACAGGACAACTCGAGTACTGTACCATGTAACCAAGTCACGTGACCATTGGATTCAATCAGTAAACGTGATGTGTTATCGCCTGTGGCTAAGTCGAATAACCCATTCTTTTACGATTTCCAAATGCCAAGTCGGGTTTCCACAACTGTACATTTTTAAAAAGTAATACACTGGTTAGATCACCGAAATCACTCGGTTTCCACTTTAAACGATAATCTACCCATCGCTGAAACGAGAAAACAGACTACCTAAATGGTAAATAGATGATAATGATCATACTGAAACTATTACGCATCAGATATCAAGATGAAAATAAACAAATTGTTTGTATTGATTGGTCACAGAAGTGCAACCGATTTCACATTTTCCAGTCCTGAGTGCAGGCCGAATTCTGTCTGCTATATTTGCAATGTGGCCACCAAGCTAGGAGGCTCAGCATCGTGGTGCACATTAGATGTTAGTTGGTTGGAGGCAATCGGCTTCTTGCCGATTCTTTTCGGAATGTTTACGAAAATGGAATCTTGAATTTTAATGCGTACACTGTTTAAGAAATGATGTTTATCAAACCACTCCGAACTCCGCTTTTCTGCATTTATAAATAGACTTCATCGTAAACACGTTATTTTATTAACAGGGAGTCATCGGTGTTCACTAATTCCTTGTGTAATTCTAATGCCTCACTCAGGTTAAGCTTAAATTGGAACTCACCAACTATTACATATTTGTATTCGCCGCTACCTTGACCAACGTACCTGTTGGTGTTACTACCTGAGTTCTGAGTGATGAACTCAAGTTTTTTTTGATGGGGTTTTGAAAAAAGAAAGCATGATTATGTTGAAGATTTTGCTACTTGAGAAGTCCAATTTTAAGAATTTAGTTGTCACGTGACATAAATTGTCGTACCTCTGATGGACCTCATTGAATATTTCGGTAGTAGCTACTCTGGTTGCATTACCAAATGACTCAAATATAATTCTGGATAACAGCGTAAACTTAGTGCCAAACTATAGATATGTCCTGTCCTGGTGAGTGCGAACACGTGAGAAATGTAGGTCTAGGGTTTTAGACCTATTACCTTGAGGTATGAAACATATCAACACTAACTGGATCATTGCTTTTATCAAAAAAGCATTTGACTGAAAGTTTCTGCAATAGAAAATGTACATTTATGATTATGGTTTGTTTAAATATGATTTTTTGATTACCAACCATGATAACTAAGTGTTTTAAGTGCATAGGTGACTGAATATATCTATTTTCAAGTAATCCAATGAGTTTTGGTCTGAACTTCTTAGCATTATTTCTTAAAGAGTTTTGTTAAAAAGTGATTCCAAATAAAGGTAGTATCTTAACTTGAAGAATTCCTACATAATCGTTCATGAATTCATTTTCATGATTTTCGAGTACTGAAGATAGATGATTTAGACTGTAGACTGTAAGGTTTATATCAGTTTTATGAAGGCGCATAAAGTGCTGTAACTTAAACGTGATCACCATAGACAGTGGCAATTATTCGGTTCTACGAGTCAATCTGCCTAGCTGGCAATCACAACTGGTCACAGTACACCTGAACTACTAGTATAGTTAGAAAGTATGAACTTTCCAAACAAACAAGAAATAATTACTTGCTGGATGCTAATTAATGCAGTTATCATATCTTAAGTGCTCGTCAAAGTCTACCGATCAAAAACATGAGTTGATTGAAGATTGTTGATACACTTTATTGGTGAGTGCCCGCAAGTATGAAGCTTAGTCTCGGAGTTTCTTGTCTACTGACTTCCAACATTTAAGAGAAAACGTGTTTGTACAAAGTATTATCTAAACTATACTTCGAGAATAGTTTTTAACGTCTAAACAGGTAGATGCCACCTAACGAGTCCCAAATAGGACGAAATGACCATCCTGGATTCCACTGCTAGCCACTATCTATCATTACTATAATAATTTGTGTTAGGGAATGAATGAACGAATTCACAGTAGAGCAAATGTTACTTCTGAATGAGCAGTCAGAACCATGACCAGTGACTGGGAAGAAAACTCATAAAACAATGATCAAAAAATACTGTGAAATTAATCTCCAGAAGCAGCATTTCCATTGGAGCACTAGCTAAACTCGAAAACTAAGTGATATTGATGTTACGCACTAATCACTTAACTGTATGACCAACCTTGATATTATGATTGATAGTAATATAAGTTGAAAGAAGCCAAAACCGACAACCTGGCTAGTGAAAATTACGAGACTTATATTTTTATAATCATACATTCATACTAATGTGACTTTTTTCACCTTTCTAGTCTAAGTGCGGGAAATAACTCCGTCTACAAAACCAAAAGTTGAAACATCGAAAACATCTTACCATCAGTGAACGAATCTACATCGAAAATTCTTATTTCGTCTAAATATACTGCTATATCTCAGACTAGTTTTATCCTGCCACATTTTTTCAACATTCGCAGATGAAAAATACACTTTCGTAGTAAAGATAAGAAATTTTCTAAATCAATACACTTCAGCTCAGATTAGTCCTACGCTCAATGATCAATCAAGCAAGCAAAACATTTAAATCTTCTGTATAGCCTACAGTGATTTTAACAACAGCATTACAAATATTAGGCAATAGAATAAAGATGAATTTATTGGTATTCTATAGATTTGTGCACAACACAGTGAAAATGCATGCATAAGATAAACTCACTATTGTAAACCATCCAGATATTATAAGAGTTTCATCTGAATGAGACTGTGAATAAAAAGCAGACAGATAAACAAACAAAAAGTGAGAAGAACTTAAGTGAATTTGGGCAGTTACTGTTGATTACAGATGATGATAGAGTTGATAAAAAAGCAAATTAATAGGGTTTAACTGAAATAAATGAGTAAAGACTATAAATGATACCTGCTGGTAAATATATGTGTGAATAAATATTGCTAAAATATTCCAACAGCTGGTGTGATCACTGGCAGTAATTTTGCTAGAAATACCACCAAAATAAAAACTTATCATTGTATGTAAACTTTGCAATAAAAATTTACTTATAATACATGAAATGAATGAAGTTTGATTAACTCTCATTAGTTAACTTGTGACAATCACAAGTAATAATGAATTAAGTCAAAAATGATTGATCAGCTCAATGAAGAACAAACATTTATCAAATGGTTTTATTCTAACTAGCTACAATTTTCAAATAATTTTGAAATAACAGACTGGAGCTTAATTGCAACAGAGGTAAGTTTGATAGCAAATACCTAGACTGAAAGATATTTACGCTTGTCTGTGAACATGATATAAACAAGAGGAAATTGTTGCATTATATCAGAAGTGATTGACAGAAAAATTTGATGAAATATATAGTATCAAATAGTATATTTTATGACTGATATTTCTTAATGTACAGTGTATCTTGGTTTCTCTAAAATAGATTAATGGTTGAGATAGTAAACGTCACTGGTTATAGCTTTCCATACCAATCGAATCCATGTAAAACACGGGCTAACCACTTACTATAACACCTAATCTATATTTACCTTATTGTAATACTTCATTCACTGTTAGACGAATGGAAACGGAGGTATGACCATACCCATGCAAGGCTTTTGTTACTTTGAAATGAAATAGCACAAAGTAGTTCAACGAAGAAAATTCTTTTTTCAATGAATCATTTTCAGTAGCTGTACAGTCATACTGATAATAATAACAAGAAAATAAGTAACTCTGTCACTGTCTAATAGGTCAACACTGACTTACTAAAACGGAATGTTTCAAGATTAAGTAGTGAGTCGTTTCCAGACTTAAAAAAAGAGACTGCGTAATCATAGGATGTACAAGAAAATCGTGCAAACAACCCTGGGTGATGAGTAGTAGGTTAAACAAGTATCATAGCACTGATCATAACCAATAATCGGCGAAAAATATTACCAGAATTTTGATGGGAGATTGCAGCTAATATACTAAGACTTGTGAGGTAAGCTGTGAAGTAAAAACAATAGAAATGGTCATTCAGTAAGAGCTAGATGAATATTGATGCACTGGAGGAACTTAAAATAATTAGTTCCCTTCATAAACTTTGACAAAAAAAGTCAGAAGACGTAATTTGTCTGGAATGTGTAATGTATTTGTACAGCACACTTCGAACAGCCTGATCGTACACTTATTTGTCATAGGTATTTCTATAAAAAGAGATGAAGGGTAGGAATATGAAAAGTGGTCAAGCAGAAAGACTAAATTAAAGACCAGATAATTACTGAGTATCAACAAAGCGAAAATAATAGTACATCGAGCTTGGTTTTGGTGTGGAATTCACCAAGGGACGTTGAATTTGATAATAAATTGCTTCTGAGCACACAAAGGTGGCTTAAACATCCTTATGGCTAAGATCTTAACAAACTTAAGGGTCTACTCCAAACACTTTTTGTAAATAATTCTATAGGATGTAAAAACGTTAACTCTACGGCCTGCCTCAACAATATTTTACTTCGTCAAAGATATGGGGTGTCTACTACCGACGTTTATAGGTTTAGGTGATTCGATTTGCTTTTGCAGTCACAGACTATAAAAGTTTAGGAGAGTATGCAAACACGGCGGTTTCTAAGAGTCCAAACCTAGATGCATAGTAAGTCCTTCTAACAGCAGCGTTAACTCTCTGCTTAGGGATCGCACTATGAAAGTTCCTTTGTATGGAATACTGATGAAGACATCTTGGTACAGGAATAAGTGAAGATCGGGTTTTAGCGCTCTGGTTACTTTGTGCTGGCCAATAAATTTTGATGTATAGTTATTTTCCAACAGTGTTTTAGTCAATGTTCTTCTCTCGTCTTCCAAAGTAACATCTGTCCATAATCGTTGAATCCTTTTGGGCAAGCACTTAACGTTCACGTTTACTGAACTAAACAAAAGCAATGACACCTTAGATTATGACCTGTCTTTTTAGATTTTGTGTAGATAGATCTTTTTACAGGTTCATCCTGCCATTAGGTGGGACAAACAATCATTTTCTCCTTCTATACACGTCAAGGATATGTTCTTCTGTGCTTTATTCAGTCAGTATGGAAGTGAAGTTGATTGGCCTGAAATACCACACATAATTAGGATACCACTGATACATCTTTGATATAGATGAGTCTTCTCATATAATTTCTCCCATAAGTTTACCATGTGAGACATAAATATGTGCATTAAAAAGGAGTCTAAAGGACTTCTTATGGTAACACCAATTTAACGGAAATATTCGCCTTCAAATGTAAATTTGATGTTGCTTGTACATAAAAGTAGTTGCTCCTTTAAGTGATACAAAGAAATATTTATTAAAAAATTGTACATGGAAATACAATCACATAAAGTAAGAAGTTTAAGTCAGATGAACACAATTTTATTTTTAATGTTTACTTCATCAAGGCATTCGGATACTTTATTACTTCAAGGAATATTTACAGAATTGCTTCTTAATAGGATCAAATAATTCTACTAGCCACTGGACAAGCTTCTGTGTAAGTGGTTTTCACATGGGCATTAAAGCATGTAACGGGTTGTTAGTTACTTCGAAAAAGTCATAAAGATATGTGAATCGAGGTTCAGATGGTTTCAATAAATCAAATTTTTCTCTGGAAATAATGTCTATACCGGACAGTGTCAGTAGATTAGCGGTCACTGTTGCCTGTAACAGTTGTACGTCTTCTGAGGAGCAGTTTCTGATAAGCTTACTTTTCTCTTAATGAGTAGGAGACTTTTTATAATTGTGTTCGACTTTATCCATAATCACGACACCCAAGCTTTGTCAGGTCTGGAGATATTAATATCGCTGTTGTCTCTTAGTTCCTTCATAGCTCTGAAATGTCCAAAGGTTAGGACAGTTTTCTGGTTCCGACGACTATCACAAAAATGGTGAGATATATCCATCAGCTTGGCTTTCAACCAGCCCTGATCATCATTTGAAGTTGGAAGAAGGAGTTTCAACTGGTCATATAGATTTTCAAACTGTGCATATATAGCTAATTGCGATGGCTACTTCCGAGGAAGACAAAATGCAAGTCTAAGTAATAAGACTTCCTTCTGATATGTAGACAGTATCACTACATAAAGAATAGTAACAGATTTATCCGGATTAACAGGAAAATAATTAATGTGGTTTTAATTGTCAAGTGAACTGCTTAACTTCTAACGCAGATTGACTTCTGTTATAAAGATGACATTACTGCAAAACTATAGGGATTTCAAACGACATATTATCGACATCTATAGAATATGTGATACAGTTACTTGAAGTAAAAGCGATTCATGCAGCTTATCCTATCCATTTTCGAAATGTGACTTTGTGAGGCGCATAAGACTAGAAATGCTTAGCTGCGGTTTATTAGACTTCAGAATTTTGTAAAACTATCTGGGAAATATGTGACTTAGAATGCATTGCTGACAAAATTCACTTCTCTCGAGTTTACAGGCAATTTTGCACCAAAGTTTAACACGCTCACTTAACCTTTTGACCCTGCATGGAGAAAGTCTTCTCTTCAGAAATTTAAAACAATTAGTTATCTTTATAAACTTCGACAAAACAATGAAAAGACAAAAACTGTATGAATGGCGTAATACATACCGAACAATCTCCTGTTGGCACTGGAGAAAGACAAGGAAGGATTGTCGAACTGTCAGTGACCGAAAAAAAATTTATTGACTCCAGGTTGACAGATTTGGTGCTGTTTTTAAGTGGGATAAAAACAGAAACAATATCGCCCGGTTATGTCAAATCAGTTCTTGTTTGCGATGACAGAACAGTCATCTTTTTATTATCCTTCATCTTCAGTACAGTTATCTCTATTAGTGAGTAGTACGTCAGAATGCTGCATTTACTTCATCTATTATTTTTTCAAACGTCTATAAGGTTTAATAATGTTGTCTAGAATAACAATAAAATCTCTAAGACTAGTCATCTAGCTCACTGAAAGTGAATTATCCGTGCTCCGTCAATTTTATTCTACCTACCAAGTTTTAAGCGTACAATCTACGGCAACTTGTTTTTATTTCTGCAAGGGGGGCAGTGTACAAACTGATAATTACTTGATTCTGTATGGACAGCTGAAGCTATTAAGTGCACCATCTAGCTTCGTATGTTAATTATTACTGTGAATGGCTACACCTGACACTAGCACTATCAAAGGAGAGGAAAAATGATTCACAGCTTATGCATAAAGATACTTTTCAGGTAGTCTTCCAACAGAATTTTCTGAGTGAGGACTGGTAATTCAAACAACTGAGGTAATTATCACTCACCACTATATATATATATATATATATATATATATATAAAGAGAGATTTTTGTCGCATTTTAATAGAAGCAAAAGGTGGGAAAAACTTACTAGTTTTACTACTTGTATTACGTTATACGTCAGATTGACGGATAATGGCCTTTGACAACTATGAGGACACGGATTTGGCTGTAACCATAAATTAGGTTGACTGATTAAATAATCTGTTAGGATTTCTTCATAACTTGCGGTAAACACTGAATCTAATTTGTTGAATAAAATATAAGGGAAGAATTATTTTTTTAATGAAAGAGACAAAAAAAGATAAACAGATGAATAAATAGATAAAAGAATGTCAGAGGTTCATTATTTTCAATATCCTGAAATTTAAGACTCGGTTAGAGTGAAAGAATGTGTAGTTATTATGTGCTATCTCTTTCTTCTCTTAGAATGCCGTACGACAGTTTCATTTTCCCGCTATAGTAACAGGTGTAATGGAATTACTTTTCAAGCCGACTTCAAATATCTAGAGATGTCTACTATCAACTAGTCAAAGAAGGAAAAGGAGTAAAGCTTTAAAAGCTTTCACGAGGTGGTGCGAATAACCCGATATGATTTTAAGAAATAAATTTCGTTTGTAACGTCGTCCGGTAAATAATACTGGACTACGTGTGTATTATATCAAATAAACCAATTTAGGATGAATTCCACTTAGTTATAATTCAGATATGATAAAAGAAATGACTGGAAACATTACCCACTAGTGCATATTTCACCAACAAACAGAATATTGTTACAACTCATGCATAAACCTCAGTAACATGCACTGAATGATTACTTCTAATAGAGAATTTCCTAATCGACTAACGTCATCTGGAAAAACTAAGAAACCATACACCATCTTATGGAACCAGTTAGCAGTTAAAACTTCACCTGAAAAATCTCAATCACTAATTTTAATGATATTATATTGATCACCAAACCTAATAGCTGTACGCTTATGGCAATAACCAGGACAGCTAATCACACTCAGGGTCATTTAGATGCATATTTATGTCACCTGAGTAGGAAGTTTACATTTCCCTTATTCTTAGACGGATAAGGAAGCATATGCTGCCAAGCTATCCAGTTCAGAGAAAGAGAAACCACTAAAATAAAGGTATTATTGTATGCAGGAAAACGATCATTCCCTCGATAATCATCACCAATTAAACTGAATCAACGAATCAAAATGAAAAGAAATCCTAACAGATATAACTAATTTGTATTTTCAAAATTGTTTAGTTCGCATAAACAGACATCTTGAAATATTTGATCTTGATATGACTAAATTCAACTAGTCCCGATAAAAAAGCACAGATTCAGGAAAAATTGCATGTTGTTTTGTGTCTTCATATTAACTGGAACCTTTTTAAACTGTAATTTGGATGGCACTACCATTAAACAGCTGAATGGCTCAGTGAAATACCTTTTAAGGTCGACATGCGAGTAAAACAGTGAGCATTAGGGATGAATTTGTAATGTCGCTTTCATATAGATGCACACAGCAATCAGAATCGGATAGTTCAAAAAAGAATGCAGTCCATTGTTAGTCGATCGTTAAAATCACCATAGAATAGCTAATACAATGCCTCTGATTTCATGATACAAGTTAATGAAGTGAGGCATTTCCATTCAATTAGTTTAAATAATTTTCCGATATATTCTAAAAACCCCACTGACTGAATGATAGCATGCATACCGTGAGCTATATTGGACTTAAGCTCATGGATGAACACTATGGACAAATACTAAACTTCGATAAAACTGTTTTTTAGTGTCTCCTGGATTTCACTGTTTCTCTCATTTATGTTAATTTATGATGAAAACTGCCTTAAAATCTATGACTTCCACAAAAACCACTGAGTCAACTGTTCTTCAATTGTCAGTGTTTCAACAGAAGAAACAAGCTGCGATAACTCTAATCTTGGTGTACAAGATGAAGTAAATAAAAGCTGTGTTTTTTACATTTATCTCATGTTACAAGTACGTGTACTAAAATGAAGATCTCAATGTCTGAAGAATTCGATGATTTTCGGAGGGGCACCTTGACGTGGAAGATGTCCTTGAGCTCATACATAGCAAATGTAAAAATTCTGTATTTTTAGTATTTTTCGATGAGGCTTTGACAGTTCACTTTTAGAATTTTAGTCTCACGACAACTCGTTTGATTTCTTTTAACTAATGTCGTTTTCTATGCTCTTCGGGATGCAGACACTTATAAACTCATGTTTTTATCAGTTGCTGAGCTAGTTTTCCATGTACAGCATTGAATTATTCATTCAAATGGCACTTGATTAATATTGTTATTCATTTGGCTCCAAGGGTTGCTGTGGTTCCATCGGGACTACCGGTAATTTTAACAGCTTGTGTATGTCAATTATTACTTAACCCATTGTGTCGTTTTAAGGGGACAAGGTCAAGCTAACTAATCATGGATAAACAACCTTTCCTTTTGACTTTGATGCGTTATATTTTATATTTAGTGGCTGGGACCGAAACGTTACAGCTTGCATAAAAGTACAAAAACCTCAGATTTTTTGAATGCTTCTGTTGAATAAAAAGATGATTGTTATAAACGATACAAGAGGGTAGAATGTAATAAATGTCCACTTTCTTGGGTCAATAAATGTACCCTTAAAAGACATGCAGTCGTTCTAGTAGAGCATTGCTATATTTTCTTGTCTTTAGGCATGCAATTTATCCCGTTGGTGATAACCATATCACTTACTGCTCGGGTGTCTAAGTGTTTATTGATTAAAAGCACGTCATTCGCTTTGCTCTGATCATAAACCTTAGTGCATTGTAAGTTTGCCTTTCGAATATTGTTAAATACATAAATCATGATCATCGTACCATGAGCTTGAGAAGGGGAAAAATGTGAGTAATTTCTGTAGGAATTTCAGTCAGTAACGAACTGGGATTGTACAGAAATTTACTTACGTGAGTAGCTATAGCAAGACGAATGGGTGGGAAGGTGTATCCATCAATCTTTTAATCGTTATAATAACAGAATAATGAATTCTAGAAACGTCACTGTTATCATTTATATTGGGTTTATCATCACAATCAGTACATTTAATTTGACCCTGAGGTGATGATTACTACAATTCAGCCAATAAAACAGAGATATTTACTGATCATTAGAAAAAAAATCAAAATTCAGCAATAGTTCAGTATGACTGGAAAACTAATCGTGACTTATTCTTACTTCTTCCTACTTGAACTCTTACTATCTTCGGCAAAGAATCTAACTTAATTTTCCCCCATGGAGTAAGAAATATGGTGTTAACAACTTTTCAATCTACTCCACACGGCTTCTAAGTTGTTTGTTGTTGGTCATCAAGACCACAAAGCAACACCAGTAGCATTGTGCATGTTTCTAAT
This sequence comes from Heterobilharzia americana, assembly GCA_944470555.2. Classification (NCBI taxonomy): domain Eukaryota; kingdom Metazoa; phylum Platyhelminthes; class Trematoda; order Strigeidida; family Schistosomatidae; genus Heterobilharzia; species Heterobilharzia americana. The sequence continues at coordinate 32,924,428 of OX104134.1, forward strand.
AAGCATCTCATGCTAAACCTGTAAAATACTATTTTAGTGTGTAGATTGTAGTATCTAAAAGCTCATGGTTTTTTATCATATGAACTTCCTATTCCTTATTTTTAAACACCTGAGAAAGTTAACTGGCTACACAACTACTTATTTATTTACGATACGAAATCGTATTACTACGGTTGCAAATTGAACGACTTTAAAGGCCATCCTAGCAGCTATTGAGATAACTAATTACTTTTCTCTATTCCACGAGAAACTATCTTCCTAGCCGAAATTCCGAAATCTGATCGGTTAGTTCAGCAGATGGTAATGTGGGCCTTTAAGGTTACTCTTTAAATCGAATATTTTTCTTCAAACAGTACACTACATTCAGCTATTTATGTTTCCTTTGAAAAATCGAATAAGATTTTATATCCCTCACTTTTCCCAGTTTCAACTGATAATCTTAAGAAAGGAGTAAAAATATATTCTTATATTCTTTTGCATCCCAAGTTAGCATTGGTTCGAAAATTGATGGAAATCGGTGTAGAATAGAACCTTTCTTCTTTGTCACAAACAACATCCAAGTGATATACGATTTTACCTCTAGTATATGTAATTATAGACAACTTAGACCGCTTAAGAAACAAGTTACTGTTTCGAAGTTTGTATAACAACGTGGTAATTGAAACGTGAAGACCCTGAAACCCTAAAGAGTAATCAGCATACTATGTAGTTGGTTTATCAATGAAGGAATCAATCAACCTATCATTTAAGTTTGATCACATAAGAAAAGGAATAAATTTCGTTGAAAACATGATTCGTTAACTTGGCAAAACTGTTGAAACAACTGCTTCGGATATAGAAAGTAATTTTTTCCACCTAAGCTAGTCCAGATTTGAATTTCAAACTCATCCACTTACCCTTCTTTATTCACTAACAGTGAAATCTTTTGTATATTGTAGGCATTATTTATGGTGAATACACATCTTGAAACTATACAAATGATGAATTCAAGTACTAAGTACTTATATACGAGGCTGCCTCACACGTATATTTCCAATGAATGCTGGAATCCATCTCATCTAAGAATGCATTCACTGTGTATTGCTTTCAAGTGAATCACTTTTGTACCAATAATCGGGATCAAATGAAGGTTACATATCCTGTCAAATACCAACCTGAAATAAATTTAAAAAATCCCCACAAACTTCTAAACTGAATTAATTCAGTGCTCACAAGTGACTCGCTTCGAGAAGAGATTCCCGATGTTTTAATTAGTTGTGACCGTCGGAGCTATCCAAGTTGGATATGAGGACAGTGACCTAAAGCAAATAGTGGATGGAGGTCACTCTGTATCGGGAACTGATAGAAGTAGGAGATGTAAGCCAACCAACTTAATGGCTCAATGGTAACGTACTGGCCGCGGAATCTCAAGGTCTTGGGTTCAATCTCTGGTGGATTTGTGAGTGCGCACTCCTTAGGAGTCCCGTACTAAAACGAAACAGCTGTCCAGTGCTCCCAGATTCTCAGTGGTTCTCCAGTTGATGCCAGTTCCAGATGAATACCAACCTGGTATCATATTTAGTTGCACTACGTGCTAACTTTCTTGTTCTTAGTTTTCTTCTACCTGACAATAAAGCTTAAGGCAGTGGCTAGATATGAACATGCTATGAAGCATATTAACTGATATGAACAAGTAAATTCATCCACTTTTATTACTTCTCTAATAATAAACTTTGCTTAACCTCATTGGTTGAGAAAATCGCCTAGAATGATGTATTGTTAGAACTTGCGGTAGAATTCACTTAGAAATATCATGTTTACCTGCGTAATTCATGTTTCCCTCTATTACAGACAAACGAGGTACACTTGTATACCGTATAGTGTTCATTTTTTGAAATAAGACAAAGATGAAACAGACGGATATATGCATTTAGAAAACTGCTGCTACGGTTAATCTATATGCCTTGCATGTAGGACATGAACATAAAGCATAGGATTCATTTTTACGTGTATTGAGAACGGGGACTTAATGACAGGTTTTAACTGCTTCACTCTTCAGGTCACTGAAATAATCAATCAATCAGAAACATTATTTTCGAAACTGATAAACAGGAAAGAAGCTGAAAAACTTAATTACAATCTTTTTGCAAGGAAAAAAATGGCAGCAGATGATATTTGAACAAGGAACTCATACTTTGAAAATAATTATTATACTGTTTTAATTGACCACTACTGACCTCCAGTGCTTCATTTTGGGTTACATTTTGTCAGCGAAATGAAATGCTCGAAAGCATTTAATTTCTAGTATTTTCAAATGCCAATATACATCAGTCAAAAAAGGAAGCAAGTGATGGACATTTCGAATACATTCTTGAAATTGTTGAAGATTATTAATATGTTTAATTTCATTTTCTGTTGAACATCTCGTCGTCTTGCTTCGAAAAAAGAGGTGCTAAAGTCACTCAAGTAATGTTAGAAAGACAGAGAACACCAACATAAAACCCGGGATATAACTTCATCATTTCAAGTTACCACACATCATAGTATTATAGAAAAGAGTAGTCTTAAAGTTGAAAAAGTTATGTGAGAAATTAAACAACTTCAAGATCACATTTGGCGCAAATATTCCAGCTTTAGATGTCAAGAAGTGAATACATCTGTGCCATTGTGATCGATTTACAGCCGTGTCACTAAAAGTCCTCAAACACTGGTTCCTTTCGTCGCGGGAACCCGAGCCAGGCAGTTAACATATTCCCACTCGGCTCAGAGCAGAAGTAAAAAACCTCATCGACTAGCCCCACATCTTTGTCTGATCACCCTGAACACTCTTCCAACCCAATCCAACTTCTCCCGGTTTGGCACATCAACGCAGCCAGTGGATCGTATCTACAACACATGTTCAAGCCACCTAAGCTAATGAAGGTTCACAACCTCATAAGTCGACTTGCCTGTCTTGCCTAGTATCATTCGCCCGATTCCAACATTGCTCACATTATGACTCCACCATGCATTAGCAACACTATGAAAAAACCCATGATTAAAACCAAGTAATCGGTTTATATCCTCCACTTCAACTGCCATGTCTCAGCCATATAACAAGACGGGACTGACTGTGCCTCAGTAATATATGCGGATTTTTCGTATGATGTCACTTTTTAATCATTCCTATAAGATTTTGTTCCATTTATTTATTATTCTTCCAGTCACAATCGACTTTAAGTAACAGTCATTCAGTCGTAAAGTATGCTAACCATTTTATGATCTAAATGACTTCATTGAGTATTTGTAATTATCTATCGCTTCGTGTGTACTTCCCACATTCAAAGATTTAAGCGAGCAGCGTTAGGTATAAACCTTAAAAAAACTTCTAATATTACGTCTTTTATTCACTTTATCTTGGTTAATCGAAAATGTGAGCAGTCATAACCAAGTTAAAGTCATATTTATCAGCAAGATGTAAGAAACGCCACGGTGGTGAGAAAGCATTGAAGTTATCGTCTCAATCAGAGGCAAAAATCAGCTGTTTTAAGTCCAATAATTCATTTAGCGTTATCGCATTTCAGCATATGTTTCAGTTTGTTAAAACCCAAGACATGCTTCCGAAGGTAGTTTCTGAAGCACACAATTATCAGGCAGATAATGAATCAAAGTTAGTGATCACTAAACACTTATTCCGTCAAACTGTTTGACTTATATACTGTTCACTCTTATTAGTCGTATTAAGACTGGGTACACAACTCCATGAATGTAATTTATAATTATGAAAAGCAATTGTTAAATCAAGTTATATTGCGGATTAGTTCACTTCTGTGTTTAAAATGGCTGAATTGCCGAACCAATGAATAATGATCTGAATTGTGTACTGACTAGTTTTGCATTCTAGGAGTACTGTTAGGAAAATTGTATGAGATGCAGATGAAAATCATAAATAAGTGGCATGCCTTCACATTGAATAAAATGGTGATAAACAACTCATCAAGCTTCCCTGTCTCACAAAAATCTAACCAGTTATGCACATTTGACGTTCAAATGAGTCATGACAAGCTGATTGACTTTCCTCTCACATTATGCTGTGATTACGAATGGTTTCATAGGCGCTTATATTTTAATGAATTTCAGATATTCCAATATCTCCTTTTTAGTTTTATTTAATATTAAGTGGCTATACTGACTAGCTCATAGTTTCGGTTCCAAAGCATTACAAAAAACTTATTTGACGAGATGATTTAGACAAATAGCTTGAAAGGAAAAACTGGTCAACAGGAATATAGATAGCAAGCACATGATACTTGCCATAAGCACCCTAACTAGCCTGTAATTACGGGTAACATATATCGCAATAAATAAAAAAGGTTGCAGAGCTACATCTATAACATACTAACTATTTGCTTCGCTATAAAACGACATGGCCATAGTGTTTTAAAAAGAAGTACACTTAGTCGATCATTTCTAGATGTTTTCAAATCCTGCTTCTTGAAGAAGTGAATTTTAATGGCTCTCTTAGGAATCAGCAAAACTACTTCTCTGAATAAATTACAAATTCTTATAATATCTGTGAAACATATTGAAGCATTTCGTAAATGTATTCCACTGTAGTTTCTGTTGGAAATTACTCAACCAAGTCTACAGATTACAATCTCCTGACACAAGTATCACGCGTTCAGTAAAAAAGCTAGTGAATCAAGTATTCAGCGTTTAGATTATTGGAGTCTGGCTAGGAAGATCAATATGAAAGCTATTCAACTACTTATATTTGTTTCATGTATACTTCTCTTTACAAAACGAATTCCATACGATTCTGTAACCCTGAGTGTCAACTTTGTCACATCGACCTAATGATATCAAGATTCGCTCAGAACTATGAAATTCTATAAATTGATAAAACTTTAAAGGAACATTACCAGTGTCACTAAACATTATAGATCCCAACTATCACAAATGCAATTCAGTCTAAAATCAACCTAAGGAAAACGATTGGCCGATTGGTACTTATACATCCATGAAGTCTTTGGAGAAAATAATCCATCTGAGCTTAGAAGGTAGATCTAGAAGCGACTGATAAATTCATAAAAGTGTGTGGAATAAATAAACGGCAGTAACTACATGGAAAATGCAATATTAATGAAACAAGAAAACATTAAGTAAGCCTTTGCAAAAACACAACTACAGTTCCTCTCCCTAGAGAGAGAAAGCTAACATGTTCACATTTTACTGTGCTCAAAACATTCTACTTTTCAAATCAAGAGATAGATAATTGTGTAGCAAATATGACGAAGTATGTATGTATTTGATCACCCTTCCAACACTCATTAATGTACCTAAATGAACATGATCAACGGTGTAAAATAATGCAGTAAAAGAGATTAATTTTACTTAAAATCTCTAAAAACGAACATTCACGATAGATATTTGAAGCATATTCGGTTACTAAAATGAACCTAAAGAAGCACAGTTACTCCGAAACGGCTCTTTGGAAGTAAGAATACCATCTTGCATAAAGCACATGACATTAAATAATGAAGTAGCACTCTGGACAGGAAAGAGTAGGCGACACGGGTTTTAAATGAAAGTAGTATCCACTACAATGTTAGTCGAACTCTAAAAGCTAGTCCAAGTCGTGGAATGGTGGAAAAATCAGCACTGCATAACTTCTGATGATATTTTCTCGTGACTGCATGATATTGCTCTGAAGATTTCACCAGCGTTCCAGACAATATGATCATTATGAAATCCAGAATCTGGGAAGCAGATACCGTATTTAGGGAGAACTATACGTGTGGTCTCGTATATTAACTAACATCCAGTTATTGAGAGGGATTTAGTGTCAAACTACTCGACGTTAACTGAGAAACTTCTATCTAGGAGAACTTGAAGTCTGATTCAGCTAGCCTGCATACAGTCAAGCTACCAGCCTTTCCTACAAAACAAGAGGAGTTGTGCGTTGGAGGGAAGGCATATTCAAGCGCACAGCTTGCCGTTATTCATCTTATGTAGAAAATATGAGAGAGGAGTGTAACGTTGAGCATTTCTTGGCCAAGCCATGAGGCAGCAGAGATCAAAAATAAGTCAGAAGTTGGGCTGTATCTCAGAAAGATACATCAGTCAGTCTGGGGCCCGATCGACTTTCAAGTTGCCCTACTTTATGAATTGACAACTTTATGTTCAATCATTCGATGTATTGCCATCGAATCATTGTTGCGTATGAATTTGATCATTCCTTCGTTATCACTTCAAACTTGGGTTGCATGTGTATCTCTATTTCAAGCGGATACTTGTTATTGGTCGGAGTGTTGATGTTGCTCTCCTTCGATTCATTAGTGTGATGGTTGTCGTCCAGTGTAGGTGATCTGAAGTTATGCCTATCGGGCATTAAGATACTGATGCATATCATCAGATGACGTATAGGTTTGGTGATGACTCTTAATAGCCTTCGTCATGACGTATCCGTGAGACCGGTGTGCAAGTCGTTGGTGAAATACTTGAAGAATAACCTCTCTGTCAGTCAGCTCTGTGTTTGCCTTGTGCTTATCCGTGGAGTGCAACTTTGACATTCAATTTTGCAGGTATCGGTGTTACACTAGGTACTGATGCCAGGATTGCACTGGTCAACTGGGTGTCAGTTGACACTTGGCAATGTGGTGTTATTCTCGCAGGTTTATTTAGAATGGGAAGTTTCCGGGAGTGGGAACGATGTTTCTTCATCAAGTCTCCCTGTGTTCCTACTGACTGACAACAATCTGAACGCAGGTGAGCATGAAATCTATCGTCAATTAGGTGTTCTTTGAAACCAAGTTTGCTGTGTGTCGATTACAACCTAATTCTAGCTGGTAACAATCGCCAGTACAGTCACTGCATTCTTGAAAGCCAAGTGTGCTCAATATATACCGTAGGGATAACTGAAGAATGGATACTCATGCCAGTACACTAGGCTCACCCAAGAGTTGCTTCAGTAGAAAATGGTGACTAGTCAGTCACATGTAGGACAGTAGAGATCATCTTTACAGATTGTGTGCAGATTTCAGCCTATTTCTAGTTAGTACCGATTTCCAGTACAACCACTCCCATCACTCCAACATGAACCCAAATGAATCATTTTGAAGTCAACTTCTGT
>OX104134.1:32932017-32962511 GCA_944470555.2 Heterobilharzia americana
ATCCGCATCCCCCAAATCCATCTACCAAACGCAGATTAGTTGGGAAAATATCCGCATAGAGACTTTACTTTGTTTATACAAGAATCCTCACTTCTTGTGTCAATTTGAGCTTGTACTGATACCAAGTTTGAGGGAAAATACGCGTTACTATTAACACAGTAATTCATATTTCATTTTCCACCACTTTTTCCGCCTAATGAATAACATGATTTGATTAAAAAATTTTTAATCGTTTCTGTATTTGTCAAAATTTGGAGGATCTATGCTTTTTTAAACTATGGTACCATTAGTCTGTATGGTGTTGCCAGGTGGACTATATAATCTTTTTTTGATATCGCATTATCAAGTGATATAATAGCATAGTATTTACTTGATTACATGTGTCATGGGGCAGTCACTCAACGTACCCATGCAACGCATCAACATAATTCAACCGTGCTACTGGGGACGTTAGTTATCGCTTAGGTAGATGGAATTCTGTTAAAGTTGGTTTTACTACTGACCACTTAAATCACTTCATAACTTAGAAATAAAATTGTTGCCTTTTGTTGAAGCTACTATTGGAATTTCACTTATCACCTAATTCTCCTGATTCAGTTCATTAAGATTTACCATAATAACAAAATGAAGGCGAGTAGCTGAAATATGATGAGAAAAGCACTCGGTTTCTTAAAATGGGCGCCTTTTGATTAACTGAGGTAAAAATGAGTTTTTTTTATTCCCCACATAAAACTGGTATTGTTAAGCGTGATATTCGAAAACGTTGAAATTTGAATCCAGAAGCTAATATGCCATTATTAAGGTAAAATGAAATTATGTATAGGTATACGATTTAATCAACTAGCTATTCACGAATTCAGCAAAATTATCCTAACAATAATTGCAATTGTGTTTCGAAAGATCAATCAAAATAGCATTCATTCCATTTTATAAATGAAATATATTTGTAAAATCCCAATGAGATAGAAAAATAAATTTCTGACGTTTCGCAACTTCGGAAAAATCACTTCTTCAGTAAATAAAATCTGTACAAGTTATTGCATGTTTAAACAATAAATGGCGACAAATTACATCACCTTGTTCAGGCATGGTAATAAATGTTATCAGTCAGTAGTCTGTGGGCCGTAACATTTGCTCCCATATTTCTATCATATATGAACAACTTAAACGTGCAATAGCTTGTACAGGTTTTATTCTCTGAACAAGCGATTTCCCGAAGTCGAAAAACGTTTGAAATTTATTTTTCTACTTTTCTGAGATTTTATAAATATGTTTCATTGATAATCCACTTACCCATTGCTCAACTTATTGAACTGTATCAGGTCAAATTTGATCTTGAGGTTTGTAAATTATTCCATTTTAGTTGATTTATTAGATGTATCACATAGTTAAGTATCTAATGAATCAAGTACAACTGAATTGTATATTACCACGGTGCCTAAGATTTTCTCTTAGTGGTTAACTGGTATATATTGAAGGTCAGATAGAAAGAAAGTTTATTGTTCGAATATCACATTCAATCATCGAAATTCACTGTGTTCTATCGTCTGCTGCCCATTCATAATTTATATTTGGGTATTTTTGATTCTGTATACAAATTACCTTTCATTTCATTTGTTTTGAAGTATATTATGATGAAACAGATAGCAAAATGGTCAAAACAACACGCAATCTAACACACTATTTTATTTATATTACCTACTCATAAATGCTATTAAAACTGCTTCTGTTGAAAAAGTATCATAGGAATTTGTGCTGCATAGTCATTTCTTTTTGTGGATGTCATATAGACCCAATGACAGGGCTTAGGTGTATATTTGCTTTGTTGTCTTTGAAATTCTGAATAATTTATATCTCTTCATTTATCTATTCTCTCTCGTCTCAAATTTCCAGATTTTCATTCTGTGCTCATCTCACCCTGAACTTTTAAGTTGTTCCGTATAAAAGGATTACGTCTTTCAGCGAATCTTAGAAATGGAGATTGAAATGCATACACTACAATGCTACTTCTGGTAGATTGCACCATAAATGACCGTTCTGGATGCATTCATATAGGCTTAAGTTCTTTAGAAAATAGGCAGACAGACAGACAGAGAGACAAAACCAACGTAAAACCTCGCACACAAATTCACCGGTTCAAGTTGCCGTACGTCACAGAGAGAAAATAAAAATAGTGATATTAAGTTGACAAATTTATGTGAGAGAACAAACAACTTGAAGATAGGGCTTAGTGAAAATATTCAAGCTGCAGAAGACGTCAAGGCGTGAATGCATCTGCGCTACTGTGACCAACTTCATCCATTTCATCAAGAGTCCTCAACCACTGATTCCTGTTGTCTCGAAGATCTCAGTTAAGTTGTCTGCATATCTCCACATTGCTCAGACCAAAAATGAAAGACTTCATGAACTAGTTTGGCCACTCTGAACCCCCTTCCAACCTAGTCCAGCTTCGTCCAGCTTGGCACGTCGAGGTAAGCGGTGGCTGGGTATGCCCAATGCATATCCAAGCTACCTCAGTTGGCAAAGGTTCACAACCTCATCCACCGACTTGCCGATCTTGCCTAGAAAATAGATGAGTAGTGAGCCTTCTCGGATAGTAAACATGAAGAATGAAGAATCATGTATTGCTCATTCAGCCAATAAATTTGCACATACTTACATTTAAGTGGATTGGAAAGTCCGGAACAGAACTTAAGTTTAATCTATGAAAGCTCTCAGCCGCTTTCAGTCGAGTTGAAAAAATATAGTTGTGCTAATTGATATGGTTGGAATCACTAGTTGGAAGTCGCACTCAACCATTTTAAACTGTTGTTAGTGACGCAGTTATCTGCGGTTTTCATGTAAATACGTTGCATCTAACCCTTATTGTTCGACTTATTTCCTATTTTCTTATTTCTTTTTTTAGGGCTTTTCTTCACACTTTACCCAGTGTGTGAATTTTTTCAGAATATCTTAAGTGATTGTTTATTCTTTCAAATTAAACAATCGTGTATATGTGACAGTGAATTTATCCCTTACACAAATAATATTAGAGTGGTCCATAAAATGAGTGTTTGAGTAAATCAGTTGGCGAAATGTGGTTTATTATACTGTTACAGTGAGAAATAAGATTGTCATGATCTGCATAAAAAGCCCTAAATCTCTGGAGCTTGTCACAACCAGTCGTTTCCCCAAAAGGTTTTGCGAGAAAGCACATGAACCAACGTGTGAATATCAGACTTGTTGAAGAGAAGAAAAATTAATAGGATTCAAATTTAGAAAGACCTGGAAATAGCCAAAGTCATTGTAAACATATTATAAACCTTTGTATTTTATGTTTTTGGATGTTGCAATACACCGCTTCTTCTGTTTACCGAGAAAATGAACGACCATCGAGGGGTGGTGTCTGAAGTTTATTGTTAAAGCATTCATATATATAATCCATGGATACAACAAGTGGCAACTGGGTTTATAAATATACCATAATAACTTATATAAACTATGATTAAGGTTTGATCATATAGTATGGCAAATATTGGGCGCTGAATAAAAGGTTGACTTTAGATATAGAATTGTATTTGTGTAAATCACCGCGGGTTTGAAATCAAATAATTCCGTGTGAAACGTTGGAATTATTTGATTTCAAACCTGCTGTGATTTACACAAACACAATTCTATATCTAATGTCATACCATAATAAGTTGGTACGGAGCTAAAAATTTCGATATTATGCCGAATAAATAAGAATCATGAGCAAATGACGAGATCAGTTAAGTAACCAGCTTACAAGATTGTACAAGTATACACTCTGCACCAAACATTTAAAAAGGATATCATTTTTCCAATAATTTAAGAATATAATGAAACTAAATACAAATTAAAACACAAGATTTTTCACTCTTGCATATCTCTATTTGTCTATTTGCATTTCTAGCCATCTAATGTTCTATTAAACTCTGATTGTTTAGTCAAATTATGTGATTTTGGGTTGACGCGTTCACTAACCAATACTACTGGAAATCGTGCAACATCTGTCGAATCATTTGTGGATGGAGATGATGAATATGAGAATCCTGGTTTAACAGAGTACGTAGCTACACGTTGGTATCGTGCACCAGAAATTCTGCTAGCTTCAAATTGTTATACAAAATATGTGGATATGTGGAGTTTAGGATGTATATTAGGTGAGATGTTGCTTGGGAAGGCACTATTCCCTGGTACATCAACAATAAATCAAATAGAACGAATTATATCTGCTGTGGAAAGACCAAGTTACAAGGTTAGTCCTAACAAGTTTTGACTCAGTGCTTAATGATGGAATTATCTTTTATCAATAATGTTATCACAGTTGTATAAGAGAAAAACAAAATTGGTATCTGACTAGCGGTTTCTGATGCAATTCGCGACAGCTTATCCTAATCGGACGGTTTTATTTGATAACTTGTTATAAACCTAGGTTTCACAATCCACAACTGAAAGAGAATCCAGTATGCTTTAGATTCTGTCTTTGCATAGTAACACTCTTTTGTACCATGCAATATGAAACATTTAAATTTTCTTTCAAACTCTGAGACAAGATAATCTTTGACAACAGACTTCAATCAGTAGTACACAAGTACACTGGTTACTATTTGGTGACCAGTTCGTTAAGTTCTGTTGGAAAAGGCATAGACTTTGAAGTAAAGCCTCTGATCTCAGTATACAGTGATTCAGATGTACATCTCTGCGATCAGATGAATTTCCTTAGTGCTATAGATTCATCTTGGCGATGACTGCTACCAAGTAGGAAATACAGATGTACGATCCCCTTTGAACGATGAACATCACCAAGAAATCTTGCACATTTTCTTTCAACTACATTTAGTCTGGAATTCCAAAATGTGTGACTTTTCATAGTGCCAGTTTCAAATTATTACAGTCGCAAAATTTCTAATTTTATAATAGCAATCCACTACTTATCAGTTAATTGCTAGTTAGAGATGAGGTTCCTGGAAGTTATATTAAAGCCAAGTAGTTCAGGACTAGGTATTAATATATACCATCATCGTTTTAGAACATCTGCATCCTTCCTTGAATTGGTCGAAAGCGAATTAATTATGTCACCTAACTTTCATTCAGCAGTTCACTGGCAACATGAAAAACGTGAAGTGAAAAAACGTAGTTACCAATACCGTAAAAATACAAGGTACATCATGAGATCATGATCATATGTTATTGATTATGGAAAACAGTAATTGGGTTTATACTTACAGTTTTAAAGAAAACTATAGCATCTGAGGTGAACATTAAGTATTCAGTTAACTAACCAACACATTAACCTGATCATCACTTGAAATCTAATCTCCTACCGGAAGATACCACACTGAAGTAAATGACTTTAAATATACATTCCTGTTTTACATGAAGTTTAGGATTCTTTGTCATGAAACATGCTTATTTTCAGCAGCTTAAATGTTCATCTAATTTATGTCTTCTAGGATACAGCTGACTGTGTAATATAGCCATTGAATGTGGACTACATAGGAAGGCTTCAAGTCTGCAACTGACGTTACTTTCTTAGCATCGGCGATATATTGTGAAACCACCACTTTTATAATCCAGAAGTTAGGTGTGGAGTCCTAAGCAAATATCATAAGGCAGTTGATCAATTTGTTAGTCTTCCTAACGTAAGCAATTAGAGAATGCGTTGCGCGTGCCTAGTCATCTTCTACCGCGTATCACAATGCTGACTGAAGTAAACATTACATAGTTTTATGAGGTCTGTGATCTATGGTCTAAGAAGAATTCCAGCTTGGAGTCCGTGTGATAACTCAAGTTGATGGTTGTGGACTTCAAATGAAATGGGTGAATATAAAGGGCAGTGGGCCCAGGTACATCCACATATTATTTATTTAAGTCAATCCTCACATCACATTCCGTAATTTTCTTCACCTCTTCTTCGCTTCCTTTAACTTTCTATAACATGCCTTTTATTCTGATTTGCTGATCTGAGGTATAGAAACTTGAACTGTTGAGCAATATTGACAGGTTCCATATCGGTATGGACTAGCTGAGATAGAGATCTTTTAGCGCCATTGTACGCTTCAGGTAGAACTGAGAATTTTGTCAGCAATATCCCGTTCTACAGTTTGTTTCACAGAGTTGTTAAATCACAATCTTATACCTGTCATTTTAAAATATTTGTGATTTACAGATACTTTTTGACTCAACGTATTAGCAGGAATAAAAATAACTGATAACCGTGGTCTTGGAAACAACAAACTCAAAACTTCCTTTCTGTGTCGAATGAGATACTTTACATGACTTCGAGCTTCGAAATCAACTGTTTTACTGGATTCCTAACTACAAAAGATAGGCATTCTTTGTTATGATCTTGGGATTAGTATTCTTCAGTCGTCTAGTACTTCCTAACAAAAGTGAAAGACAGGCTTTCAATTGGAATCACTTGTATTCTTGCTATTCTGGAATCACTTACATCGGTAGTTCGATGCAGGTTCTTTAAAAATGAGTTCACGAATACTCATACCTAGCTGCTACGAATTTCTAGTTCACCACTAGAGTGATCATTAAACGTGTGTACAGAAAACCTGTTCAGCTTATGTTTGTAGCGTATTTCTACCTGTCACTTTTGAAAATCAGTCTCCTCTTTTCAATATTTCTAAATTGCTGACAACCTACTATTATCTCAATTCTATTTTCATGCTCCCATTGTAAATTATTTCAGGATGTACGCCTTTAAGATTTTCTTGCTAGTCTTCTCAAATTCACTGTTGATCATGGCTTATATTCACCATAAATAGCACTTCTCATTTTTCATACCATGATTGAAAAATTCTAGCCTTCATTTACCTTCCCTATTGTTATTATTATCATCAATAAAATAAATTCTGAAAACTTCAAGTGTTGTAGAATGACCAGTTGCGAAATAAATCTTCACTGAACTCATATTGTTTTCCTTTGAAGTCGAGGTTTTATATTTTTGGTAAAGCTTTCCGAAGCTTATATGCTTTCAAGGTTTGGTCAGTCATGAATACTACGTTGTGGTATCGGTTAACATCGAGGGATCGCCGAGTAAATTTACAAATATTTAATAACATATCAAGGATTTGTCTTCTGTCAGCTGGTGCTCATACTAACAGACAATATGCTTTTCTTCAGTCATGCATGAGAAATTTAGATTTTCTAAGCTGTCAGTTTGAAAATGCCTTATCAGAATTACATCGAAATACTAGATATACTATTAGATGTTCTTTTTCAAAATGTTTATTCATGAGAAAAAAGTATAATTTCATTGCAATGTTTGGAGTTATGACACGTTTACCATATGCAATGAATATATCTCAATATTTCTAGTGAAAACTGATGGGCGTAGAGAATGAGTAAGACTAATTTCGATGTCCAACGAATCCATTCCATTATCTCACTTCCATCCAACTAAACTGAATAGATTTATCGGAAGGGGACTAATTGGTAGTGAAAACTAACCTTGAATAAAATCGTATTCATCAAATAGCATCAGCTAAAAAACTGCTGCGAAAATATGGATTAACAAACAAGTGTAATGATTTGGTGAGAAAGTCTTCAATAGTGTACACCGATGTGACAACACATTCAACCCTAGACCTGATTTTCGAGGAGTGACATTTCCTAATAGTCACTTAGTATATACAAATGACAGAATTTCGAAAAAAGAAGTCTATGTTTACTTAGTAGCTGAATGCTAACTTACTGGCCAAAGCCTTTAAGAAGTCAAGACTCATTCTTGTGTCGACTCAAATAGTGCACAGTGTCTATGACCTAAAATAAAACTAAAGTTCTTCTTCTGCCTCTGGATAGCGGCTGAATTCATGTGGCTTGATACGATTCACACTGCCTACAAATAAACGAGTTTTCCGTGAATCCCTTTATATATCATTCATTTTAAAAAGATAGAGAAGAATTGCAAACTCTTTAGTCAGAACATTCTATGAATCAATATCAGGAAAATCTGTTCAAAAGTTTTAATACAGAGTTTCAGAGTTTTTAAAGAAATCACTCACACACACTAACCAGTAAACTAACTCATTCATGCATTCAACTGGTAGGTATGAATAACATGCTGACTGCATAATTTCACACATGTTCTGTTTGCCACACACTGCACCAGAGCATAGGAAAAGAAGTCAACAACACAAAGACAGTGACCTAAAAATAATTACATCAACATTTGTAAAATGCTATCAGACAATGAATGAAGATGCTTAATATTACAACTTGAATGAAAATGAGGCATAGATTCATGTATCCCACTAGATTTCAGCTCATATCACTTAATCGTCCCCATTATTGATTTAGGTTGTCTCGTGGGATCAAAATTGAGTAAGCCTATACTTACCTATACAGTTCATACCAAATATCACAGACAAACAGATATATGCAAACTGGCCACCTTCAATCACCACCCAGCATCAATACTAGGATGCCAAACCATGGCTATCTCAGATAGTCAATATGATAAGCAATATAGTTGTTTACTTTTCATTACCTAGCATCGTCTGAAGTTTATCTGTTCTGTGCAAGTTCTTTTCAATAAAATAAGTTATGATCGAAGTTTTTAATGGAATCGGGAATGAATCGAAGTAAGTAAAATAAATTTTCATCATTAGTCCATTTGATCGCATGAATACGAAATTGATAAAGAGTGTGCAACTTCATCTACCTAATTTTGTTCTGAAGCATCACTGTATAGCGCTATTCATAGCACTTTTGATTGTCTACCATATTATATGCAAATGCCGAAAGTATTGTGCTGAAATTAAGTAATTGCAAATGTCTTCTCAATATTCTGAAAATATTATGAGGAACCGTTAGTCTTACTGTTCACCCTTTCATCGACTTCAGTCATAATACTATCTGTAATCATATGGGTTCAGTTATACTCCCTTTCACTGAAGTAATTGGGGTTAGCAGGCTAAAACTTTGGTTGGTTTTGGATTCAAACAAAGATGAAAGGCATTTTATATGAAAGATTAAAATAGGGTGGGGTAAAATTAATGAATTAACATAATAGAATATTTGGAAAATATTGGAATAATAGGGAAGAATAATACATTTTCAAACCTCCCTTGACATTGAAATGGGATAAAGATCACCAAGGTAGGTTTGTTTTTGAATACAATAAGGGGTTTGAACTTTCGTATAGCTAAGGCTTCAGTGAACCTAAGTAGTTGGTCTTGACAGATCCTACACAATGGTCTAAAGGCTATTTTAAGGTCAATCCTGTGACCTGTTTCTATAATCTGTTTATCTATTGAGGATGACGTCTGTCGACCCCCTGTATTTATCGGATTATTTGAATTAAGTTGTTTTTCTAGCCGTAAAAGGTGTTTTTCTACTACTTAGTAATATATTGTTTATCTCTAACCTAATAGTGAATGCCATACCCTTGACATTATGGAAACGATAAGAGTCCAATTAATCGTGTTATCATATTTATTTGTCAGCATTGATGATAGATTACTAAACTGAAGTCATATTTAGCTAATTCATCCTATATTATTCTTAGTCAGTATCCTCAAATGTTCTAGGATGTACTTAAGGTGGTTATGGTGAAATCTAAACGATACACTTCTCCCTGTTTCAAACCTCATGGTTTCCATTAATATTCTCACTAAAATTCATGCCTGTTATTAAACAGGACGAAAATCCTTTCTCTGAATGGCTTCATTCTGAGAATGAATGAGACTGCAGGAAAACTTGTTGAGTCACAAATGACACCAGAAACTCAAAAATCTTTACAACTTCTCACGTGGGCTAATCACTAAGCCTGCTGTAATTTCGGTGACACAAAACTGAATATCTTAAAATTGAGCTTATAAAATTAGCCTTTATAGTAGATACTTCATGATCATTGCCAGAAAATCTATGAATTCTTATCTAACCATGAAGTTTTGGTAATATTTATTCATAGGAATAACAGTCATTAAAATCACTGATGCCGTGTGTCATTTTTTCGGGTTGCAGATACCTGGGTCAGGAAACGATTTGGTGTGAAAAGGGATCATTGCAGTACTCTAGTACCCTAAGTGTATAAAATACCTAGTCATCTTCACAACCAACTCAAAGTTGCACAACGGTTGACAATCTAATTTACCTAATCAAATGAGTGATTATGACGAATCTTCCTGATAAACTAGTACTTATTGACTGATGCCTTTTGCGATACGGGAGACGTTTGCTCAACTAAGTATCAGGCACGATGTAGATCATTATTCTTCCACCCTCCAAGATACTGTTTGAACTACACTGCATATCTATAAATCATTATTACTACAATCATTATCAACAATACAATTAATATGTGCAGGATTTGATAATTTGCTATTTTTATCTCACTCTTAGATATTGAGTGCCTTCGTTCAGACTATGGTAGATCAGTATTGGAGAAAGCGTTGCAAAAGTAAGTTATCAATGACTTTCTTCACTTACTTTTTAAGAAATTATCAGGTAGGTTAGTGCAATACAGTAGTCATTCAGTAAATTAACCAAATTTCAATTTCTATATACTCCTTAAGCGTGGGTTAGTGTGAACTGATACCGTTTCTTGCAAAATTCTACCTTATTTTGTGGATATTTCAAACATGTTGATCGAGTATGCTGTTTTAGAAAAACAGTTAGTTTCTGAAGCTCAGGTCACAGATGTGCCGACTGACTTTCTCTATCTCCCTCCCTGTCTATTTTCGAGCTAGATTTGTTCACAGAGTTATAAATCTAACGTACTGTCATCTGCTGTTCAGCTACACAAGGAATTGAAATCAATACTACTAGTTGTTTATTGGAAATACTGTAAATAAGAGTTACTGATTCCCTATCTTTTTTGTAAGTAATCTATTGATCTAATTGTTTTTTTCACTACCCTAAGGAATTTTGAAGAAATTTAACTTAGATCAGACTGACCTCATCTGTACACTGCATGACTCGTTACTTTTGTCCAGTATATCCCGGCTGAATTGGTTTCATTATCTCTGCTGTTTAATGAATACTCATTTCATCGACTTTTGACAATTGTTTCAATTTCGTTCTACAATATTAGATTTTCCACAGTAGTTATCAAATGATTTTCGCAAACCTCTGGAAATTGTTACCATCTTCATGTAAGAAAAAAAGTATCAAGCCTATGGTGCTTATGGAAATTATACGTTGCTATTCACAGTAAATTAATATTGTTCTTTGCTGAGGAAATTTATTTTTTGGAGGTTTGAAGGGACTGATTGGTTTCAGGGTTGCACTCATCGTGGACTGAAATTTGTTAGAAAATCATTGAAAACCTAAGTATACTGAATAGGTGATCCGTTCTCAGCAATGTGCATGCATTACCCCACCGCGGACTAAACTTAGGATCTTCATATTTCTTGACAAACACGTTACCATTGAGCCACCGGAATGTAATCCAGTGATCTAGTTTTTACCATTTTTTTCAATTCGTAATATGGCACGACCATCATCCAATGTCATTGTTGAGTAATTGTCTTCAGTTCAACTTGGCTTACTCCACTGGTCACAACTTTTCACTAAAAAACGGGAAATCCATGTCGAAGGATGTCACTGGTGAGCACTGGACAGTAATTCAGTTTAGAGATGCTGCAAACTTGCTCGATGAACTTTCACCTGATGAAATTGTAAGGCGCATCAAGATATATTTGTCTACTAATCTTCTCTCTTTGTGAATTTAGTTACATTTTTATCTTTTAAGGTATTAATTTCCACAGTTTTTATCAAGTGTCTATTGACTGAAATACAATGAAATGTATGGTTTCCTATCAGAAACTTTTTCGATTATTTAGTGTTTAGCGTGGGGTAGAGCAACGAACAACCAAACCGTATAGTATAACATTTTTCTACACCTATAACAGTAATGTTACCAGGACATTATTTGCTTTATTATTTTTACAGGCTAGATGCAAGAGACACAATCCTTAACCTCTATTTAAATCCTTATTTTTTCCAAAAATTAACAAAAAAATAGCATTCAACAAAACTGTTTCTAGTAGATTTTGGCGAAAAAAGATGATCTAAATTATATGCGTAGTCTTATGAAGGTATTTCCAGTTTGACCTAAACTGGGATCACCTCCTGTCTTTCTCAATGCAAACTTTACCGCATCATCTACAAAACGACTTGTTATTTATATTAGGTCTTCTTGTTAATGGATAACCTCATAGCTCAAGGTCACTGGTGTTTGATAGTGACCGGTTTGATCATCTAATTATAACTAACTAAACTATAATCAGATAAAAATCCGTGAAATCACTGACTGTTGGTCATAAATGAAACACGACTGTTCTAATGTAACGTAGCTCAACTAGTGGTTTGTAACCTGGAAGCCATTGGTTTGGATCCAGTTCTGACCCAGGTCTTCTTTTCACCTTTCATTATTAATCAATATTTATAACACCGTTCAGCCAAACCACAGCTGTCTCAGATAGACTCATTAATATCTATGTCTTTAGAGCCCTGTTACTTTATATTTGTTTCTGCTTCTTCCGATTTTAGGGCTTCGTACTGTTGCATATGAGCCATGGTGGCTTGAAATGATGCATTTACGTATAGTCTTATTATAGTGATATGTATACCTGTCCCACCGTCTGTAATTGCTGTCTGTCTATGCCGAAAAATACCATCGATGGGTATAAAAGTTCATAATGAAAGAATATAGCAGACAAATGACGTTTTAATTCCCTTTTTTCAATTCTTTTTCAACTTTCTAGACCTCATCACCCCTTAGAAACATTATTTCCCAATGATACGGATAAACAAGCCTTTGATTTACTTAAAAAGTTAGTTCAGCTAAATCCAGAGAAGCGTTTAACAGTTGAACAGGCGTTACATCATCTTTATGTGAAAAGGTGAGTACTAATAATCTTTTCCTACAACTCATACCCAAAGATAATGGTAATATTTCATCCTTCTTTTGATTTTCGGAACTAGAAGTGAGCCACTTTTGTCAGATTCCGTGTTTTTCCAAGCAAGAACTCGAATGAGTTGAGAAATATTTTTTTGGTTTGGTGGCTTAACTTCTTAACACGACAGCACGCGAAATGGTTTAGATGTTTTACCGTGTACCTTTAGGGAAGCAAATTTGTTAAAACTATAGAGGTCAGCATAAATGTTGAATATTACTGAACTGTATGCTGTAGATTTTGGGGAATTTTACCCGCTTCGTTTAATACTTCAACAACAAACATAACCTCTGGATACTTTAGATGGGAATGACCTCGCATGGAATTAATGTTTTGACTACTTCTCTAAACTGCTAAACTGTATGGTAAATGGACTTATTTTAAAGCTAAGTACTGATTAGAAGTACTGTTTTCATCCACAGTGCAAACACGCAGAAATTGAATGCCATCATTCAACAGATCAAAGTGTAATTTCTTTTTGAAGAATTTTCGCAGTCTGTGACCAAGTTCATTTATTTTTTGATATTGTTAATTATTCACATCTAAAATGAGGTTTGTAGCTTCGAAAGAGAACGTTGTAAGGAAGAAGGCATGTACTACCTAGATTATATTCTACTGTCTAGAACAATGAAAATTCTGTCATTGAACCACCCATTCCATTGAAGACAGCATCAAAGAATACTCGCTTTTTTCCCTAAAAGTATCTGGATTACTACAATATGATCGTAAAGTAAACAGTGGTTACCTAGTTTTCATAAAGTAGATAACGGGACAGACTGACATCAAATGTTATAAAACCGCCTAATTGTACATCCTCTGTGGTTACCATAGCAATAACACAAGCAAAATTTAAACATTATGAAGAGAAAGCATAACAACAAGTAAGAAGAAACCTATGATTGGAGAAACAAAAAAGTGGACCCAGAATAACAAGATGTTCATAATTCTGAAAAACTTAGAAATGAGGTTTATTTGTGTCTGCATGGCTGGTTTGGAAGCTCAACTATTTATTCCAAATACTTGAAGAAACTCAGCCAATTAGTCCACACTTGTCTGTGCATCCTCCATAAACCAAATCAGTCAGCATATCTCATCAGAATAAATGTTAGCTCAGTACATATAACGCATGTCATAGCCATTTCAGCCGCGGTAGTATACAAACCCATCAACTTACTCATACTAATTGCTTCGATCTCTAGGTATAATATTGGTATTTCTCTTTACGTCCCACAAGTAAGTGTTTAATCGAGTACTAATAACATTATTGTGTCTTCTGGTTGCATCTATCACATCTGATAACAGTATGGTAGGACAAATAATCCGAAACTGAACTGTGTAAACCTTGATACATTTAATCAATTACGATATCGAAATGACATTGAGACCAAGTAAAACGTCTTGCCATGATAAAACTGGCTAAGAATATCTCAATCAATTTAGCATGTAATCACAAGCAATACGATAAAGCATCAAATTATATATATATATATATATATATATATATATATATATATATATATATACTCGAAAATAAGAATAACGTTTCCTACATACGGTTTCGTTAGTATGCATATCTAGACTAAGAGCTAAAGTTGAACAATTTCTAAATATCGGTGTATAAACAAAGGTGACAATGATAACAAAATTACAGAGTACAGAAAGCATCAATTGTATGAATACAATTTTGAAGTGAAATTGGAATAGATTATGCATTCCTATGAAATATAAGAACAAGATGAAACTTTCCTTAAAAATTATTGCTTATGCGAACGTATAAATCAGCTTATTTAACATGGTTCCTACCATCCTCAAATTTAAAATCCAAAATATATCTTTATAGGAGCAGGTGATGTTCAAAACCATTCACTGAACCAGCATTCTTCGTGGATACTTTGTGCATAACAGTTTTGCTGTCATATTTATCAGCTATAGTCTCTAGGCCATAAGTATATCATATTATGCGGTATATGGAAGGGATATTTCCACGATGAATGAAAATCAGTCGACTTCAGTCAGACGCAAGCATTCTTTAAGTAAGAAATTTTCTTTTCTCCGTGAGTCAGCATTCATGACAGAGCTAATAAATACACAAGTCAGATTTAACATAATCCCAGTGTGGTTGGAAAATCAAAGCAAGACTTTCCTAAACATTTTGCTGGGTACGCCACAGCTTTTTTAGCAGAATGTATTAATTATGTAATGTTACAACTTAACTGTATTAGGATTAAATCAGACTTGGCTCTCAAATTCCTCCAGGGCATTCGCAACATCTATGGACTGGATATTTCTAAGAAAGTCAATAAGTGTTTGAACATGCTTAATACACTTACGTTATGAGTTCAGTGACGAAGCTTTTGTCATACAGAACTATCTCATAAGCGATAAAACGGTAAGAATTCATGCAGGAACTAGACATGTATTCAGTTATTTCATTTTCAGCTGCAAACTAAATTTTAAATTTAAGAAAACACCTTTTACTTTAATTATGTGCACATGCTATTTCGAAAAACTGATCAAGTATTCAGCGTTTAATATCTTTTCACTCTGTTTTCGTTTGTTAAATCATGTAATCATTTAAATTAATTTCAAAATTAAGTTTATCTATATTTTAACTTTATTTTTGGGCGTTTTCTTTTTCTTATATTAAATGAATAGATTTCGTGATCCTTCATCTGAAATCGTACTAAACCATTCAGTTACTCCCATTCTAAGTGATGCTAAACAGCTGAGTGTGTCAGATTATCGTCAGAAACTATATGAGGTAATTAAATCGTAATCACTTTTAGTTAACTGATGATGTATATTTTGCTCAATATTCAATACTGAATTTAGTTTCAGATAATCAAATCAGCTGTCCACGATATGTTGTGCATTAGTAGCCATCTGCTTGAAAAGTAATCTGAACTTCTAATGAAACGCGTCGACTACCTTCATATCGTGTAACAGGTATACAGTGAAAGGGTAAGTTTTGTAGAATCAATGTTTGCTTGCGGTTGGCATTGTTAAATACTGGAATCAAATCCGATTCCCTAAAGGTTATGATTACCATGGAACCTGACTATCCTTTATTCCGCCTGAATATATCCACTGTTTGGAATTCAAGTTTTTCTTCAAAAATGGTAGATATACAAGTGGGACAAATTAACTGATGACGTTGAATGATAAACATACGCGTGCAATGTGCGTAGGAAGACAAATACTTATGGTGAAAGATTTATTGCTCAAAAAGATGTACGAAAGAAGATACAAAGATGACTGCTTATACAGTACTTTCGATTACTGAATGAAACTATATTCTTTCTTTATGGCTAACTGACAATTGATTGAAATAAACTCACAGCTCAATAAAACATGAGAAGTAAACTGAGGAATCCGTACTAAAGAGAGACAGCGCTCCCAGGTTTCTAGTGGTTTTCCAACTGATCCTAGTCCGTGATGAACACCAACCTGAAACCGACAAATGAATCCCCACAAACATCCAAATTGAGTGCATTGTCTAACTAAATTTAGGACTGAATTGTTAATTCACATCCCTCTTTATGGAACCAACTAATTAAATGTGTTTCTGTCTATCCTGACAGCTGTTCTGGGTGTGATTAAACACCTGTAAGGTGGTATCTCATGATTCCTAGAGGTTATATGCATGTAGTTTATTGGTGTAAGTTCACTATTCGATTAAAAAAATAGGACAGGAATTAATAAATGACTTTATTTGTTATTGCATGACCTGTCTTAGGCTTTGAAAGCTGCATTTTTCCTTAAAAATTCCAGTTATGTATATGCGTTAAAAGCTATTGCTTTTTCTGACTAGACCATACAGTTAACTTCTAAACAAAGTTATCGTACTACAAACCTCTACAACAGCAGGTAAATGTTAAAAAGCAACGGAAAACCAGTTTTGTGTGAAAATATAACTTATTCAAACAAAACTCTTCTCGCCTGACCTAAACAACTGAAAATTGTATGTGATTGTATTTTTATAAATTATCGTTCACTGCCAGTTTCTCTACCTTATCTGAAACAGTTATTGCCTTTATAAAATAGGAATTTAAAAATTAACCTTTAAAGATGAATACGTTTGTAAGATACTAATCTTGGTGGAGAAAACTGAATAGCACCTTTTTAATTTATTTATGAAACATTCTGATAAACCGATAGAGAAGTGTATTCAAAAAAAATAGACTTATCTGAATAAAACCTAGATGAATGAGTTAGTATGTCATCTTTTGCAGCTTCAGTGCAGTTTAGTAAAAATGGAGTTGAAGGAGGTAAGTGTCTATCCAATTAGATTCATTTGATAGATGTCTAATAATAGCAAGAAATTCCCACCTACGCGTTAAAATCTATAAAAACGGTAGATATTTGTAAAACCGTATTTCCTAGTCAAACTATAAAGACATTTTAGTTCGTTTCGCCTAAAGAAATATGTATGCCCCACAAGTTTACACAAGGGTAACCGTCATTCGTAAACAGTGGATTAGAACTCCTACTAAAAGGCAATGTAATACCGTTAAGGTTGTAGTAGGAATAACTGCGTCACTACTGATCCTATTTATCGATTTCCCTGTTCTCTTACTCGTGTATTCTTTGGTAAGACAGATCGATCTATTCAAAGGGTGACCGAAGAAAACATTAGCATATGCCTTCAGTAATATGTCGGATCAAATGAAAAGCATATAATTGAGATTGATGATAAGACTAGTATGAACTCTTCTCTTCTAAACCCGTTTACAAAACCTCATAAGGACATACTCTCAAGTTTTATGAAACTACAGTTATTGCGCAATTTCCTTCAGCTTATGTGTTCGAAAACATTTTTTCACATATATTAAACCCCTTGCCAATTCAACTTTGAAATCGAGGTCAGCATACTAGAATTACTATAATTCCTTTGCATGTTTCCATTGTTACTTAATCCTCTGGGGAAAATGAATTGCATGTGGTCATTATTTAGTTGCAAGTTTAAAATTTACGCATCACTTTCGATGAATGTCAGTTAAGACATGAATCTGACTATCTATGAAATATAAAGTTGTTTAGTTTGAGGTTTGATGTGGTGAACGTTTCATCGTACGGATTACGGCACAGCTCTTTTTCTTAAAATTCATGGCCATTTTTATAGGTCCTGTTGTCTGACGCAGCAACTTTTTTAAATTTGTGACATGTCAAAAGTATGATGTTCTACTTCATTTAAAGCCTAAAACATAGGCATTCTAATACGTTTTAGTTCCGGTGGCATGTTGCATCAGCATTCGAATAATGCTAGTTAAATGACAATATTCTTTGTCATAGATACTTCTTTTTAAAAAAGGAAGAGCCAGTTGTTATTTTAAATATCACTTAAGGTTGTCTATCGTATTTCTAACCGGTTATTAGTTCCTTTAAGTTTTATTCCGTCCATTTTACACCATCTTCACAGGTTAGGAAATTTGTGCCTTCTTGTGGTAGATGAAGCAGAAAATTTGAAGGAAGAACACGTATTTCAGCGAAGTGTCTCTTTTTGGTGATTTCATTTTCAAAGCTGTACAACCGCAAATTTATACATTTTTCTAGTGTAAGGATTTGACAGTTAAAAACGGTTTGTCAAGCATGGCAACACAAATACTGTCAATAAATGAGTTGTCATCAAAATACAAAAAAGCCAAAAATTGATGAGTAGTGAATATTAATCAAAATAAGTTTGAACAAAAAGTTTGGAAGCTAAATTGTGACTAGGCAGAACATAGCAACAAGAATGAGTAGTAAATTACTTAAGAAGTGAATAGTGTTGAAACAGAAAGGTGGAAAGAAAAGAGGGGGTAGTAGAAGAGACTGAAAACTAAGACTATGAAAGGAGAAGGGGTTGAACACTCTTCTTTTTTGTACACAGTTTAGGCTTCTCCATTTGGATGGCAAGAGCTTCGGTGATGCAAAGAACACAAAGACATACAGCCTTTGGGAGGTTTTTTTCACTTTAAACAAGGAGGTTTTTGAGATAGGGTGATTTGTGTTCACGATGTGTTCAGTTATGGCACTCCTTATGGCTCCATTGTTACGTCTTTGTAACCACGTGGGATAGTGTTCTTAAACTATTTTGGATAACAGTCGCATCGAACGACCTATATACCTGGCTCCACAAGAGCACGTGAATTGATGTATGCACATAGAAGTGGTCAGATGCGAAATTTTCTCCTTTGAGTTGTCAGAAACCATTGGACGATAAGAGAATACTAGCCTCAGCACTGATTGATACAAATAATGTTCTGCTTAGAGCGTTTGATATCCTCCTTTTTAGAATGTCAGAGGCAGAATCACGTCTGAAGTTGAGATTCATGTAGAGTATATTTTTTTGACACGGTGGTAAGGTTCTCTTTGCGAGGTTTAGATTCGATGTGCCTGTCTATGAAGCGTGGTGGGAATCCGTTTACAATCAGGATGTTCTTAAGAACAGAAATTTCCTTTCTAACACATCAGACTTGTCGTTGAAACACTTGTTCTTCTTTCAAATCATTATAGGTATATTTCACATAAGCAGAAAATTGTGTGTTAGGAATAACTCATGTTTAAGAGGTTCTACAATGCCTTCCCTTTCTGTTAACATAGTAATCCAGATTTCTCAAGAACCTATTTGTAGGTCGTAAGTACTGATCATAGTCGATGACTGGAACTAAATCTACGTGGACTCGTTATTCATGTTCAGTATCTCAATCAAAATTATTAATAGCTGACTAACGTCCTTACAGTGAAGGCCAGCTATTCTTATCCACTGTTTTGATATTGCTCCTTATTGTATATTTTGTTAGTGAAACATTACAATTTTTCTCAGTCAGATTTACATCACCAAATTATAGACCTTTTTCTCAGTGATTTAAAACACTAAACACATTCTAATGCCCAAATTAGCAAGTAGAGAAATCTTTTGTAAACTATCAAACTTTGGAGAAATTATTTTGTAGAGATGCAATAGACAGGGAATTAAAATTGGGATCAACCCAGGTTTGAAAATGTAGCTTCCGAATAACCAACTGCTTATCAGGTTTTGATTCCACTTTATTCTTCTATGCTCTAATCTGCACTCGATATATTACTCTTCATTCTCTACTTCAATTCAGTTATTTTGGCCGAAGAAAACTCGGCTAAACATCTAATATGATAGTGAAGAAATGTTTGCGGACGACTCATTTTCAGCATAACCAGGGAAAACTCATTGGGATGGATTTTGTATCTCAATGAGTAAAGTGCTAAGCAGCTAATCTGGAAGCCTTTGTTTTAAACACTACAGTAACTGAAGAATTTTCTTTTGTTCCATTCAGCGTCTTCACACACTGAGAATATTAGTGATATTCTAATCCACAATAAAACATTTACTTCATAAGTTACTTTGCTTGAGGAGATAATAGTAATTATTTTCGTTTCTTGTCATTTAAAACTAGTGGGTTAATCTCAAAGCTCCCGTGACTGTTATAGTGATATTCCTATCAAATCTTAGATAATACTGAGCTTTTATTATTTATCTATAAGTAATCTCCGAATATCGCTGATTTCTTTTGAAATATTTCTTCTAACTGGTTGGTAGTATCCTTTTTGTCGAGCGGTCCCATTGTTCAGTAAATAACATGAAATTGCATTCTACATAATCGAGAAATTAAATTCACGTAAATATATCTGCTGATGCCTGCTTTACCTGAATGTTAAACTTCGTGAAGTTTACTGACGTTACTTAGACTTCCTTGGTACGAGAATCTGATACAATCGCAATTGACTTTAAATTCATATTTCTTCTTCTGGATTGATGGAAGGACCCTTATAACGTATTATTTTATCACTAATCAACGTTTATGCTATGGAGAATGAAGAGGCTGACCACTTCGTTTGATTTGACGTTGGTGATTTAAAGTTTACTTTGGATGTAAAACTATTCTTTCATTTTCTCATTTAGTTGAAATATTGGGTTCACCCTCCTACATAGATTATCATACTCAGATTTTTATAGTCAATGAGCGTATTTTCTAAGAGTATTCCTTGTCATTCCTAACGAATCGTTTATCGTAAATATTGCTTATTTTGGGGAGGTTGTGAGGTTCGAAATTTCTTCAAAATATGTCACAAAAATATTGTTCTACAAACCTACATCCATCATATGTAGAGTAATCATTTTGCATTCCGATTTCTGTAGATAATTATGGAGAAGAAAGCTCAACACAAAATTCGAAAATTGCTCCGATCAGTAGAGTTGAACGGAAATGCTGAAAATTTATCGGTTAGTTTTTTTTTTATTGAAATGTTTCCTTTATGTGGTGGTTTTCAAAGCTGAGTAGTTAGTCAACTAGAAATAATTAGTGAAAAAAGGTAAAGTGTTAACAATAATTTATCCTTAGACTTTAGGTCATTAAAGTAGTGGAAGTTGACCCAGAAAATGGTTACAGAAGATTATGCAACTTTCAGAGTACTGCAGAATGCTAAGATCAATAAAATCTATATAAACTATGATCAAGAGTAGATCGTATAGTATAGCAAGAGGATTGGACAAGGAGATTTAATACACTTTTTTGATTCATTTAGACATCTCTGATATTTATTTTGATTATTTTCCTGAAGAAGCTCAAACTAGCCTTCCGTGTGAAACATTGGAATTATTTGATTTCAAACCCACTGTGACTTACGCAAATACAATCTATGCCTAACGTTAAGAAAATCTGTTAGATGGAAAATGAGTACACCGTGATATTTCTGGGGGGGGGGAATAAAATGAAAATAACTAGCATTTTACCAGCTTTAAGTTAAATGTACG
Source organism: Heterobilharzia americana (assembly GCA_944470555.2). Classification (NCBI taxonomy): domain Eukaryota; kingdom Metazoa; phylum Platyhelminthes; class Trematoda; order Strigeidida; family Schistosomatidae; genus Heterobilharzia; species Heterobilharzia americana. The sequence goes on from OX104134.1 coordinate 32,953,705, forward strand.
TTGTCTGTTTCTACTGTAATTTCTTAGACAACTGCTGGCATGCACAGTGTAAGCTGTGGAAAACTTTCCATGTAGTCATTCGTTATATTGTTTGTTTATTTGGCAAGTAATATGAATATTTCTAAAAATATTATATTAAAACTCCTATTGAATGGTGAAAAATTAGAAATCTTAAAACCATCTACTTATCGGTAATGCCCTGAGTTGCGATGGGCTTTTAAGTCAGCAGCATTTTTAAAATAATGGTTATTTCTAGAACATTTTAATTACCTCATAAAATCTCCTAGATTCTATAATATATGGAGTTGTCGGGTATTTATCTAACCTACAGATAAGTGGGACTTATGAATAATGTGTAATGACCAGATCACTTAATTAATTATTCTCAATTCATTTAGACACAAGCTTGCATTATTTAAAGTCGAAGAAACGTTATGCACTTACCAAAAGAAGTATTTCTAATATCATTGGTAGTAACAACCAGGCTGCGTTTTTCGTCTTATTTAGGGCTCATTAGTTAGATGTACCTGCCCACCAGTGTGTGATGTTCCTACTGGTATGCTGATGGTATATAATAGTCTCTATTTGTCTTGATACAATGTTATTTATACTGTTTAAGGCATTTGTATAATTATTTGTTGAGTAATATTCTTCTTCTTTTATCCAAAGACCTCAGTTGAAGCATCTTTTTCTGAACATGTCGCAAATAACGTTTCCACAGATGTTGCTACTGACAAAAGTGTGAATCAGATCGAGATCCTGTCAAAAAACAACGTTAGTTTTCAGATATGATAATAACCTATTATTCATATTGTCATTCTTTTGACTGACTTCATTTGTAATATATAAATTCCGGTAATCATGTATAAGTGATATACTTAGTATTGAATAGTTTAACGTGGTTGGCAAAAAGCAGTCAATGCTAGTCTCAACAACTGTTCACGTTAGCCTCAACATGTATCCCTACGAAAACAGAACGCCAACAACTATTCAGTTGAAAGAATTACCGTTATTTTTCTGGCACTCAGTTTACTCTTCATGAAACTGGCTTAAACACCTATGGTTTCGCCTGGTTAACTAGTTCACTAGTTACTAGCCTGTCCTAACCCCGGATAAAAAGGGAAGGTTGGGCTTACGGCTAGCAACCCTACCCTCTAAAACCAATACAACCTCTACAGAAACTTCAAAGCACAGACAAAATATAAAAAATAGAAATAAACTTATTCTTCACTGGAATCGGAGAGACAAAATGAACCCGGTTGGTGAAAGCCTTCGAGAAGCCAGTCGGTCGATGTGTCTTCTCTTCTCTCGATGAAAGCGAAAGTAAGCATAGGGACATGGAATGTCCGCACCGTGTATAAACCTAGCAAGGCTGTCCAGATTGACAAAGAGATGAGAAGGCCATCATGATGTCTGCAAGAACATTGAAGGCTCTCATGCAGTGGGAACCAATCTCCTCAACGACCAGAATCATGACAGCAAGATGGATTCAACTCGAAAGGAAGGAAAGTCACAATCATACAATGCTATACTACACTACACTACACTACACTACGCACCTTCAAATAATGCAGATGAAGAGAAGAAGGAGGAATTCTACAGACAACTGCAATCAGTACTAGACAAGACACCATCTTGAATGGCGACATCAAAATTCTAATGAGTGGGTGACATGAATGTTAAACTGGGAGCAGACAACACAGGAAGAGAACCAAACATGGGTTGAGAAGCACTCAGTGAAATGAAGAATGAGAATGGAGAACTGTTTGCAGACTTCTGAGCATTTAATGATTTGGTGATTGGAGGCGAGGCAGTGTGTGCAAACACAAGGATATTCACAAGGCAGCGACATGGATTTGATATCAGCAGACACGAGACACACTAAAAATCAGATCGACTGCATGTCAATGTGAAGAAAGTGGAGACGCAGCCTGCCTACTGGACACAAGATGAGATGAAGAAGAGGAGCAGATGTAGGTAGGTTCACACCACTCACTGAATAGTGTAAGGAAGCTGCCTTCAAAATGAAGTTGAAAGCCTTTGAAGAAGATGGTGATAGACTAGAGTTGAAGTTGAACACACAGAACAGAAAGTGAAGTGAAGGATGAAACTTCAAAGGATATCTTCACGTCAGTCAGTCATCAGGAAAAGATGGGAGATATTGAGCAACATCCATGAAGGATCGGGAGTGGAATAACACTGGAACTCTTTGAAAGTTGTGTGGAAATAAACCTGCACAACCTTGTTAGAAAGGAAGAGGAGAGAAGACAATGAATAGATGTGGGTGGACACATAGAAGCTGATAGAGGAGGGAGAGGAGGATGTTGAAGCAGAAGATAAACCAGTGCAAGGATGCACAACGAAAAGGGGAACTGAGTACAAGGTATAAAACACTACACTGGACAAAGAAGTGAAGAAGAGGACGCGCAAGATAAAATACACTTCTGCGACAGACACGTTGGTAAGCGAAGCAGAACAGGCTGCACGTAAGAGAGATAGAAACCTGACAATACTATATCAAATAACCAGGTTACTATCTGGGAAGAGATCAACACAGATGAAACCAATAAAAAATGATGACGGAAATCTAATTACCAAAGAAGAGAAACAAAGGAACTGATTGTCTGACCACTTGAAAAAGCTCTCGAATCGACCACCACCTGCATTTCGTCCAGAAATACCACCTGCAGCCACAGAACTACAAGTGGACACAAGCGCTCCAATGAAAGTCGAAGTCCTGAACGCCATAAAGCTACCGAAATGCGGGAAAGCAGCAAGACCAGATAGAATCCGGCCAGAAGCACTGAGAACAGACGCAGGGACAACAGCGGACGTGCTCACACCAATATTGCAGAAGGTCTGGAAGGAAGGAAAGGTGCCTGCCCATTGATTGGAAGAAGAGCTACCTTGTCAAACTCCCAAAGAAGGGCGACCTAAGTGTTTGCAAGAACCGGCAAGGAATCATGCTCCACTCCTGTCCACCCCAAGCAAGCATAATATTAAGCCATATCATCCTGGAGAGACTAAACGATGCGCGGGATTCCAAACTACGACCAGAACAGGCTGCATTCAGGAAGTACAAGTCATGTGCCGATCAAATTGTAGCGCTTCGTATCATCATAGAACAGAGCATAGAATGGCAGTCAGCTCTCTACCTCAACTTCATCGACTTTGAATAGGCCTTCGACAGTGTCTACCGAGAAGTAGTTTGACAACTGCTCCAACACTATGGAATACCACAAACCTTTATCAACCTCATTCAACAACTATATAAAGACGCTACATACCAAGTAATTCACAGTGAGAAGCTCAGTGATACCTTTGAAGTGAAGACAGGAGTAAAACAAGGCTGTCTACTATCACCGATGATCTTCCTGATTGTGGTGGACTGGATCATGTAACAAACCGTGAGGAGTGAGAAAAGGGGATACGCTGGACCTGGGAAAAGATCCTGGAAGATTTGGATTTCTCCTATGACTTGTGTCTAATGTCACACACACTTGCAGATCCACAGACAAAACTCAACAAGTTGGCAAAAGAGGCGAGGCAGTGAAGACGGGACTTCCCTCAGGTGAACGTAGAGAAGACAGGGGTAGGTGATGAAGATACCCAACCAACACCACCATCAGCGACAAGCTCCAATCACCATGAACGGGAGAAACTTAAGGGAAGTAGTCTCTTTCACCTATCTAGGCAGCATCGTTTCAGCTACAGGCGGCACAGACGGGGCGTCAAAGCTAGGATCGGAAAAGCAAGACAGGCATTCATTAACCTGAAACCAGTGTGGAGATCTAATGCACAAAGAACAAGATCCGGATTTTCAACACCAACGTCAAGTCAGTGCTTCTATATGGTTCAGAGACTTGGCGCGTTACGGAAGGGATTTCCATCAGACTACAGACATTCATCAACAACTACCTACGCTGGCTCGATACTGAAGTTCAGATGGCCAGAAAGAATAAGCAACAATGAACTGTGGTAACGAACCAACCAAGAACCTATGGCTGAACAAATATGCAGAAGGAAGTGGAGATGGATTGGGATGGGTATACACTGAGAAGACCGACTGGGGACATCACGCGCAAGGCCAAGCCCTTGAGTGGAACCCAGATGGGAAACGACGAGTTGGGCGTCCCAGCTGAGAGTGACATGGAGGAGATCGTGCGAGGGGGAAATGAGAGCTTCTGAGCAGTCATGGAGCCAGGTTCAAAAGATTGCAGAGAACAGAGTGCTCTGGAGACGTGCTACTGAAGCCCTATGTTCCACTGGGAACCCAAGGGACAAATAATAATAATAATAATAATAGTAATAATAATGTGTAAGAACCAGTTTATGCGGTTCACAGGTATTGGTCATCACTTTTTCTTATCACAAAGCTCGGAAAATAACTTTCCATAGTAATGTGAAAACGTTTGCCAACTATCCTATATATTGTTAAAGGCTTCTTTAATATAACGATTTCCTCAAACACTTGCATTACATTATTTAAACTGTCATTTATAATATTCTGTAAGTTGTATACAATTAGCTTCATAGCAGTATTCGCTGTAGTTGAAATGACAATAATAGGTTTCCTGCCTTCTACTAACCTCCTATCTTACTTATTCCGATAACTTAATGACAGCTCTCAATGCAAGATAGTGTATCACTGAAGATCGGGGAATAACGGGCAGTTCTTCCATTTCAGTATCACAAGTGGTAGCATCATGCTCCTGTAAACTGGTATATTGGTAAGCTCAGGATTTCTAAATCTATAGGTTAGCATACCTCCATCCCTCCACTTATCTGTAATGCAACAAATATTCGTATGACTTCGTGAATCATTTAATTTCCATGGTAGGTAACTGTTCACGTTAATGTCAATCAATTATTTTGAAACGCGAATCAAAAGGTGCACCTAATTTCTACCAACTGTTTAGTGGAGAGCAAAGAGTTGAGTAGAAGAGTCCTTCATTTGGCTTTTTTTCGCTGTCAAACAGGAAAATAAAGGTCTAATTTGATTTTATACCCAAACTGTTAATTGGTTAGAAGCAGTCTGTAAAATAGTCTAGAACTTGGTCACATGCAAGACGTATCTCCAAATTTGGAGAAACTTATTTCCTACCATCGATTTAAACCTCCCATAACCCAACGCTGGAGTCAGAGGCGTTACCCTCGCTTGACATCGACCAAAGTGCACCCCGTAGTGGCAAGCTTCCTACCCTACTGAATTCATTGCGAAGGGACTGACAGAATTCGAACAATATGGAATGGCTAACTGACGGACTTATATAGCTGGGTGTCCATAAGTTTCAAAAATATTTGAGTCCTATGTCTTGTCACCCAAATTCAATGAATCGGGAAATGTGATGTTAGAAGAAAAAATCTCATTTCTAGAGAAAACCCTGACTGAAAACAGGTTTCTTTTGCATTTCACAAACAAAGTATAAAGCCTAAACCTCTCAGTAAGAACTTTACCTCCTTGCCAAAATAGATGCCTTATTGAATCGAAATTATAAAAGTGATTCTGCTACTGGTACTTTAAAGGCAAGGATGTCAAATTGTCTTAGAAATATTTTCTTTGAATCACTACTGTGATTTATGTTCTTTTATCGTCCATCTCTTTTCTAACAGCTTGATCGATGAAATATCTTATCTAACCACTGATTAATTCCATCTACACTTGTGAAGCCAGGTACATAGGCCGCTGGATGCGGATTCTATCCAAGAGGTTTCAAGAGCACTATCGTGCATGGTAACGGAAAGCCACCATCGGATCGACAAAAAATACTACCAAGAGACGTTTTGTTAGTGCGTATCACTCCATCTCCAGAAACCTGTCAAAGACATTTATAAAGTGAAAAGGGAACTTTTAAGGGTTGTATGTCTTTGCATTGTTTTCATTGCCGAACCACTTTTGATTCATATAGAGAATACTGAGCTATGTACACAAAAAGAAATTTCTTTTGTCCCTTTTCCTTTCTTGCTTTTAATTTACAGTTGCTGAAATCGCCTATTTCTTTCACTCTATTCACTTCTTACACAACTTCCTGTTCATTCTGTCTCCTTACTTTTCCTGATCACAATTACATTTTCAAATAATGAGTCATGCTACATAAATTCTGATCCGGGTCCAGTAATCCTCGATGGATTCTCGTCAGACTTTGATTAGTCATTACCGTTTCATAACAACTTTGATTCTTTTATACTGTAAATGATAGCTTGAGTATTGATACAGTTTTACTCGTTATCACTTTTGGCAAACCATAGTTAACTCCCAAATACTAAATAGGTATTCACGAAGAAACATACACAGCTTTGCGACTTCATAACTCCGAAACACTTCTCTTATATTCTGATGGGTATCTGCTGTATAACGAAGGTATTCTTTTATCATACAGGGCTAGATAACATGAAGTTGGTTAGTTTCCAGTGACAAGTCAGTGTATATTTAAACTATTATATCGCCTGTTGCGAAATATTCATCAGTTTGACTTCATTCTCTCAGCTCATACTTCATTTGTTTCCGGTTTCTGGGTTTCTACTAAATTCAAAAACATCCTGAAGGTACCAGTCACTCAAGTGTAATTCATGATGAAAACCTACTGTCGGTAATCAGTCAAACAAAGCCTTCATGATACCATTATATATAAAATCCCTACAAATGGCCAAGTGTGTTCGACAATCAATTACAGAGAGGGTTCTGCAAGTGATGTACCTATCAGCTTTCAGTTATATGCTGCGGTATCAACCTTACTTAATGGAAGTCGATATTAGAGTCATATAATAAAAAGTCTAATAGCTTAAAATACAAATATTCAGGCATTTACTGATTTATGGCTTTACTTTAGTTGCAGGCTACTTTTTTTAGTCATAAACAGGTGTATAGTAACATTCTACAAACCAAGCTCAACGGTTCTGAAAAATTTAGTAGATTTTTTTGCTACTTAAAGTAGGCACAGTATTAAGGTGAAATTTATTCCAACACGCCCACTTTTTATTTCATCTACGGTACTTCAGCGAAAGTGTGCCTATTGACCTGAATAGTAATATACAATGGTTATCCAGCCAATTAAATAAGTGGGAATTTCATCCCTAATGAATTCCAACTCCTTAGATTACCACACATTCAATCAACTTTTTTCTGAAAACTATGCATTGCCGTTTACATGTGAAGAAAGTTTTACTCTCTATCTTTTCTTGAAATAGATGACAACACTTTTCGATCCAGAAACCAACAATGTTTTTTTGATGCAAACGAAATGAAATCAAACTCCTATTCTTCACAAAACCGAAGTCTTACAAAGTATCGTCATAACGGCTCCATATCATCGTTGAGTCATGTGATTCATTCAAATAATAATAGTGCATTCGAAAATGAACATACTTCTAAGTCTGTTACCCAAGTAATTTCAACTTTTTTTTGTTGTATATGTCAATGTTTACTTTTAGCAAGTGTTTTGATGGAATTTATGCTCTCTAATATGAGTGAACTACTTATTATTAGTTTGATTTATGCTAGTTCAATTAACCTTATTAGTATGCAGCTGAAATTCCTCACGAAAATCGAACTCAGAACCTTCAGGAATAATATTGACCTATAACTGTTGCACAACTGGTTTGAAATTAAGTGGTTGGTACTGGCCACTGTCACTTACTTCATGAAATCATTCCCCAGTGACGTGTTTCTACCGATTTCTGAAATCTTCGTTTCAACTTTTAATGTACAAACGATATCCAGTCTCTAGTTGTTCTCATAATTACCTTACTTATTGATGACGACGGCCTTCTGAAAACACTGGTATCACCTCAGAATTACTTGATGATAGACTGGATTTGAGTTTAAGATGGTCCTACAATTTTCTCTATGACTAACTCATTAGGGAAAAATCAAGATGGTATAAGTATGTGTACTATCGAGGAAAATTGTCAATTATGGAGATGCACTTTTCATTTACGGCTTTTTCCACGAACGTATGCCATCCTAAAACACCAATATTTGTCATTGACACTTTATTGCCCCAGTTAAATAGAAAGTTCAGTATAGAATAACAACAGTAAAAGTTTCTGATGGATAAATGTATGAAACGTCAATTTAATCATGACCAGATAAAATTAAGTCGTCTTTATTCTTTTATTATTATAATGACTGTGCTTGACTTTTCTCTAGGTTTTTTTTATTGTTCTCCTACTAGCTAAATCCCACACCTACTTCTCTACCAAGCTCAAACAATACCTCACATATGACTAGTAGTAAAGCTACAAATAATTTGTCTACTCAATTAAGCAGACATGCTTCAATGCCTGGTTCAACTTCAAACACAGGAAAATACACACCTCAATCGATATCAAACTCAGGGAAAAATAACCATACCCAGTTAATGACCACTAGTATGAGCAGAGAGATAAATAATCCTGTTATCGTTAGAAGCAATAAAAATGCAAGTGCAGTAAGAAATACTTCTGTACACGTAAGTCAATTTTCATAACTCTAAGCCTCAATAATTTTGTTGTTTTACTTTAACTACTGACAAAAACATTCGTAGTATATGAGGTTGCACAAAATATTTCAAATTACGAGTTCGAAATTTGTCGTCATTCGATTTATATTTTTTTGCACTAACATTTGGCGAAATTCGAAAAATTAGTCTTTTCATTCTTGTTTGGTAAATCTAAATTATGAATTATGGCAACTTTGACTAATTTACTTTTGTACAAAGTACTACTTTTTTCATTGATACTTGTACTTCCCCATTGTTCGTTGTGCTAGACTGAATTGATCGACCTCTGTTAGCATGTAGGCTCCTATGCAGATGGTTTGATATTAC
>OX104134.1:32962588-33043844 GCA_944470555.2 Heterobilharzia americana
TGCTAATGAGACGACAATGGTGTATATCTTCTACAAGTCTGTTCTGACAAACACTCGTTTCTGGCCAGCGCTAACTTCTTACTTGGCGTCTGGTGAAAATAGTCCAATGGTGAACATATAGATTACCTCGAGGTGTACCCTGAATGTACAACTTAGTGTTAACGAAGAAAGGGGCAGCATCGAGAATGGTGACCTCAAGCCAATGATCAACCAACTGACCTTAGTTAAAGATAAGTTAATGACACTTTCATCATATGTGACACTATACTTGGTACACTAGAAATTCTGAAGAGTTCTAATCACTTTCATTCATCACTAGAGCTTAAAATAGAAAAGAATTAAGTTATAAAATTTCATTCCTAGGTGTTCTATTGACGAGGAGAGACAATGGCACACTGAAAAGGCTGATAAGCGTAGAAGCGACATGGAGTGAGTAGTTGACAAACTTCTACAGACTGAATAGAAGACGAAATGAGTTTTTTTAAACCCACATTTTGAAAAATGGATACCCATTATATTTCACTGAAAAAAATGTGAAACATAGGCACACTTTAACAACCATCAGCACCGCTCCAAAGATATTGTTCTTGAATTTAGAATTCAAGAAGGATACTGCTGACGATATTTTGAAAACCCATCTGGAAAGATTGATTCGTAAGACGTTTCATGCAGCAAACATATCATTCGCTTTTACAGTGCGGATATTGAATGGTTCAAAATGTAGTTTGAAAGAAACGGAATGCCTTTTGTAAACTGAAATCATTTGCATGAGTTGTAGAGTCAAAAGAAGTTGAAAAAACGTATCATTTACTTATAACAAAGAGAACCATCATGAAGAGTAGAGAATAAGTAGGATAAACTTGGATATTAATTGGTGTGTTTTGGTGATCCAGAACTACCCACACTGTAAACGGCTTCCAACCGATGGGTCATGGGTTCAAGGCTCGCTCCGATTGACAAGGTTTGAGCAACCAGGTAGTATCACTAGCCCTCATACAATAGGTGTGGCCTACTGTACGAATGCCCACAAAGTTGCTGAGGGCATTTTGAATTTGAACGTGATAAAAGAAATTAGCTAGGGTTGACAGTCTCATTGACTTAAAAGTGGAAGCAAACACAGTAATGTGTGGGATGTGGCTCCAAACTGTCACGTTTTTCAATGAGCACGTTATCATTTAATAACTGGGTTGCAGACTAATGGTTCATACTTTTTAAATTCTATCAATTGGTAGAGCATTCATCTAGTGTCAATCAGTGGTGACACCTTACTTTACATCGAAATTCGTTCACCGCACACGACACTATTACATCACGATTTAACTGAAACCGAGAATAAGAACAGACAGCAACTTACTGGCTCAAAGGCAAATATACACCACATAGACTTTCAATTTGAGATATTCCAAAGCAAGGGGAAACATTTGTTTATTACTCTAAAATACTATTGTTTCATCTTGAACAACTAAGCATGCAAATAAATAAATAAAATTCTGTTTACCAGCTTACACGAGGTGCTTTATCTTCATAAAGTCCATGAAGTACATAACGAATTAAAGATGTACAAACGGTGTATACAACCCATGGATCTCGGCAAGCCATATGCATATCTCTACAAAGCGATTGAACAAATAAGACGAAATTGATAAGTACTTGAGTTATTTCCAAATAGAAGTAAATTTCGAGTTAATTTTCTTCCTGTCAAATGTTACAATGACTTTCTGAATTAACACTGAAGGTTGTGGATGTGGTTCATTTCCTAAGCAATTCCAAAACTATGAGTGCGGGATTTTAATCTCACTCTGATGATTCTAGTCTGGACAACCAGGTAGTGTCAAAAATCCTCACATAGAAAGAGTATCTTACAGCCTGATACGTGTTCGAGTTGCATTTACAACATTACAGATATCAATTAGCATATCACTGAAATGTCCATCAGTAACACCCTTAGTTTAGAATTTATTTCCATTTCGATATCAATGTCCTGATTCATATAATTACAGCTATCTCACACATGTTGGTAGCCACATTAAGAAAGAAATTAGTGTATCCAAATAATCACCATGTGATTAGTTGTAATCACTGCTGGGAAAACAAGTTAAATCATCCAAGCACATAATGTACTTTAACGTTCAGACGTGTTATTTCAAAACATACTTTAGACTTCAAGTCAAAAGCATTGAGAAGTCATTAAAATGAATGCCAGATAATTGTTTCATTCTTATCTCGCACCACCATGAGGTTCACATTTTTCTATGTAAAACTAAGGATTCTGAAGCGTAAGAAAGACAAGTGTTTACTACTAATGGCTTTAACGCACGACAGCTATCTTAATTTCCTATAAGACCCCCCCCCTCAGTTGAAGTCTGTTCGATGTAAGATACTGTCTAGCTGATTACCTTCCTCCAACTACCAAGTAGAACAGCTAACTGTTTCTGTCAACCTGACTTCAAACTAATCAGTAAAGTGAACAAACTTTACTACTTTCTGGTGTATGATAATATCTTGTATTCAACAAAGTAATTCATGAAAAAGGATAACTTTCTGACTAGTTTTTATCAAAGATTTGGTTTGTAATGCACAACAAAGGTGTGTTAAAACACTGTTTAATCATAAAGACTGATTTTGTTAATCAAATTCTACTTAATTATATTTAATACTAGTCTACTTAATGCAGCACGCTGTGATCTAGTATCGTTTACCAGGTGAAATTTCAACATTTCACTACTCATAATTATATCATGGTACTCACAAATTTGCAGCTTCGCTGTTTACAGTTCAACTACTTTTCTCAGTCGGATTAGTTGGTAAAAGGATTTTCATATAATTAGAATAGGTCATGAGTCCTTCCAGTTACACGTGTCAGGAGTTGAACCCAACAACAGGTAACTGGTGATCAATCCCTACCTTCCCCTACCAAAAGCAGCAACCTAAAGGTGGTGGTAGGGCTTGCTTATCACAATGACCGAACGAGCTACGCTGGTGAAACGTTTATTCCCTCGATCCCCTAACATACCACAATGATCTGGATATTGGTGAGACAAAAAGCAGTTACCGTTACAGTGTAAACTTTTACGCTATGATGAGCTTCAAACGAAGAAGTCGTACTTTTAGCTGGATAGTAATGTGATAGAGGAAGGTGTTTCCCTTGGATGACTAGAAGCACTACGATGATGCTGACTTCCCAATGGAATGAGGGGCTAGAAAAGATCGACCCTAGAAGTAGCGAACTCTTCTACCCCCGAAGCATAATGGTATTGGGTCAACATTCGGATTTGCACATAACAAAGTAAACTATCGAACTTCTAGAAGGGCTATTTGTGACAGGCCTCAAATAGATGTCTCTTGGGCTCTTTGGTCACATTCCTCTACTATTAATACCGATTCCTTTACGGATACTTCAAGAAGAAACCGTTTAGGATGAAGGTAGGCAAAAGTAACAACCACACTCACAACTATATCAGTACTCAAGTTACTAGAGATCACTGTCCATCTCCCACGTTTTTAACTTCTAATCTGCCTTCACGTCTCTCAAAAAATATTCCTACAGTGTCCTTAATTTCTCCCAGGTCTACAGCTCTCAAAGACGATCTGAGTTCACAGAACAGCACCGATGTCTCCTGAAACCACGCTCCAAATTACGCATTAAAGCTTTTCATGTCCGAACCGTCCGTCCGATCGGCCAACAAGCTTTACTAGCTAAAACTCTAGCAACTTGGGTCAATATGGGGAATCCTCAAATTTCACCCTTCGAGTTCCTGAAAATTGAATGGCCAGTTCTCACGATCTTTCTGGTGTAGATTTGGCATTAGGTGCTACGGTAGAAAGTAATCTGCTCAACTGGATCCAAGTTGGCAGTTGCATATGCGCTGTTTGAATCGGTATGCAGTGTGAACTGAAAAGAATAGCGAAACTCTTTGTTTTCTCTTTATAACCTCTACTCACACACCCACTGAGTGAATTCCAGAAGTGAAGGATAAGTTCTACTAAAAACGATTTAGCCTTCTTCTGAAAGCCAAGCGCCCAGAGGTGGTAGTTGTTGCAGGTAGTTCCAATGCTTAAGTAGGTGGGCTAAGTCAGACAAAAACGCACTTCAGTGGTACTTTGAAATCTAGGCCGACGAAAAATAACGATGATCGCCTCCTACAACTGTGCTCAAACAACCACCAATTTCTAGGAAGCAAGAACTCCAAACATAAATAGAGAAGTTCGCGTGATATCCACAGAGCTCGACACAGCGGGGGACACAAATAGACCACAATGCTATCAGTCATCTCTGCAGGGGGTCGGTGGACGACTGCAGCACCTCGTTGGACAGTGGCCATGCATATATCTGCGACTACAGAGACGTAGGAGGACTGCAGCAACAAGACCATTACGAGCGGAGATTGACGACGAGAATTGTCGGCATATAACAACGTCTCTCATATGGAAGGAGATTGGCATCATTTGCAGTCTGTCGTGAAAACAATATAAATGCCACAACTGATCCATAGTAAGAGGTCGGTGGATTTCAGCAGTTTCTTCTGAAATAATGAATGTCAGTGCATTCCTTCCTGCAGGTTCATAGGAAACGAGGAATGGAAGTACTCAAACGTAAACAGGCAGGAAGTCTCTGTAATGACTGTGAGCAGTGGTCGGTGGCAAATCCTTGAGTATGAAAAGGCACCTGTGATAGATAACAGCAGACGGTTATTTAGACTAATGATGCCACTGGGAATAAAAACATCAATCCTTTTTGAGAATACAGCAGTGAACCACGGTCTGTAATTTACTCCCAAGGAAGAAAACCGAAAAAGGGGTATAACGTTAACATTTAGTTGCAAAATATCAAGTCAGTTTCTAAATAGAACTCTAAGATTAACTCTCCAATTCCTGCAGACGTAGAGAAGGCTGTAAGTAATGTGAAATGAATAACAGAACCAAAGCTCAAAGAAGTCAAAAGTATTTAGGGACGGCAGTAAAGGAAAACCGATTGCATTAACAAAGACAGAAAGACAAAACCAACGTATAACCTCGCACACAGGTGTATCGGTTCCAGTTGCCACACTCTAAAGTAGTATACAAGAAACGGGTATGCAGAATAAGAGTGATTCCAAAGTAGACATACTGTGTCAGAGAATAAACAAACTTAAGACAACGGTTAATGCAAATATTCAAGCTTTAGATGTCAACAAGTGAATACATTTGGGCCATTGTGACCGACTTTCAGCCACTCACCAAGACTCCTCAGCCACTAATTCCTTTTGTCTCAGGGACCCCAACCAAGCATCTAGTCTACATCTCCTCACATAGATTAGACCAACAGTTAGAGACTTAGTTGACTGATGTCACGTCTTGGTCTAACCACATTGAACCCAGTTCCAACCCAATCCAGCCATACCTAGCATGACACGTCGAGGTAGGAAGTAACTCAGCGTGCACAGAACATGTCAAACATACTCAGATTTCTGCTCAACGCGTTTAGAGGACCTGTATTCTGTCAGCATCTCCACCTAGCAGGATAGTATCGTCTGCATACTTCAAGTCAGCCAGATGACCTTCAGGTAGCAGGCCAGTCCCCGTGACGACAGACGTACCTAAAGTTATGTCCACTAGTAAGTTTATGATGAAGTTAAATAGGAAAAAAACAGCAGGCATCCCGTGGAGGACACCATTAGTTTTCTTCGATTCTGATGAAAACTATCCATAACCCCTTATAAAGCTGCGTGAGTTCGGATCGAGAGCTTTGACTAGTGGTACGTACTTTCTTGGTACAACTTTCACATCCAGGCACCAACACAACACCTTACGGTTGAGAGAGTCAAATGCCACCTTTAGGTCAAGAATACTCCAATTGTCAGCCACCAGCCAGTAGGTATCAATGTGTTCCAGAACCTGTTACATGGTGAAAATCTGATCTACGCACCCTCAATCAGGTCTGAAATCCCCCTGGTTTTCTCGAGTTTGCTGTTCTGGAGCTCCAGTTAGACGTCGGATAATCATGAACCCTACGATCTTGGATACAATAGTGGTCAAACTAATTGTCACAAGACTTCTGTCCCTTCCTATAGACTGGGATGATCAATGAAGTAGACCAGTCTGGTGGCACCACCTCTGATTCCTATACACTACCTAGTACCTCCGTCAACCTAGTCAGTAACTCCCTACCTCCGTCCTTGAAAATTGTAGGTGTCAAACTGCCAACTCCTGCTGCTTTTCATCGTTTCAGGTTCGACACAGCTTTCTCAACTCCAAGGAGTTGGAGGACCGACATCTACCTAATATTCATATTGAGGTTAGATGTTGAGCAATTGAAACGTTGCTGAGGTCCAATTGAGCTGTGCTTCAAAGTATTCTATCCAACACACTAGCCACCTTTCCAGGAGGTTATCAGCGTCTCATCCTTTTTAGTTACGGTTTCACTCACCATCTTCTTTTTGCCAGCATCCTTAATGACTCTGAATAGTTGCCCGGTGTTACCCAACGTTGATGTCTCCTCTATTTCTCGTGATCATTGCAAAGACTCTTCACCAACTTACTTTTAAGTTGCTTTCGCTCTTCATCGTAGTCAGACTCAGCTTTAATCAGTCTTCTCGCATGACGTTGCAGAAATCCAATGAGATTTAATAACCTTTGGTGTAGATTACCAACTGTCTTCACCGCTGTTTCTACAGCACACTGAATATCACACCAGATTTCTTTGGATGAGCATTCCTGGTCACGTTCAGATAAGTGCGTAGCTAGCTTCCTCTATAAATGGGTACTTGATATCCTCATTTTCCATCCGAACATAGATAGACCTCACTGCCTCCCGTTTTCCTGCGACAGTAAGGCATAGACATACATGAGCCCGTACAAACAGGTACTCCAGAAAGAAAAGCAATCCCCTAAGGATCCTCTCCAACGGCAGCTTATTGCGATATGATCTGCGCGCATTGTTGGTTTGATGTTGGCGGACCCCGTGTAAAACAGAATCACTCTCTTCTTATGTCTAAAGTTAGTGCTGTTCAGAAACAAGTGATTTTGGGAACAAAATTGCAACGGATGATCACCGTTGTCGGTTCATTGGCATGGGATTCCGTAGATACCTTCAAGACACCTTTTGATTGGCTCAGTTATGCTACTTGAGCGTTCAAGTCACCTGCGAATATGACTACATCTGAACGTTTCTTTCTGTAGCAAAATTGACAGCTTTTCATAAAATTCATCCTTTGCACTATCCGAACTACAGATGGTGGGTGTAAAGATGGAGATTACAAATAGGCATCAGTTAGTTTCACGATCCTTCCTAGTTCTTACAGATCCATTCAGTCGAACAGCACATAGATGTCTATTAACTGGTATCCACTTGAGAAGCGCACTTTCTGTCCTACAGCCCAATGCTATGTTTACACCAGCGAGAGCTAGCCACTAGGTCTCCAGATACTCTTAAGATGAATTTTAGAGATTCACTATTATGACCAAGTTAAAAACCACACTCGGGTTATGTATGCATGTCTGAGAAACAGTGTACATCCTAGGCTCAAGATTTTAGCGTTCTGGTGGGCGATGCATGATATCTGATTTTGCGTTGAGTTCGGACGATGAAAACCATCATATGAAGTTGACAACGGGGGCTTAAGAGACTACGAATGAGGTTTCGATGATTTTGATGGTTGAAAGTGGGCAGAGTGAGGTTGAAGAAATTATAAGAGGCTCGATACTGGTATCAACAGAAGAAGGCAATGGCGGAGGATAGGTTACGATTGATTCAATCTTGTATAATACTGGAAGCATAAGGGTGGTTGACACTTCTCTGCTCCCAATACCGTGAAAGTTGTTTCTGAAATGGACCTTAGAAGAGGATTTTTGACCACAGAACCCATGGAACACCTGCTCGAGGCCTATCACACATAGCTTTTTCAGGACTGTTAATATGAGTTTTGATTGCTCTAACGCCTGATACACCAAACCTAACCACCGGCACCGAACGACCGTAGGGCAGAGTGGAGTCCTCTATCTTTGGGCAAACCTTTTCTAACTCATAGGGAAGTCAGCATCATCGTAGTGCTTCTAGTCATCCAAGGGAAACACCTTCCTCTATCACATTACTATCCAGCTAAAAGTACGACTTCTTCGTTTGAAGCTCATCATAGCGTAAAAGTTTACACTGTAACGGTAACTGCTTTTTGTCTCACCAATATCCAGATCATTGTGGTATGTTAGGGGATCGAGGGAATAAACGTTTCACCAGCGTAGCTCGTTCGGTCATTGTGATATACAAGCCCAACAACTACATCAAAGCAGCAGCTAACGGTCGGTTCCTACTAGATAGGTTGCCACCAAATCCAAAAATAGGCATCCGAAGTACAACAATAGGCTAAGATAGGTTAGTAGCAGAAGTATTTCATGACAGCGTTAAAGGGAAATCAGTTGGATTAACAAAGACATTAGCTAGCGTATGAAAATCAGATGTGATTCTCTCGGAATCCCCTCTATCATTTATTGTCCAAGTCTTCAAGAAAAGAAATAAATTCAGCAACAATAACCACAAAATAAATCTATTTGACCAAAATGCCATCTAAGATCTTAGCTCCGATAATCATTAAACGTCTACATAAAGCTCATGAACAACAAAACACAGAAAACCACGAGTTTGAAACCTGGTTCTGGGTTTATCCACTAGATATTTACCCGAAACCACATTTTGAACCCCGCACAGGAACACTTACTAGCACTCAGCACTAGCCAAATTCCTTGAACTGAAGGTGGAAATTAACTATAACGACTGACAGGTCATATGGCAGTTTCTGCAACTAAAAGGTGTGTTCCGTAAATATATCACTCTGTTCGAGCAACCGAAAATCGTCGCCTCTGTGTGGATGTTTTCTATCGGATATATGGCTGAAATGTTTTAGAGAACACTCATTTTAATATGGTTTATTTTTGCGTATTTTTGCTGGGTTCCTGTTTTTCTAATCTAAAGGACTCGAATCGACTAGTTAGCCATCGGTAGGTATTCATTCGGCAGATAAATTTTGTCTTATTTTATCGATAGAATCCTTAAGCCAAAGAATGTGATCAGTGAGTGAATTTGTAGTTTTGAATGCTACTATAATTTCGGTTTTACTGAGAGTAGTATGTAGGGTTCCATATGAAGGAAAGGGTACAATAAACCCTATGATGAAACACTTTGGGGCACATGTCATTGCAGTTACATCTTCAGTAATCAGCAAAAAGACTTAATCCATCAAAGACAATGCAAAATTCAGATAGTGAATAAATAATGAAGACATATTCTTGTTTGAACTTGTTTCTAAATATTTCTATGTAGAATAGAATTGGATGATTATAAGTGTGATAACTGATTAAAGCAGGGAATTTACTAACTGTTCAAAAACTAAGATGTTACAATGAGAAAAGAAGTAAACTAACCTTTCCAACAAATTTGCATCACATATTCTCTCCATATCATTCGAATCACAACTCTTTTCCACAACACTTGAGGGAGACCGTTTTGGCTGGTTTTATTACTTTTGAAATTTTTCCCACGATGATCAGAACTCCCACGTTTAGATACTTCACTGCTATTGCCACCTCCATTCCCTTCACAATCTTCTTGTAACTCTTTCTCTTCATCAACTGTTTCTTTCGCCCATCGACGGCGTTGCAGCTGTAAATGATAAGCCAATTCACTAGCGTGTCTTTGATCAATTCTACGATTTCGAACACATGCATCTAAACACCAAACAAAGCGATGTATTCTATCAGGAACACACAAACGATCGATTTTAGCTTCATTCAAGCTCATTAATAGATCAAAACGTAATGTACAAAGAGTGGCAGAAGCAACCGAAGGTTGATTAGGCATAAAAGCTAATGGGATATACGGGATGGATGGATTAACGGGAATCTGTACTTCTAAATGTTTCTCTTTACTTGACGTACGAAGCCGACTTCGCTTGGCTGCTGGTTCATCAGTTTCCTCAGTTGAATTATTGGATAGGTTGCTACCAGTCACTGAAGTGATTTGCTGTTCCATAAGTGCATAGGCTGATTTTTCATATTTTGTACATTCATCTCGAAGAATACTTATAGTCTAGAATGGAGGAGAGCAGAAAGCAAATGTGTAGAAAATTAGGTGAATGACATCATCAGTAAGACATTACGTACAATCGATTAAAGTACATCCTATTATCTACAAAGGTGTGTCAATGATTTTATTAAACTGTACTCCATAACTTGAAATACATGAAAGATAAAGACTTAAAATCACATTTCAAACACTAAACGTGATTCCTCAACAAACAATTATGAATGATATATGACTACCATTATTTTATTATTTGTACTTTGTGTTCCTAGAGCGACACAGGGCTTCAGTAGCCCGCTTCCATCGCACTCTGTTCTCTGAAGTCCTTTCAACCTCCCTCCATGACTGACCACAAGCTTTCATTTCTTCCTCACACCATCTCCTCCATGTTACCCTCACTTCAGACACCCAATTCGTCGTTCCCCCCTCGCATTCCACTCGACGGCCTGGCCTGACGCCTGATGTCCCCAATCGGTCTTCTCAGTGTATGCCAAATCCAATCCAAACCATTCCATTTCCACTTACTTCTGCATATTTATCGGCCGACGGGTTCTTGGTTGGTTCACTGCCAGTCAGCCAGCCAGAGTTCCCTTGTTGCTTATTCTTACTATTCTCGCCATCTGATATTCAGTGTCAGTATCCAATGAATGTAGGTGGCAGCTGTTGATGAATGTCTGTAGTTTGCTGTAAATGCTTTTCGTGAGGCGCCAAATTTCTGAACCATATAGCAGCATTGACTTGACGTTGGTGTTCAAACTCGGATCTTGTTCACGCTTTATGTTCAGTGCAGTGCAGTAGATCTCCACACTGATTTCAGGTTAATTAAGGCCTATCCTGATGACTTTTCGATCGTGGTTTTGACACCCTTATCTGTACCTGTGCCACCTGTAGTTCAAATGATATTGCCTAGGAAGGTAGGTGAAAGAGACTACTTCACTCAGCTTTCTCCCGTTCATGCTGATTGGTGCTTGTTGTTCATGCTGTTGATGGTTGGATATCTTCATCACCTCCGTCTTCTCTACATTCACTCGAAGTCCCGTTTCCGCTGCCTCACCTCTTCTGTCAACTTGTTGGTTTCTGCCTGTAGATCTTCGAGTTTGTGCGACGTAAGTCAATAGACATAAATCATCATCATCATCGTTGGGGGGTGAAATCCAAATTTTCGTCTGAGGTCTTTTCTTCATCGGTTCAGCCAGCGTATGCCCCACTTCTCACTCCTCACGGTTTGCTGCATCATCCAGTTCAGTCGAGTCGACCACAACCAGGAAGATGATGGGTGATAGTAGACAGCCTTGTCGTATCTTACTCCTCTCTGTCTTTACTTCAAAGGCGTCACTGAGCTTCCCATTGTGAATCATATGGCATATGATAAGTGTGATACGAGGATGAAACAGCTGTCTAGTGCTCCCAGATTTTCAATGGTTCCCCAACTGATATCAGTCCATGATGAATACTACTTCTAAATTAAGAATCCCCTTTCATCTCAAAAATGTGATAAGTGTTTGTAGCACTAAAACCGTAGTTTTGAAGTAACTTCCAAATTACTTCTCGTTCGACGCTATTGAAGCAAGGCCTTTTCAACGTCGATGAAGTTGAGGTAGAGAGTTGACTGCCATTCTATACTCTGTTCTATGATGATGCGTAGGCTAGCATTGCAATTTGATCCGCACATGATTTGTTCTTCCTGATGGCAGCCAGCCAGCCTGTTACGGTCGTAATTTTGAATGCAGAGCACTTTTTAGTCTCTGCAAGGTGATGCGGCATAATATTTTGCTTGCTTGGGGTGAACAGTTCTTGCAAAGACTTAGGTCTCCGTTGTTTGGGAGTTTCACAATGTAGCCCTTCTCCTACTCGACATGTACCTCCCCTGTTTAAATTCCAAACCTTCTGCAGTGGATATGTGTGAGCATGTCCGTCGCTGTTGTCTCTGCGTCTGTTTTCACTGCTTCTGGTGGAATTCAAACTGGTCCCACTGCTTCCTCGGATTTCAGCAGTTTTATGGCATTCAGGACTTTTTCTTTCGTCGGACTGCTTGTGCTTACTGATAGTTCTTTGGCTGAGCTGCTGGTTGTATTTCTGGACGAGTTGCATTTGGTGGTGGTCGATTCGAGAGCTTTTGAAGTAGTTAGCTTATCGTTTCCTCTGTGTCTCCTCTCTGGTGGTAACTAGGTTTCCTTCACTATCTTCCACTGATTTCGCCTGCGTTGCTCTTTTCAGATGGTAACTTGGTTATTTGATTTAATGTTGTCAGGTCTCTGTCTCTCTTATCTGCAGCCTGTTCTGCTTCACTTGCCAATGTGTATTTTGTCTTTCTGAGCACTCTTCTTCACTTCTTTGTCCAGCGTAGTGTTTTATACCTCGTACTCAGTTCTTCTTTTCGTTGTTCATCCCTGCTGCACTGCACTGCACTGGTTCATCTGTTGCTTCACCATCTTCCTCTCCCTCCTCTATCAGCTTCCATGTGTCCACCCACATCTATTCATTGTCTTCTCTCCTCTTCCTTTCTAATAAGGTTGTGCAGGTTTATTTCCACACAACTTTCAAAGAGTTCCAGTGTTATTCCACTCCCGATCCTTCATGGATGTTGCTCAATATCTCCCATCTTTTCCTGATGACTGACTGACGTGAAGATATCCTTTGAAGTTTCATCCTTCACTTCACTTTCTGTTCTGTGTGTTCAACTTCAACTCTAGTCTATCACCATCTTCTTCAAAGGCTTTCAACTTCATTTTGAAGGCAGCTTCCTTACACTATTCAGTGAGTGGTGTGAATCTACCTACATCTGCTCCTCTTCTTCATCTCATCTTGTGTCCAGTAGGCAGGCTGCGTCTCCACTTTCTTCACATTGACATGCAGTCGATCTGATTTTTAGTGTGTCTCGTGTCTGCTGATATCAAATCCATGTCGCTGCCTTGTGAATATCCTTGTGTTTGCACACACTGCCTCGCCTCCAATCACCAAATCACTAAATGCTCAGGAGTCTGCAAACAGTTCTCCATTCTCATTCTTCATTTCACCGAGTGCTTCTCAACCCATGTTTGGTTCTCTTCCTGTGTTGTCTGCTCCCAGTTTAACATTCATGTCACCCACTCATCAGGATTTTGATGTCGCCATTCAAGATGGTGTCTTGTCTAGTACTGATTGCAATTGTCTGTAGAATTCCTCCTTCTTCTCTTCATCTGCATTATTTGAAGGTGCGTAGTGTAGTGTAGCATTGTATGATTGTGACTTTCCTTCCTTTCGAGTTGAATCCATCTTGCTGTCATGATTCTGATCGTTGAGGAGATTGGTGTCCACTGCATGAGAGACAGTCTTCGATGCTGTTGGGGACATCATGATAGTCACTCGAAAACTCAGTGTGCTGGTGATTGTCATTAGGGTGACAATATCGGGGTAGATTAATTGACTCCTCTCCAATTGAAAGTTTGGAGAGTCCACTTCCATTCCATCTGCATTCGCAGATTCCTAGCACTTCCATGCCATACATTCTCATCTCTTTTGCAATCTGGACAGCCTTGCTAGGTTTATACATGGTGTGGACATTCCATGTTCCCATCCTTACTTCGCTTTCACCATCTGGGGTCATTTCGTCTCACTGATTCTAGCGAAGAATAAGTTTATTTCTATTTTTTATATTTTGTTTGTGCTTTGAAGTTTGTTTAGCGATTTGGATTGGTTTTTCGGGGTAGGGCTGCTAGCCCTATGCCCAACCTTCCCTCTCTATCCGGGCTTAGAACGGGCTAGTAACTAGTGTACTGGTTAACCAGACGAGGTTGAGATATGACTTATTGGCAAGTATCAAAGTAATTTTTGTGAGAGATTGACAGATGCTGACACCAAAAGTGAGGAGTGCCCTTTTCTATTGATCTGTGATTGTCCCTATTAGTGAAAAACTTAGTTACTGTCGTTTTACAGCAATTATCCGGCATTCATTCGCGAAACAAGATGAATATTCACTAACTGCGCGAAAGCGGTAGTTGATTAAGTGGGTTAGAAGGATAAAGACAAGCTTTGATGTGTGTCCGTTCCAGTCTACGCGCAACTAATAGGCTATAAGGGAACGAAAAGTGAGTTATGCTATGACTTTTATGCATGTATCAAAAAGTAAATAATACTATGTCGCTGTGTTTTATAAATCAAATAAACAAATCTAATATGGAGTTAAATGCAACCCACAGTGCCCAAGTTTTACATCTGTATTAATGAAAAAAGTAAAATGTATTGTCGTCTCCTGAATCTTCAGCAGATATGACTATATGTAAACAACCTTATAAGTTTACTTTTCCGAATCTTATAAAGCTAGTGAAATATAGTCACCTTATCATATAAAACTTGACCTTCTCCAATCATTTCAACAATTCGCACAATTGATGGATCACGTCTACGTCGACGAGGTGGCCAATAGAGTATAGGGACAAGATCAGCTGTAGTTGAGGCGGTGGACATAACTGACATTGAAAGAGCATCCAAAATAGCAGAAGACCATGTGGATTGAAATGTGGCTACAACTTTGTCTAATTCTTCTTGGAATCTATTGAAAAATCAATTGGAAAAGTAAGAACATGAGTAAAACGGAGATTAACCAATCAGAAGAAGACAGGAAAAATAACTAGATAAGAAATAAGTAAAATGAGATCATATACACTACCCATGAGACAATCACTGTCTCAATCTACTACGGAAGTCACAGACGCAAGTAATCCAAGCTAACAGTAATTACAGAACAAGAACGAATGTCGTCAAAAAACATTCAGACCATAGTAGTTACGGCTGTTTTACTGAAGAAGTTGGGGACTACACAGTGAAAACATTTAGAAAAATTTTTTGGTTTTTTTAAACACGCTAAGATTCTTTCAGTAACTATTTTCTTATGATAAATGCTGGAATTATAATTTACTGCAGCCATCGTCTTAAATGAGACCTAAAAATTAAAAGTAAACTCATCAAAAACACTCTGGAAGTAATTACATCTTATAGCATTTACAGTCTTCGGCTTACACAGTGCCGATATGCAAGGCATGACTGATGATCTGCGTTATGTGAACAAGTGTAAACTTAACGGTCAGAGACTGTAGACCAAGTGGCTCAAAATCAAACCTCATTTCCACTTAAATTGCAATACCACATGTCAACTGGATTTTTATGAATATCAGCACTATTTTCCTGTTATTGACTTCTCCTTTGATATGGGGTGTGACAACCTGGACGCTGTGTAAGTCTGTGTTTACGTCTTATATGTATAAAAACAAAATATTTCAACGGGTAACATCTGAGTTTTTTCTGAAAACAACTATTTATTAAAATCTGAGTGCATCTAATATCTAATCTCGGTTATCGACCTAAGTTGATTGGCTATCTGGATCAAAATCAAAGATCACCATCTTCATGTGATAATATACCAACTGGGACATTTGCGCTTTAAAGTTTTATTATGCCAGAAATAAACTCACAAACAGCATACGAGTTCATGTAATGAACTACTTGACACACCGCCTCAGACTAATGATGCAACCCAACTCAATACTCACTAGTTGGTATGGGATTAAAACCTATCACTATAAAGTAGTCTCAAGATCAATAAAACAGGAAGATTGACTGGACAGTGGTAAGAACAAATGTAGCTCTTGCCACAGTGAAATAATTCCAGAGTGGTTGGGTTTTAGACAGAGGAATTCGTCCATTTAACTCAATGCGATGGTAATAAGGTAAGTTAAATGGACGACGGTAATAAGGTGTTTCCCGACCGATAGCTGCTAACTTGACGTGGTGGTTGGACTTGCATATCACAATGACCGAACGAGCTATGCTCGTGAACCACTTGTTCTCAGAAAGGTCTGTTGGATAGTGGTTAGACGAAAAGCAGTTACCGTTGTGGTGTAAATTACTACACTATGATGGGGCTGAGAGCGAAATCGTACTGCTGCTAGCTGGATGGGGTGTGACAGCAGTAAGGTGTTTTCCTTGGATGACCAGCAGTCCCATGCTAATGCTGCCTTCTCAGTGGAAGGGGAGGGGGGTTAGAAAAGGTCAGACCCAAAAATAACACACTCCACCATGCCCCACGGTCTGCCGGACCGGCGGTGTTGGTTCATTTGTCGTTTCTTTTCCACCATCCGGCCACAAAAATACAAAAGTTCAAAATAACCACACACAAAAAGCTGGCTGTGACAGGCTTCAAGCAGATGTCCGATGGGCTCTGCGGTCACATAAATCTCTTTCAGGTACCTTAAGAAATAGCCTTCCATGGTGTGGGCAGCCGGGAAGTGTCAACCACCCTCACAACTCTGTCAGCACCCAAGTTTCTTCAGACTGCTATCCACCTCCCCCATCATTACCTTCTAATCTTCCTTCACATCTCTCAACTAACGATACATCATCTTCAATTTCTCCTAGCTTTGCAGCCTTCGACAACGATCTGAGTCCACAAAACAGCATCCTTAGTCTCCTTAAACCACGCTCCAAATTACATATTGGAGCCTTCAATGTCCGCACCCTCCGTCAAATTGGTCAGCAGGCTTCGTTGGCAAAGACTTCAGCCACATGGACCAGAGATGTGTGCTGTGTTTGTGAGACTCGCATACAGGACCCAAGTGGGGTTACTCACCTGACCTCTTCCGACTAATCTGGTGAATCCGCAAAATTCACCCTTCGAGTTTCTAGAGATTCGATAGCTATTTCTCATGGTCTTGCAGGTGTAGGGATAGCACTAAGCACTAGGGCAGAAAACTCACTACTAAACTGGATCCCAGTTGATAGTCGCCTCTGCACTATCCGACTGAACGGCACAGTGAGAACTAAAAGGACTAGTGAGACTCGCCGTTGTCTCTTTGTAATCTGTGCTTACGCACCCACTGACTGCAGCTCGGATGAAGTAAGGGACGAGTTCTACCGTAAACTGTCTAGCCTCCTCTCAAAAGCCAAACGTTCGGACGAGGTGGTTGTTGCAGGTGACTTCAACGCACAAGTCGATAGACTGAGTGAGGCAGAAAGGCACTTAGGTGGCACTTTCGGAGTCCCAGCTGAACGTACAGATAACGGTGATCGCCTACTACAACTATGCTCAGATAATCGCCTATTTTGAGCTAGCACCAATTTCAGACATAAAGGAAGACACTATCTGACGTGGTGTCCACCAAGCTCAACTCAGCGATGGACACAGATAGACTACATTGCTATTAGTCATCGCTGGAGAGGATCGGTAGAAGGCTGCCACTCATTCCGGAGTATGTGTTTGGATAGCGACCATACGTTAGTCTGAGCGTGTACATGCCTACGTCTCACTGGACGTAAATAATATTTGGCAACAAAACCACTACGAGTGCTGTTGGACAACGAAAACACCAAAGCCGTGTTCAGAGAGAAGTTGGCTAGGCAGTTATTGGAACAAAAGACCATCACTCATCCAGAAGTTTGGTGCCACCTTTAGTCTTCTGTGAAAGCAGAGCTGAAGACCGTAGCCGACTCCAGAATAGTGGCTAAAAAGAGCCAGTGGATATCAGCAGCTTCTTCTGAACTAATGGATGCACGTGAACGCATCCCTACAGGCTCTGAGTACAATAAAGAGCGAGCGCAACTAAAAAGTAGGTTGAGAAAAAGTCTATGCAACGACTGCGAACAGTGGTGGGGAGTGAAGGCTAAAGAGCTGGAAAAGGCAGCGGCGACTGGTAACAGTAGACAGTTATTTAGACTTATTAAGGAAACTGGGGGGAAAAGGTCAGTAACAGTTAGTGAGGCTGTAGAAGAGAAGGACGGATCTGCGATTCACTCGCAGGGCAGACGACTGGAACGATGGGCAGAACACTTCGAGGAACAGTTTAAGTGGCATCCAGCCACCACTGAGTTGCCCGCTATCCAATCGGATCCTGAATGGAACGTTGAGATAGACCCCCCAACACTTGCAGAAGTCGAAAAAGCAGTAGGTAACCTGAAACGAGGAAGGGCGGCAGGACCAGACGGACTTACTACAGAGGTACACAAGCATGGTGTCAAGGTGCTCTTAGTCAGGTTGACGGAAGTGTTAACCAGTATATTGGAATCAAATACGATCCCCTCTGACTAGTTTAAAATCACTGGTTACCCCAGTCTTCAAGAAAGGCGAGAACTCCTCTTGTGATAACCACAGAGGAATCAGCCTGACGGACATAGTGTCCAAGATCCTAGGTTCTATAATTCTTCGACGCCTGAGTGGAGCTCGGGAACACCAAGCCCGAGAAAACCAGGTAGGCTTTAGACCCAGCTGTAGGCGTATCAACCAAATATTTACACTGAGCCAGGTTCTGAAACATAAACACGGCTACCGTCGCCCCGCAATAGCTGCATTTCTCGACCTGAAGGCGACATTCGAGAAGTCTTATGGCAATGTCTCTCACTGAAAGGCGTGCCGAGTAAGTACATCACTTTATTGAAGGCTCTCTACTCGAACACTTGTTGGCGTGTTAGAGCCTATGGTGAGATGACCATGGAGCTATGCTCATCGAGTGGTGTCCGTCAAGGGTGTCCACCCTCTCCATTCTCATTCAATTTCATCATAGATATCTTAATGGAGGTCTCCATCTCATCACCTGATTATACAGACGTTGACCTAATCGCAGGCGAATTTCCCTTAGACCTAGAATATGCAGATGACATAGTCGTGTTAGGTGAAGACGCTGATAAGATGCAGAGTCTTCTGAACACTTTGAGTAGCAATCTGAGAATGTTTGGGATGCGTTTTTCACCACTCAAATGGAAATTGTCGCCCCAGGATTGGTCTTCAACGGTGCCCCACTGCGGCTAACAATAGAGAGTGTAGTGATTGAGTGTGTCGACCACTTCACTTACCTGGGAAGTAGGATCAGCCCTGGTGGCTAGCTCAGTGGCCGATGAAATCTCTGCACGGATACAAAAAGGTCAGTTGGCTTTTGCCAACTTACGCCACCTATGGCATGGCGCCTCCGTGATGTCCGTTTGTCTGTTAAGGGTTGCGTGTACTGCACAGCAGTCCGGTCTGTTCTACTGTATGGTTGTGAAACATGGCCATTGAAGGTGGAAGACATGAGAAGGCTTCAGGTGTTTGACTACCGTTGCCTTCGTAGTATAACGCCGTATTCCGTGGTGTCACCACATGACTAATGCACAAGTTAGGAGTAGAGTTCTAGGGAGTATAAGTAAGTCTGCTGACGAGGTTATGAACCTTCATCAATTGGGATGGTTGGGACACGTACTATGTATGCCTAGTCGCCGATTGCCTCATCACACAACGTTGGCCGAAGTAGGTCCAGGCTGGGAAAAGGCCCGAGGTGGCCAGACATGGCACCAATGTATGCAGTTTTTGTCTGTTGGTTTGAGCCATGTGAGGCAATACAGACTAGCCGGTTGGAGTCATGTGGGATAAGAGGAACCATTGGTTGCAGACTTTAAGTGATCACATGGTTCAGAACCTATGTCAGTGGCGCAGATGTATGTACACATTATCCTCATTTTAACGACGCTATACCGAACCTCACCATTTTCTCATTCTTCCTTTCTCTCTTTTCGTACTTTGCACTTATTTTGACTGGGTTTTCTTATCTTCATCTTGCAGTTCACTGCCTTTTTACTTGATGTACTGATATGAGCTGTGGCAACTGGGACCGTTACGCAGTAATGCCTGCTCCTATGTTGATATTGATGATGATGAATAAGGTGTTTCCTTTCAATAATTGAGAGAGGAAGAAAACATACGTTAAGAAAACTGTCTATTTTCCGTCTTATTACATCTATCCACTTCCTTGAACAGGGTTGGTAGAACAATTCAAAATCAAACAATTGAAATGCTATTTGTAACTAACTTCCAACAAATATCTTTTGGCCACTGTCTACATAACGTACGTTGTAAATGTCAAAGCTCAACAACCAAGTATGGAATCATGTACTGACACCTGCTTTGCCATGACTGTGTTACTACCTGGTTACCTTAACCTCGTTAAGCAAAACGGAGTTAGCACAAGTTACCCAACAGCTGAGAGTCAAATGTCTAATCTAGTGAGCCACAGCTCCATATGTATGCGAACGAATGAATTTTAAAATTTTACTAACTTACTTGTGAGGATGTGCAACCCAAATATGACGCAGGACTGGCAAAGGAGCATCATCATATAAATATTTGTTGTCGACAATCAAATTAACATGCCTTTCTTTAATTGAATTCATCTTTCCAAGAACCTGTGTATAAACAAAGGAATATATATATATATATATATATATATATATATATATTAGTTTGAGGTTTGGTGGAGTTTAATGATTTTTAAGGTTGTACTTATCACCAACTGACATCAGTTAGAGAACCATTGAAAACCTAAGGGCACTGAACACCTGTTTCGTCCTGGTATGGGACTCCTCAATGGTGCGCACTCCCGACACCTCCAAGGATCGAGCTTAGGACCTTCAGGTTTTGTGTCAAGCGTGTCAACCATTCGGCCATCTGGTCCGAGTTCAATGGTTCGCAGTTCTCTACCAAGGAAGGTTTAATTTTTGGCAATTTTTATCTCATTTTAATATCAAGGCAGGTGTGAAAATGTATTTTTCCGCCTTATCACTTTATTTTTCAAAGCTTGTATCATCTTAACCTATTTACCTTGCCCACTATATTTCAACTTTCATATAAAGTAGCTGAGCAGGTAAATGTGTGACCGGATTGTTCGAAATGCGCTGCGCAAATACAACACATTTTTCAGATAACTTTCATCTTATTATTAACATTATGCAAATAGCGATCTAACTTGGAGAGCCATGATTCTTCGTATCTGGTTGTTGCGGCCAGAACACGGGAAGTGTAAAAAAAGTAAAGGAAATATTTGATGTGCTTGTTTTCTTCAGTATAAGGATAACTTAATAGACATCAGTGGCGACAAAGCAAACATTTCAAAAGCTTACTTATTACGACCACACTAGTAAAGGTTGTAACTCAGATTGAACCAAGTCAGAATAGTCGACTGGGTAGGAATAAAATCTGGGTTAACTGTCATATTTAGAGAAATCGAAGTACGATGCTTTTATCAGGTTGTCATTACACTAACTTGCAAGAACAATAAAATTTCCGTAATTTTCATGAAATATGTCACGTTTCTGGCTGCGATATGTCTGTGTTCCATGGTCTGAAAGGATGAAGATTTGATTGATCCACCCACGTTTAGGTCAGAAACCTGGTTTTCTCGAGCTTCATTCAGGCGTCGGATACTCATGGACTCTATGATCTTAGACACGATGTAAGTCACAGGGAAGAAAACATCAGCATGAACTGCTGGTCATTCGTAGGAAAAACCTCACAGCTGTTACATTCTCTCCAGCCGGCAGTATGGCTTTGTCATTGGACCCCCGCCATCACAGTACAGTTGTTCTCATACGATGATGGTAACTGCTTTTTGACTTACGACTACCGAGCAAAACTTCCTAGTATGGATGAACCTCGCGGGACCCGATACATTGATGCATCGACCTTATGCGATATGTTGAAGCTTAGTGTTTTTTAAAGTCGTATTTTGTACTGTTTCTTCGCCACCTCACTATGATCTATTATGCTTAGAATAATCGTGAATCTCTATCAGAAATTTTTTGTATAAACAAAGAACAACGGTTGGGGTAGAATAACATGGTATTACTTTATTTTGTTAGTTCGCCGTTAGCTGCTTACAAATTTTCGCAGTCAAATGAATCTAGTTAACAGCAAACGACATGATTTGCCCGGACTTATGTATTCTTTGTTAAACTACCTCATTCTCTCAGAAATCTTCGACGAAACACTAAATCACAAAGAATCAATGGAAATATCTACTACCAATTTAAGAACAGAGGTTATCGCTTTCGAAGCGTTATTTGAAGGTTTGGATATTGTATGCCGGATTAAATTCTTAAATCTTATCCAGGATCTTCCGTGTAAAACATACAATAATGTTTGTAAAATACTGCGAAATATATCTTCAACTTATCAAGTGCAGAATTGAATCCAATCGAACCTGAAGTACTTTCCTTAGGATTCTAGTTTTGTATTGCTAATAAAGTTATCAACAGGATTGATACTAAAGCTAAGTTCTAACTTTGTATAACTAACTGATAGACTTGCATTCGATGAATGATAACAGAAAAACTGGTTTAAATCTAGTTTGATTGACATCGCAAACCAACTACTTATTTCACCAAACCCATAATCGGAAATTTTATCCAAGGGGGCATCGTACAGCACCAAAAAACCTCGAGAAAAATGGTAACAGTGATATTATGATCAGATAAAGGAGGAAAAAAGATTACATTAAAAAGACGAAAATCGATTACCAACGGCCCTTTGAGAGCCAAACAGGAAAACTGAAGATTGATAAGCTTGATTCAAATGAACAGAGAATCATAGAGAGCTTATAAAAAATAAACATTGATAACTCTACATAAAATGACCTGAAACCTTAAGGATCTCATACGCCTTATATGTATAGTCTGTCGAAGATGCATAGGAAAAATGTTCCTCTAAGACCTATACTAACTCGAATCATCACTCATCACAAGGTTGCCTGTTGGTATGCAGGAAATTTAGAACCTATATGTCAACGACTGAACACAGCCTGAAGTACTCATCTCAGTTCGTTAAAGATGCAAGTTGAATTGACGTCTCCAACAAGTTCACACTGTCATTTCATGTTTTTCACGAGGATTTCTATACATAAGACTGCTGATATTATTTGTCAATATCTCAACCTCCTTCTTCTAACAATTCTGAAATTCAGATGCTTGATAACACTCTATGCCGCTATATTTATGGAGTACCAATGGGCAGTTCATTGGGTCGTGCTGGGAGATATCTTTACGGCTAATCTTGAGATGAAAAGAAGTAAAAATGCAACTGATAAAACTATGTCTTATTCTTGATATGCCGATGACATATTTGTCACGTGCAACGACAGGCATCTTACCTATTAAAAGTATTCAATGATCGAGTTCACCATAGTACATAAAAACAGTGATAAGTTCGGCTTTTTAGACATCGCCTTGCAACACAGAAAGCATGGTACTCTTAAAAAGTCTATTCATCGAAACAGTACGTAGAGCAGACTAAACCCAAACTTCAGCAGCTTTTGTTCAATCAATCTTAAACGAGCATCATTCAAAATGCTATTTTATGCAGCTAGGAAAATGTGTTTGATTGACAAATTGCAAGACGACTTGCTAATTATTGAAAAAACCCTGGGAGAGGATGGTTATCTGCATTTTATTAATAAACAATAAGTGGGAGAATATTACAGTAGGCGAGAAGTCAGTTTGTATTGAACTCAATTTCAAGAGTGACGATGTTGCTCAAATAGAAAATGAGGAAATTAAGTACGCATTCATAGCGAAGTTAGCTGCGCATTTATCTGAACTTAACAGGAATGCTAGTCCTGAGCAATCCTGGTGTGATATTAAATTCATTTTAGAAACAGAGGTGAGAACAGTTGGTAGCCTATACCCAAAGGTTATTAAATCTCATAGGATATCCGCCATGTCATCCGGACTGACTGGGGTGAGAAGACCGACTCCAGCCGGCTTTGACCACGATGAAAGGCAAAAGCGTCTCAACAGTAAGTTGACCAAGAGTCTTCGTAACGATCGCGATCAGAGGTGGCTGGCGAGAGCGAGTGACCATCTGCCAACAGAGGTCGAGCAATTCGGCCTGGTGTACCAACAGGAAATTTTAAGTCTTAACAAATAACAGCCCATACCCATTGTATTAAAAATGGTTCTTGTGTTTCAGTGGCCCAGTAAATAAAGCTTTAGCGTTCGAAGCGATAGGTACTGGGCTCGGGTCCCAGTGGAAATACCACCAATCACTGGAGTGCAGGTACATCCACCTGGCGATTGGCAAATGGGACGAAGGAGCGCGTCCTGTATTCCACCGCTAGGGATCCAATATACTTTAACTTAATGGAATCGAAATTGTCTAGATAAGAATGAGGAAATAAAACGTAACTTGACCTGTTTCAACGCATCCTGACTAACTGACATAACCAACATCCATGCCATAAGAACTATTAGTACATATGTGCATACAAACCTCAATCTGTAATTTATACATTCTTCATGCATAATACATCACATATGGACATGATTTTCGTTCAACAATTTGACGATGCAGAACCATCCATCCAGGAAAACTCAAATCAAGTCGAGTTGATGAGACATATCTAAAATTAATTTTATTCTTCACTTTAATGCTTGCAGTTTAGTCACTATGGTGCTTGTATCTGTGACTACTTACGTCATCATACGCCTGACTGACTGTAACGCGTTTTAAACAGATTTGTTTACACTATGCATTAACTATACAACTATGTGGCAACTATAAACTCCTTGCATTTATAGTCCACAGATCTTTTATAAAAGTTATCATAATCAACTAACCTGCATAATCAAAGAACGCATGTATGGATGGTGGATATATACTATTCCTGTTTTGATAAGTTTCTGCCATAATTTCTGACATTTCCTTTGATCACAGTCATCAGTTTTCAATTCAAGCCTAGCCTTGATAGCGTCCATAAGACGATCATTTATGCTCTAAGAAAATAATAAATTAAACCATGAAACGTGTTGGTGTATATATGCATACCCATAGAATATTATGCCTTGGAACTCCATGTATGTCAAGAAGTTTTAGTGCTTGACTGAAATTTGGAACAAGTTGTTCCCAGTATTTATTTTGAAAGGTTTCAATATCATCTTTAGTTATTTTAGGCTTAGTAAACAAATCTTCAATTGTCTTTTTCATAACTGGAAACACAAAAGGTTTGGGAAGCTAAAATAAACAATAAGATATTATTACTGCCATATAACGTAGAACTTACATTATCTTTTGATTCCATTGTTGAATTAATGATCCTGTAAAGATAAAAAGTACATACAGCACAAGTTAAACACTTCATTTAAACAGAATGTTATGATTATCACTGCAAAAAAGTATGAAGTTAGAAGTTGGAAAAACGAATAAAGAGGTAACGTTTTTAAAGTGATGAATGACTAGTTCCGGTTTCAGTGCGAAAGGACAGGGATTCAGATAGCTTCAATATATCAGTCAAATACATGTTTGACCAAGTAAATTTATAGCTAAAAATGTAAACAGTTCCATATTAGCTTACTTATTTCAAACAGACCGTAAAGCTGATATTAATTAATCATATATGATGAGCCCGTTAATTTACCACAAGTTATCAGATAGCAAATCCTTCAAATAGCAGAAGCCGTAGTTATTCGACCTAACCAGACTAAATTATGTGTACAAAAGAAACAGGTGCAACCACTACTACTACTACACTAACTCTCTGACAATTAGTTTTAACCACCCAACATATTATCACCTACACAGTTGATTTCGAACTGCGATATTGATTGATTGTCCCATAAAATCTCACTGCTTTCTTCATTTCTTTTATTTGATTGAACGATACGGATACAAAACTGTAGAATCTGAAGAACACTTTTTCTACCCATTTTTTTTGTATACCACTGTGAAATGTGGCAACTTGAGCCAATGGACTTGTGTGCGAGGTTCAGGGTTGATTTTGTCTGATTTTACTTACTTCATATGAGTTCGCAAATAGATACCATAAAAAGATATTGAAGTGTGACGAAATCTACACTATATGACAGAACAAAAAAAAAGTAAAGTCAGTTACCAACTTAAATCCAGTCTATAAGTCAGTTCCCTGCATTAGCACTACAAGTGCAAGATCATGGGAACTGACCGTCAAATCCATGGGATATCCAGATGGCAAACCGTACAACACTATTAGTGAAGTGAATACGAAACCTATGAGTGTTTCAAAAAAGTAAAATATATCTACACCTTGGATTTTAGAATTTCAGCTGGTATGAATTGTCAGACCGTACAACAGTGTGCAGATATCAGATACCTAAGCATATCGTCTGGAGAAACTAGTAATATTCTATAAAATGACAGCTGCTGTCGTGACATTTTGGTCAGTATGATATATCATAATCACCCAACGAACTACTCCAACTGCAGCGATTGTTCTTTGATTTATTTTTATTAACTAGGTGTAGCATGGGTACTAACAGATGCACCACAGAAAATGATAAAAAAAAAATTAAGAATACACCAAAAAGTGGCATAAATGCAAGAAAGGAGAACCAGTCGATTAGGTTGTGAAGTTTGAACCGACTGAACTGGCAGGCGTGTTGTGTATGCCAAGACTTTTTTGTCCTGATGTTTGGTGTTAGCCGAAATAGAAATGTGGGGGACGATAAGGCTAAGGGCTATCGAAACCTTGACACCAGTCTAGACAGTCTTTGACTACTGGTTTGAGCTTAGTTTCACCACTTCACTTTCATCCTTAAAACAGGAGTCGCTGCAGACCAGTCCTGAAGCATCATCTTACATTTGACAAGTGTGAAATTCATGCCATCTAATACAACCATATCGCCTGAGTACTCGAAATCAACCAAATGGTGTCCAGGGAGTAAGTTAATCCCGAAGGAGTTAGAGATACCTGAAGTTATGTCCATTAATACACCTACAACGAAATTTAATAGGAACGGTGACAGCTTGCATTTCTGAAGGACACTACTAGTTGTCCTCAGTTCTGACAAAAACTCTCCATAAACCCTAACACGGCTGCATGAGTTCAAGTAGAGAGCTTAAATCAGTATTACATACATGTTTGGTACTTCCCTCAAAGTCAGAAGCTGACAAAACAACTCACAGTCGACAGAGTTGAATGCCGCCATCAGGTTAAGGAGTATAGAAAGTGTTAGCTACCGGTAAGTATGCCTGTTTCAGAACCAGCCAAAGGTGACTGAAATTTGGAACAAGTTGTTCCCAGTATTTATTTTGAAAGGTTTCAATATCATCTTTAGTTATTTTAGGCTTAGTAAACAAATCTTCAATTGTCTTTTTCATAACTGGAAACACAAAAGGTTTGGGAAGCTAAAATAAACAATAAGATATTATTACTGCCATATAACGTAGAACTTACATTATCTTTTGATTCCATTGTTGAATTAATGATCCTGTAAAGATAAAAAGTACATACAGCACAAGTTAAACACTTCATTTAAACAGAATGTTATGATTATCACTGCAAAAAAGTATGAAGTTAGAAGTTGGAAAAACGAATAAAGAGGTAACGTTTTTAAAGTGATGAATGACTAGTTCCGGTTTCAGTGCGAAAGGACAGGGATTCAGATAGCTTCAATATATCAGTCAAATACATGTTTGACCAAGTAAATTTATAGCTAAAAATGTAAACAGTTCCATATTAGCTTACTTATTTCAAACAGACCGTAAAGCTGATATTAATTAATCATATATGATGAGCCCGTTAATTTACCACAAGTTATCAGATAGCAAATCCTTCAAATAGCAGAAGCCGTAGTTATTCGACCTAACCAGACTAAATTATGTGTACAAAAGAAACAGGTGCAACCACTACTACTACTACACTAACTCTCTGACAATTAGTTTTAACCACCCAACATATTATCACCTACACAGTTGATTTCGAACTGCGATATTGATTGATTGTCCCATAAAATCTCACTGCTTTCTTCATTTCTTTTATTTGATTGAACGATACGGATACAAAACTGTAGAATCTGAAGAACACTTTTTCTACCCATTTTTTTTGTATACCACTGTGAAATGTGGCAACTTGAGCCAATGGACTTGTGTGCGAGGTTCAGGGTTGATTTTGTCTGATTTTACTTACTTCATATGAGTTCGCAAATAGATACCATAAAAAGATATTGAAGTGTGACGAAATCTACACTATATGACAGAACAAAAAAAAGTAAAGTCAGTTACCAACTTAAATCCAGTCTATAAGTCAGTTCCCTGCATTAGCACTACAAGTGCAAGATCATGGGAACTGACCGTCAAATCCATGGGATATCCAGATGGCAAACCGTACAACACTATTAGTGAAGTGAATACGAAACCTATGAGTGTTTCAAAAAAGTAAAATATATCTACACCTTGGAATTTTAGAATTTCAGCTGGTATGAATTGTCAGACCGTACAACAGTGTGCAGATATCAGATACCTAAGCATATCGTCTGGAGAAACTAGTAATATTCTATAAAATGACAGCTGCTGTCGTGACATTTTGGTCAGTATGATATATCATAATCACCCAACGAACTACTCCAACTGCAGCGATTGTTCTTTGATTTATTTTTATTAACTAGGTGTAGCATGGGTACTAACAGATGCACCACAGAAAATGATAAAAAAAAAATTAAGAATACACCAAAAGTGGCATAAATGCAAGAAAGGAGAACCAGTCGATTAGGTTGTGAAGTTTGACCGACTGAACTGGCAGGCGTGTTGTGTATGCCAAGACTTTTTTGTCCTGATGTTTGGTGTTAGCCGAAATAGAAATGTGGGGGACGATAAGGCTAAGGGCTATCGAAACCTTGACACCAGTCTAGACAGTCTTTGACTACTGGTTTGAGCTTAGTTTCACCACTTCACTTTCATCCTTAAAACAGGAGTCGCTGCAGACCAGTCCTGAAGCATCATCTTACATTTGACAAGTGTGAAATTCATGCCATCTAATACAACCATATCGCCTGAGTACTCGAAATCAACCAAATGGTGTCCAGGGAGTAAGTTAATCCCGAAGGAGTTAGAGATACCTGAAGTTATGTCCATTAATACACCTACAACGAAATTTAATAGGAACGGTGACAGCTTGCATTTCTGAAGGACACTACTAGTTGTCCTCAGTTCTGACAAAAACTCTCCATAAACCCTAACACGGCTGCATGAGTTCAAGTAGAGAGCTTAAATCAGTATTACATACATGTTTGGTACTTCCCTCAAAGTCAGAAGCTGACAAAACAACTCACAGTCGACAGAGTTGAATGCCGCCATCAGGTTAAGGAGTATAGAAAGTGTTAGCTACCGGTAAGTATGCCTGTTTCAGAACCAGCCAAAGGGTGAAGATGTGATCGATGCTCTCTTGACCAGGTGATAAAACCTGCCTGGTTTCATTGAGCTTCAGTCAAGTGTTGGAAAAATATGAACTCCAGGATCTTGGACTCGATGTTAGTTAAATTGATCCTCCTATAGCTGCAGCAGGGAAGGTAGTATTAGCACGAACTGCTAGTTATCCGTAGGAAATACCTCGTCGCAGTTACATTCTGTTCAGTCAACGTATAAAGATTCTCTCAAATGCCTGGCTGCTTTACCAGGGGTAACCGCTTTTTGTCTGACCACTACCCAAAAAACTTTCTGGTATAGTCGGACGTCAAGCAACAAGTTTCCCTGCCAGCGTACATCGTTGGCTCATTGTGATATGCAAGCCCAAACCACCACAGTAGGATGGCAGCTACTAGTCGGGCTAAACCTAAAACGGTAATTACCAAACCAGAATGAGGGTTAACTAGTCAATCAACTTTCCTCTTCTCCCTAAAACTAGACACTTAAGTTCTGAGTTACTGACGTGGTGGTATCACGAGATAGCTTATGCTACAGAGGAAACGGCTGTCGAATACATAAAGGATCATGTCCTGTACCTGCTCGACAGCCAAACAGTGAACCAAAGCAAACTGGAGTGCAGTATACTCAAACCTTAATCGGCAATCTGAAACCATAGCGTGGGGCCATAAGTGCCGTAAGCCAATCTGTCCTTTTGTGTCTGTTCATAGATTTCATCGGTCATCGACCGACCAGGGCTGGTCCGACTTTCCACATAAGTAAAGTGGTCAAATAGCTCAACCATCTAACTTTCCATAACTAACCGGGGCACTGATGAAGACCAGTCTTGGAGCCACAATTTGCATTTAGATGGACTGAAACGCATCAAAAACATTCAGAAATGGCTATTCAAAGTGTCCAAAAAACTGTATTCTGCTAGTGTTTTCACTTAACAGGACGGTCACCTGCATACACTAAGTCCACAAACAACCGTGTGATAAGATCAGTCCGTGTAAAGTTAGAAGAGGAGGAGGCCTCAACAAATACGTCTATGAGAAAGACACAAGAATAGGATGAGTGGACATACTTCACGGAAACTACTCAGCGTACACAACTCACCAAAAACTTCGACACATCCGAAAATGTACATGTTGAGAAAACTTAACAGATTTATTTAATTACTCACCACACCTTTCAGCTGGAGACACTGCTACAAAGCCTGTCGATCAACAGAGTGGAGTGCCACCTTCAGTCAAGAAAAACACCGTGTCTTGCGTCCGTAAGCCTGCGCTCCCGAACCTGGCCAAGACTCCATATATGGTTGATACCTACGACTTAACATGCTTGTAAGACTGATTTCCCCATAGTTAATAAGAAGACTTCTAGCCTCTCTTAAAGGCAAAAACAAAGAGTTACTGAGACGAGTCACAGCGGGATCAGATTTACCGACTCCTCGAAGTCTTGCGATTCCTATTTTACAGTTATATTCCAGATCCGGTTGGACATCAGGAAAAAAGTAGTAACTAACACAAATGTTAACTATGTTAACATAGCCCATTTGATGATTGCGTCAAACAATTATCCCAGGAATTCATCAGAGCAAAACGAACACTTTTAATATTTGGAATGTTTCATATCAATCATGAGGATTAGTTGCGGTAAAACTACCACCGAATTACTTGCCGTCTTCATACAGTAGCGCAGGTAAACGACTTTAGCGCGTTATTTCTGCTACTTAAGTGGCTCAAAATGTTTGTTGGTAGGGTAGAAGAAACCTTCACTAATCTAGCTTCCACGTTCAGAAGCTGTTTCTCTGGCTGCTTGTCTCTTTTCAGTACAAGCAGAAAGAAAAAGATTGCTATTAAATAGGAAGAAAAGTTTTAAGTCATCCTAATGGCTAAAATGTTCAAATGCTTATTGGTGAAAAAGAATAAGCTTTCGCTTAGCTGGTTTCCGCATCCAGAATGCGTAGATCTCTAGTTCACATGGTTCTTAAGACCTGTACAACTAGAGGGAGAGTAAAAGATGAAGTGTTAGTTTGGAGATAGAACCCTAAGATTGGTGCTACAACCATGACTCAGTAGCACAGGAATTGCCTTTTAGACGCTTAGTAAAAACTACAGGCGAAGAAATATTTCTTCCCAAATGGTTCCTCATAAACGGCTCTACACCAGTATATAGCATTTTCAAAACTGAAAAAGTACATGCCAATCTAGTGGTGACAGTTGTTTAGCGACAGGTTATCAACCCCAAAGTATCAGGAGGGTGATAAGTGACGGGGTAATTGTGACAATAACCGAAGCAAAGATTAATTATAGTAGAAAAATTTTGTGAACTTTCAAACAGGTCGTTATATGATGTCTTCGTTTCACAAAGTGTGTAAAACACTCAGACCTACTGGTACAGTAACACCGAGGTTGTACGGTTTATCGAAAGTACATAAGAAGGGACTACCACCCCTACCAATTCTCGATGTA
Organism: Heterobilharzia americana; assembly: GCA_944470555.2. Taxonomy (NCBI): domain Eukaryota; kingdom Metazoa; phylum Platyhelminthes; class Trematoda; order Strigeidida; family Schistosomatidae; genus Heterobilharzia; species Heterobilharzia americana. Next base: position 32,994,036 of record OX104134.1, read on the forward strand.
TCAAACTCTCCGTATCATTTGACAGCGAAATGGCCAGTACAATTCTTGCAAAAATTGAATGAGATAACTGTAAAGCACAGCGTCGAAGATACCCTTCACTTTATTGAGAGGATCAGAGATTCGAATGTGAATAATATGTCTATGACATCCTGAGACATATCATCCCTATTCACAAATGTACCTCTGATAGAAATAGTAAACTTCAAACGTGGCGGGCTGACAGAGAGAAATATGGAAGCTGGGATGACGGCATCCACCCTGAAAGAGCTTCTCTCACGGCGTACAATAAGTGTCCGCTTCCTCGTCAACAAGGAATCCTATAGGCAGTCAGACAGTGTTGCTATAGGGACACCACCGGGCCAAATCTTATCAGGTGTTCGCCTACAGAAAGTGAAAAATGGCCCTCTGGAAAATATCATAGGCGGGTTGGAATTTTACTTCCGTTATACAGACGATACATCTTGATTGTGAATAACGAGAACGTTGCAAGGATTAGGCTGGATAAATTTAATGGCGTCTGTCCAGCGATAACCTTCACCACCGAGAGGGAAGGTGATAATACCACCACCTTCTAAGATGACCAATCTACAGGGAAGGCGGATGGAACCGTAAAAGGAAGTGTACATCGGAAACCAACGTCACTGGGTCAATATACCCGTTTTTCGAGTCTCGTCCCCTTGCGATATGAACGAAATCTAGTCATATGTCCGGTCCATCGAGGCAAGACTTATCTGCCCAGATGATACATTTGATGAAGAACCTCAGATTATCTATGATCTGCTCAGTTGTAGTGAATGTCCAGAAACGTTTCTAGCTGAAAATATGGATACGTCTAACGTGAAACCCAGAGCGCCAACAGCCTCCAAGACACCATTGTTCCCAAGACCACGATTTCGAGGTCAACTCGCCGGCGAAATGTGACACTGACTAAGAAATGCCATGAGAAGATCATTTAATGCAGCAGCGTCATGTTGCGTATTCTGCAGTCACGAATCAAAAACAGACTACTTGACTTCGTTTTTCCATATACATTTGCAGCTCAACTGGTCCTGTGGGGCTAGTTACCTTGGACATGAAGTCGGGCAAGTCCTTCTTCAAATCGCCGAGCTCCATCCATCATGGCTAAGTAAAGGGGAGGCAAGCTATACCAATACGAAGCCCAATACTCTTTCATCTGATTGACACTGGTCACCGAGTTACTATTCCTAACGCCTTAAGAGTTCCTTATCATATTCCTTCCGATCTAACTCATGATCCACGGGCTTATGGAAGTGAAGCAGAAGCCATCGGAATACACTTAAACAAGCCGTCTGTGTGTTCATAAGAAATCCGTGCAGCCCCTTTCTTTGCCTTGGCCATCCGTACAACTTATGCGTTGAAACAAGACCCCTCCTATCATTCACCCACAAACCACAATGACTAATATATCAATACTTCTTTAGGATTTGTCCTGGCGCGAACTTGATAGACGCAAAGGTCAATCACTAATTATTTGGACTTGCTATATACCCACGAGTACGAGACCAAGGAAGAACACGATAGCGTAGTCGGATGGAAGAGTATACTTGGATGGTTGAGCCGAGATACCAAAGTGTTCCAACTAACTGGCTAGAGGGTCGAGTACAAGCAGAGCAACGTAACATGACAGCGTGCCAAATGGCGAGGATGCTTGACCGGATGCCTTCAGCTCAGCGGTCCAGTTAAACTACCAAGGTCAGCATCAATGTCGAAAGTCGTCAAACCCTAGGCTATTGATTTCGGGGAAGTGTGTGACGCTACACTTCCATTATTATCATTGCATTTTCAGCCTCCTTATTCTCACCCTACTGTCCATAATTACCGCCGCCACTTACCACTTGATGTAACACCCCACTTCCACCTCCCTGCCCGTTAGTTACTATTATTTAATATATCAGTTATGTAACGACCTGTTCGAAAGTTCACAAAATTTTTCTACTGTAATTAATCTTTGCTTCGGTTATTGTCACAATTACCCCGTCACTTATCACCCTCCTGATACTTTGGGGTTGATAACCTGTCGCTAAACAACTGTCACCACTAGATTGGCATGTACTTTTTCGGTTTTGAAAATGCTATATACTGGTGTAGAGCCGTTTATGAGGAACCATTTGAAAAGAAGTATATATTCGGTCACGCTTTCCAAAAATTTGTCTAAGGGTTTCATTTCCAAGTTTCCACGAAATGAGTTTCCATCACAGTTGGCATAGGATTTTAAGTCCTGAGCAAATAAAACGCCCAAATACTTCTCCGTATGCAACGCTTCAAGTTCCGAGGCACGGAGAATATACGCGCGACATTAATCATGTTTTACGTGTACGACACTGCTTTTTTCGGAATAAACGCAAGTCCATTATCGGCTGCTCAATTTTAAAGTCCGGTTAATTCGCCCTGTACAGAGACACTGTCTTGCTCACTTTTGATTTCTCCCCATAGTTTTATATCACCCACTAGAGAAAGAATTTCAGGAAGAGCTTGCCGAGACAAATCATTTGTGTGGATTGTAAAACGGAAGAGGCTTCACCATTGAACCGTTGAGAACCTTTCTTTGGCATTCTGCTTCTTCAGACATAAAGGATCCCGGTCGTACTCTAAGTAAGCGACCAAGTAGGTATGAAGACGATCGGTCAATTAGCGATGGCCTGGTACCGGCTAATTTTGATTTACCGTCGAGGCAGTTGCGATGATCACGATCAAGCGCCCTGACAGAGTCCATATAAACAATATCAACTATATCTCGACGATCAAAAACACCAAACCATCCACCGGCTGCAGTAACCACCTCAACAATGCGGAAGTACCTTTTTCTAGATGTGTTGTTGGGGCGCACGGTAGTCAATCGTTATCAGATGGATCCACCAGTCCATCATAGATAAACGATTCTGCTTTTCTGGAAGGGATGGATAAGAGCGCCATCGGTTTGCACTTCTTCCGGTTGCTTCTTTGACCCCCCTTGAAGACTGGGGTTATATGGCCCATCTCCCTAGGCTCGTAGAATCCTAAAATGACTCGCTTAAAAGTTCAGCTAGCTTCTCCCTACAGCAACGCTGGTCTCGGATAAGTGTCTTTTGTGAGCAGTAGCAGTTTGAGCTGTAATGACTCGGCGCCTAAGTCAATGGCGAAGAGTCACACTTCGGTACTGAGGTATTCATAAACTCCTGAGTAGGTGGAAGAGACTCGCGAATAATGCTGAACTGAGGGTTCGGATACTACGGTAACGTTACCAACCACTCCAATTGGCCTTAGTGGCCGAGAAACTCCGGCTTTGGCCAATCGGAATGATGCAGACAGGGAGGCGAAATTCTAGGGCAAGAGATACAACATTCTTATAGGCCTAACTTAACGCGGTCACCGACCAGATCTCAATGCCTTTGTGCATGCGCTACCCGCCTATTTGGATGGTCTAGGATTGAAAGTGAAACAGGCTGGCTGGTATTATGTATGATTTTGTCGTGTATGAATCCCCATTGATTTTTGAAACCTGCCACCTATTATCAACTTTTTGGTCTGCCTGTTTCAAAGCCGTCCAGAGAGTAGGAGTATTCAGTCGTCTGAAGCTGCAGCGCTACTCGTTTAAAGTTCTGACTAGCTTTTTTGCAAATGTAGTGGACCCTGATGACAACGTGATCACTCCTGCCAAAAAAGGAAGAACTACCAGGTTGTCACTGAAGAGTTCTTCGCTCATGAAGATGCAGTCTAAGTGGGATGGTGCTTGATCTCAAGTCTTCCATCAGCCCCAGTCCTTCAGTCGGACTGAAGAATCGGGCTTCATTGGGGTCCCAACTGCCGCTAAAAGTAGGATCTGCGACGTTAACCCTCGGTAATGTCTAAGTCTCTTAGAATCAGTGTGCGCCCGTGCAACCGTCCAAGAGAGCAACTGATTGTCTCTAGCATTTGGCCGTCGCACTGTACGTCAGTGGATGACTAGCCATAAATGACACCCTGTAGGTACTTGGTAGCCTTGAACAGCTATATGGAACGCCAGCTGGACCCTTTAAGACAGCTGAGTTCCCGAATGTGCCTTTGGTGAGCTGTGAGAGAAGAGCAAACATAATTGCTACCCTACCGCCTAACCTGCTCCTGTGCCGCTGAGATATATTTTAGGACGTCCGTATGTATCGTCAGCACCTGCTATATGGTCTTGAGTGTCTTTAATTGGTTCTCACAGTTTACAGAGTTTGCTCAGGAAACGTTTTGCATTCACGTGGGTGCGATTTGTGCCACCTACTTTTAACGCACTTCCGAGACTTCTTCATCGTCCAGTTTACTGGCTAAAACCTCAAGTGGGGTGCTTGGGACCCTTCTAAGTGCGATGTACTAGTGTGGAGTTTACCGCCTCTCCTCTGCTTTTTTGTCCATGTCATCTACCAAAGGGGCAGCCGATATCAACGTTTCCTGCCTTTGTTGCAGCCTGCCAATCTGTGACAAGTCAGGTTGCATGGGGACTGAAGTGGTTGGCGATTCCTGCTTTCCAGGAACGCTCCCAACGGAGTGGAGTCCTTCGAGATGTCATTTCCACCAGCCTTGGTCTAGGGTCATCAACTTTTGTCGGTGTCCGTTCTTTGCTATCATCCTCTTGAGGTTTATGGTATTCTTAAGGAACTTACGCTCATGGGAATGGTGGTGAATGTCCTCAGTGTGTGGATTTCCAGGCAATCCTTGTATTATGATCTTCCCCCCCTAAAGTATTCCCAGCAATTATCACTCGAGAAATTCTTTATTTTCATATCTCGAACCGTCTTAGGTGACAAGAACTGCAGGCTACTAGCCTGTGATTCCTCCCACAGAGATTGTATCGATTACGATACGGCGCTTTCTTGAATGTGATTAGTAAAAGGGTTGCTTTGACGTGTCCTACTAAAAAGCTCCAGTCGCTCACCACTCAGTGTGAAAGCCAGTGCTTGACCAGTAGTTAATTCAGCCATGGCTTTTGGATCCTTTTGGGTCTTATCCAAAGTAATCGGTCCATGCGACTATGAGAAAATTAGCCGAAGCAACACATAAGTCGCTATCCCGGGATAAAATAAGAGAAAGAGGCTTCGCCTTGCTTGTTGCTTTGCATGAGAAAGACTGGAGGACATTTCCGTATTTTGGTGGCAACCTGATGGACTGGTTATAGTGTATCAGTATCCTCTCCAAAGTATCGACCAGCTGCCTGTATTAAACCATCTAAGTTAGGCCATATGTAACAGTGAACTGAATCCTAAGCATCTCTCCACCAAAATCTTTGGATGATATGCGAAGCGAAAAAAATCGCTGCAACAGCATCAACTGCTGAAGCATTACAATTCTCAGCCATCCTGAAGTCGTATTCAGTAACAGTCTACAGTCTCTTTGCCCCGAAACCCGCGATACTGGTTGACCATCAATTCCACATCCACCACAACAATCACTCCAAACATGCATCGCCGCACGCTTGCTGGAGTTTATTTTCAGGCTCCGTAGTTATGGTTGTTAAACGAGTTTGCCAACGTCATCTTCAAATGCAGATCTATTTTAATCGTCATTGTGAGTGATCCTGCGAATCAATAATTCACTAATAAATGAAAATGATTATGACCCAAGGGTCTTTGCGTCGTGGCTCTCCAGCTTTTAGGTTTCTGGGCAGTTGGAGCGCTGCCCTCATAATTTCAATTTCAATTACATCAGAAACACCACCGGTATCCAGAACGCCAACATTATCATCGGCAGAAAACATTAGGCTAAAATAATTGGGCAAGCCATGTACGTTGGAGATGTCCCATTCCGACAAATACTGCGCGTCTTCAGATGGCATCAAAACCCTCTTTGGTTTTATTTTTAATATGAGTCAGAAGACATTTAGAACGCCCAAAACAATCATCCATTAACGGCCTTTTGAATACCTTGCATATGTATATGGATGATGGATTCGAAACTGTTGCTAACCTTTCAGTATTCCAACCTAGATGTTTTACTGCTCCTCGATATGAAAACATCTTACAGGCGTTTTCTCCATCTTAATGACCTGTAAGTTAGACTGTCGACCCAGGCCCATCTATGAGCTCTTTCAGGAATAGGTCAGGAAACAAACGGTTATGTTATCCTGTCATACATATTTTTAAACTACTCCAAGCCGTCTCTGTCGAACCACCTAACCCAAGAGGTTAGTCAGCTCAAATGTGAATAAATTTACACCCATATCTTAAGTAGGTGTCAAATAAAAGTTTAAACGATTCAAACTAAGTAGTGTGAATCAGCTCATATGGGAGAGCATTCCAAGGCCTGAGAACTCTTGGGGAGTAGAATTTGAATCTGTTGGCAAACCTCTTATGATCGATTCTAAACGTCTAGTGTTTTCTCTGAGACTAGTGTTACATCTGAGACAAATAACCAATCTTATCTTAGCCTCCTAAATGCAACAAAATATAGATCAAGAGCTATAAGTCGTTCCTCTCAAGTTCAAGCTCTCGGATAGACTTTGTGGATCTCCGTGATGCACCCTACACTTAATTTATCCTGCAGTGGAGGAAAGACTACTATGCTGACAGCGTATAAGGCTGGTGGAAACAGGATGGGCTTACTGAAAGATGAGGATCGTGGTAACCCCACTTCCCAATACCCACCACGAGATAATAAATGAGACGGACACTCAATCAGATCATGTTGATGAAAACCAAGAAGTACTTATCGATAGTTTGAAACATGGTGAGACTACTGGATGCCATCCAGCCTTATTAATTAAGACAAAACCTCAAACAACGTGTTCAATAAAGTTTTCAAGAAGTCTCGTTGCAAGCCGAAACATGAAAGTTGACAGCTACACAGAAGCTCAGGGGGTTCAAAGCATCTGCTTACACCTCAAATAAAATAGTTGCTTTGCATGTTATGTGATTACTGTATCAGAGGAAATCGATGTTTATACGGGCAAATGGATACCAGGTTCGTCTTCAAGCCAACTCCGCTGCAGATATCACAGCTGCTTGCCATCAAGCAGGTGGAAAACCCTGAGTCCACCCAAATTCGCAGGTCGTTCATAATGCATCAGGCGGTCTGAAGCACATCATCGGCATAATATGCTGTGATGCTGACCTTGGTAATGCACCTCATGGGAAAGTATCTTCGCATCCAGACCAGCTACTCTTAGATTGCTCCAGCTCAAGGAGGGCACAAGATCTCGGGCTGTCATTAGTAACAGTTCGGTTTGCTTGCAACATGGCGCAAAACCGTATGACTGAATTCCCGGCTCAAGTGAATCAATGCGTGCTTCAGATGGTATGTCACCGAACTCGGTGAAACTTACGGAAACCCTATCTGGAGGACAGTCAAATGACTAAAAGGCCCCAGAAAGCCGACAAGGTTGATCGTGAGAAACCCATAAGGGGAATGTATCATAAGATTCCCGCTACTGAGCACATTAATTGTCCAGGCCTTTACGGAGCCCCAGGTGAATTTGGTTCAGTGGGGATTAAGGTGGGTCAGTGGAAAAGATAAAGCGGCTGTCTTGAAATTTAAACTGTTTGCCGTCCCTCTTTCAGGCCGAACTCGGGGAGTTTACGGATTGGCCAACCAATCACAGGCTGTTGTAACACCCTCCCACTGTAATTATGATTATTATGGTTAGAGACATTCTTGACCTAAGTGATGGTTCTTATTGGCACAAGCACCTGCGTGATTGATTGCTAAACGTGCAGTTTTTTCTCCATTCCAGACTGCATCGCGCCCAAAGTCCCTGTAAGGATAGGAGGTTTGTGTAACCTTTTCAGTGTTAAGAATGCCACGGCAACGCTGAAATCCACAAAAATGGTTAGCATGACCTTAACGTATATACGTTAGTGTAAATAAGGCGGCCATTGCTTAAATAACTGGGTGAATAGCCAGAATGTCCCGATCGATAGGTAAGGGGTAGGAATTTTCAATCAATTATTTCCCTGCACAGCCGAAATAGTGCGGAAATAATGCTGGAATTATGCGTAAATGAAGCGGTCGGTGCTGAAATAAAGCAAGAATTGTGCGTAAATAAGGCGGGATTTACGCATGCACACGCAGTTATGCCGTAAGTGAGTAAATTATGCTGGTAGTCCGTAAAAATCCGCTTAATTGTCACATTTCAGCAATATTTCAGGATTCCTATTCAATGCATTGACCCGTCTTACTTCAGCATTCACACGCATTATTTAGGCATTCGCGTTTGGCTGGGATTTTCGCAAAATCAGGGCTGTATGACATTGGAATTCCACATTTACAGTTGTGGGAGATGTTTTCACAAATAATTATCTGTTTATTTTTCTGAAAAGAGGAGAGGATGGTGCATTAAATAGTCTTTTTTGAGGTGTAAGCAAATGATTTCGCTCACTGCCGGCTTTTTTGGATTCAACTCAGTTACTTCAAATCAAGTAGTTTGGGTTGGTACTTCATTTGGAAATCTCCTAGGAGACATGACTTCACCTCTACTTTTCCATCATCAATAGCCTTCAAAATTGCTGCAGACATACCATACTTTCGGTCTGCTGATAACTGTTTCAACAAACTGGTTAGCTTCTTGACGAGAAAAGGCATACAGAAACCTTCGCTGTGTCATTTGGCTTCACACTTGTCACACTTGTCCTCGAGGTATGGCCGGATATCACTTTTAATAATGAACGCGCCTGGGTGTCGCATACCACAGCCGCTAGTTTCACAGGAACAGGGCGGTTTAGAGCAGGTATTGAAGCACCAGCCTTCAAAATAAATGAAAACTCCGTTATGACCTCATGGAGATATTGCGTCATATTATCTGGTTTCCTGAAGCCACCAAAAACTCCATGTAGGAAGACATACGTCGTCATAGGATAAGGGATTCGACCTATTATAATTCACAGTTGTTGATCAGAATCACTGCACAAAAACTCCATCAGTACTCAGTTGCAGCCCAGAAGCTTCACAAGTTTTCGTGCTTTCAGATTTCCATTTTGGCATAGTTAGCTTTATTTCCAAACCTATATGAAGGTAGAGGCTGGACGCAACGTGCTGTCTAAAGCAATTTTTAAGTACCCAATTCGAAATCGTTCAAGGATCTGTTGGCATTTCTGCCACCAGTCGGTGTAAAGTTTGTAAGTTCTTTTCCGAGCGTCAAGTAATATGTCTTGTATCACACAGATTTCAGCAGCTGCGAGAAATATATCGTCATTCATTACGTTTTCGTAATTCGTTTCGTTGGATGCACCCGCTAAAGTTTACTTAATTCATGCAACTACAGTGTACATTTACGTTTATCCTCCATCTACATCTGTATTTCAGCAACTGTAGTGTGATTAGGGGTAGACTCAACTATGTTCGCTTCCGGAGCATCTTAAATGGAAGTTACCTAGGCATATGTTAAAGCATGCTACAGTCGGTATCCATTTCGAACTGTAATTTTCTAATGTGTTTAGTAAACCTACGAGGCTTGCCCCTAGTCCAAGCTCTCAGGACATCTTCCAAAATCACACTGCACGTAGAACTTAAGCAATGCTTAGCAATATCATCCTCCATCTTCCTGCATTGGTATAAAACTGTGCTTCGATGAGAAACATGCTCTCTTCGATTTAGTAGTACATTTGGGTAAGAGTTAAAGAGTTAAAGACATTCATCAGTTGATCTTATGAAAACTTAACAGATGTAAAGACCAGTCACGAATTATTTGTGTTTTTTATATATCCACGAGTGCGAGACCAAGAAAGAACACAATAGAGGAGCCAGGTAGAATAGTATATTTGATCGAACGTGCTAAAATACGGATGTGTTCTGATTAGCTGGTTGGAAAGTTGCGTAAGAGCAGCGCAACGTAACACGAAAACATGTCAAATGGCGTGGATCCTTGGTTAAATGCCCTCAGCCTAACGAGTTCCTTAAAACTATGAAGGTCAGCACCAATACTGAATCTCGTCGAGCCCTAGACTATTGATTTTGAGAGATTATTTACTTCGAAGGACTTTAACATGCAATGCTACTAGAAGGTAGTTCACTAGAATCCATTAGAAATCTGATCTGAGTTAGAAAGTTAAGAGATCCACGTCACTGGAACTAAGAGTGTTGTTTGAAAACAATTACTCTCCAAAGACTGGCATTTAGTCAAATAACAATGGATTCATGTCGCTCAAACTAACACGCTTCTGGCCTACTTATCCATGGCTGACGCTTACACTTGGGAGATAATCTAAAGGAAATTTAATATAGAATGCAATGTTCTTAAGGGGGTCATAATACATAGGCTTCTTTAAGTCGGACATGAATGCTGTTGTCTGATGCTCCATAGTTTTCATAACCTTAAATCAAGAATTTATCCAGTAGATCAATTAGGCTACTAACAAATAGTAAGTAGTGTGCCTCCAAAGACAAAATACCTTATGGCTCCGAGTTTTGCCTCCAGTTCCACACGATTTGTCACACACTTTTTCTTCCCCGTGAAAATGTTAGCAGGGGATATCACAAAACAGATTCAACAGAAGATTATTAGAGAATAATTTCTCACGATCTGGCAAAAAAATTTGCCAGTCGACCACAAGATAACGCTGTTCTGTCCATCTCTATTTCAAAGAGGTGTGGAATAAGATTCCTATGTTCTTCATAAGAAGCAGTAAGACCCTGAAGTCTCTCGTAGCCTATCACATTGAAACAAAGTTTTGGGAGAAAAAGCGTGGACCAACCCGTGAATATCAGATTTATAGAAAAGAAAAAAATCGATGGAATATTCAAATCTAGAAGGGTCTGGAAATAGTCAAGACTACTGTAAACATGTACAAACCATTGTATTTGTACATACTTTTGACTTTCCAATACATCTATTTTTTTTTACCGCTTTTTTCCACTTATCAAGAAACTGAAAGACCGTCAATGGTAGGATATGAAGCATATATGTATATATGTATTCAGGTTATGCAAAGCAGTCACTCCAAGAATATAACTTCTGGGTTTTCCCTCCAAGATTCGTATTACGGTTTCAATTCTGAATGTACATTGAAAAAATGATCAGGTATGCTGTTTCAGAGGGAAGAGGTGTCGAAAGCAGCCAGATATCACCTCAGTAACTATTTTATGTTGGTTATCCTATGTAAACCCGTGCCTTAACTACACAGCTCCATGATCTGGACGACCACAACTGGGTGAGCAGGCTCCTCTTCTTTTATCCACCCTCACTGAAGTAAGAATAATACTGGCATATAGGAAAATGTATTCTTTGAGAAGGATTGGCAGTAAAAAGCAAATATGACCCTCTAAAGGACACATTTCTTTGCTTCTTCGAATCCCAATTATGAAAAACCGTTCTATCTTGACATATTGATCAATCAAGATATATGTTTAATTGAACTATATTTCGTTATTTTTGGTGGATCACTACAAGCTGCAAGTAAGGAAAATGTAGTTGGTATCATAGGGAAGGACAAATATACAAACTATTCCTCAACAAACAATATTTGTCTTCGTTAGACATATATATGTGTTATAAATTATGCTTAAAGCATAAATTTAAATGTCAAAATGTATCAAAGTACATTTCAAGTTTCGCTTAACAAACCTAAAATGTCTTTCACGTCAAATCTGTCTTTCGCTGTTGTCTGGAGTCAATCTATGATGAGCCAATAACTGTAGAATATCCAAAGAGTATCGCACATGCAAAATATTCAATACTTATTTTAATGAGTACAAAATTGAGATTATATCGCCAATTGTTCCTTTTAATTTGTTAGCAGCAAAAAAAATTCTAAGACAACAGCTGACAGTACTTTCAGGTAGTTGGCGCAGCTTCTATTAGGATTAAACGTTTATATTATCTTCCAGTAAAAACTTAACTTGACGTAATCCTACGAGAATGTTGACTGGAAACGAAGCTTAGCCAACTGTAATGACGCAAAATAAGCGACCTAAAATATATTGTGGAATAATAATTTCGGCTGTCCTAAATGCTTTAAAACTTAAACTAATAACTATCCTATAAAATTAAATCTATGGGTATGAAAACTAAAGCTGTTTTTACTGAATCCAAACGATATTCTGCATCACTTTCCTCTTTAGAATGCTTACACAACACGAAGCCTAAGTCTTTGATATGCTTTATTTGGCTGCAGATGGTGCACCACATGTCCTGTGAAATAATTGAAATAGATGCCAACAGCTTCATAAAACTATAAAAAATCTATTTTCGATGAAGATGATCCACTTTTAGATCTACCAACGGTAGTCTTTAGAAGGATGAGTGTCTTCATGTTATACTTACCATAGACTGAAAATACAAGAATAATGTCCTTTATATCTTAAACAGCGGGCCTTACGGACACATGTTTGAAATAAGACCAATTGCATTCTACTCAAGTATCAGAGGGCAGATCATGTTGTATATTTGTCAACATGTATTACTTTTGCCTTCTGGAAGTAAACAAGTGTTCAGTCATGAAGTAATTTATTCCAGTGGAATTCCAATCTAACTTTTGTGCTAAATATACATACAAGCATACATTTGATAATTCCTTGCAAACACGCATTTTTTGTGCCTCAGTCTAATCTCCTTCCTAACCGTAAGTGTACCTTCGCATTGAAACTAAAAGACGGGTGTTTTTTGGGGTGGAAACACGAAATTGTTACAAAAATATCACTCATCAGCTGGATGTACTTACACCCTAGTGAGTGATTTTATTCTTGCTGGGACTCGGACCCAGTACCAGTCTTCTAAAACGCACAGATGTTATCCACTAGGCCGATGGGGTATAGTAGCCATCTTTTACACAGTTACATCCAACTGACGAGCCCTAATTAGGACTAAACAGGCGTCTTGGATTCCACTACTAGCCACCGTCAAGTGAATTGCAATATCAATAATCAGGCAATATCGAGGCATCCACGTAGGAGCCAATATTCCAACAGATGTCTATCAGTTCTATCCAGTATAACAGCGGGTAATTATAAATGCCAATAAATAATAATTTAGGTAGATTGTTGGATGAAGGCATCAAGGAGAACGTGCTTACGCCTTGTTGTGAAAGTCCACTTGCTCATTATGAAAGTCTAGAAGAAGAACGAACAAAAAGAAGACGGATGCTGATAATACAGTAAGCACAGAATACATTTGTGTTTCGCACATAAATTTCCTTTTCTGAAGTTGAAAAGAGTAAGAACAACAATGGGAGGAGGATAACATGGATTCATCTAATTATAAGGCTTTGACTGCCAGTAGGTAAACTAAAGAAAGCGAGTAACTTTAAAGGCCATTCTAACAACTGCTGAAATAACCAGTCAGACTTCAGTATTTGGCCTGGGAAAGTACTTTCCCATAAAATAAAGGAATGTAATTGGCTATCTCACTAGTTGCTAGGGTGGCCTTTAAAGTCACTCCAAGAAAGCTGTTTTGAAAGTAATTCCAAATAAATTTAAATCAACAATCTAGTATGGAATTATACTCTACCATATTATTGAACTCAAGGTTACTTTACTTGATCAGTTCAGTATTGTTGCTACTCTCGTTTCCGCTCCTTTTCGTATTCCAATACTTTGTGAGGAAATTATGTGTTAAATGTTCTACCTCAATCAACTTAGGATCTATGTTTCAGGTCTGTTTGTACTATTCAACAAGATGTAACTGCAAGCTTGAGAAATATTATATTCCTTTAAAAGTTTAAATCAAAGTCACTCAGTTCTGAAGTTTAAAAGTTTACTAGTAAGCTATTCAGGTCTCAATTAACTCCTGTATTATGCAATAGAATTGATCACTACACGGTGACTAATCTATTTGTGAAGTCTTCTGTCCTGAGTTCTGATCATAGTTTGTCAACCTCTTTCATTTGCATATACGTGTCTGCGAATTTATTTTAAAAAGATTGACTAGCCTGTAATCATAATATCACTGATTATTTCTAATCAAAAATTCGCGTTTATAAAAACAGGTAACATTAACTGCTGAATCCTTCTTCATATCAAACAATACACTTGTAATTACTAGCAGAAATAATCATGGACTTAGAAGAGAATTTATTTACTAGAAGCCGACAAAACACAAGCCGATAACATTCCTACTTATAACCTTAGGATTATGTCACATATCAAAGAAATATGCTAAGTGATATGAATTATTTCTGACCACTCCGCTTCTGCAATGGGATGCCAGATGCTTACACAACTCTCAATGTATGAAAGCATTTCGGGTAACAAATTTCTTGCATGCTTATATATTTTCTGAGTTATATTCAGTTCATTACGAGGCCACTAGTTCAGTGATTCTTGCTTCTGGTAAATTTTAACTAAGACGCCAAAGTAAATGGGACCGATGATCACATTTACAAACATATTAATAGAAGCTTTTTGTCTCGTGTTGTTCAGAAAAAAAAGTAAGAGAGACTCATGATAGCAACACTAGGTTTGAACAGCTGTTAGTGGCATCCATTTTGAAAAATACATCATCAGGCTTACAATTTTGGTACATGAAATATTCAGAAAGGTTTTGGGGCATCAATACACAGAATGCACGAACGCATTTCAGTGCGTAACGCTTGGAAATCCAAGAAAGAAATTGATTGTTGGAAAAATGGGCAACTTCCTTACCAAAAAAATTTCAATTCAGTAATGCATAAAGTTTAGCAACATTCTATTGTAAGATAATTCTGGACAAATATAAAAAAGTTAACCGAGAATGAATAAACACTGAAGATAACAATGAAAGCGATAAGTATGTATTTATACCAAAGAATTCACTACAGGTAGAAACCACATAGTGAATTATCCAAAAGCAAAGGATGTAAAACAGTTACTTTGTCTTAGGTGAAAATTTCTTCAACAGTATGGAAACAAAAACACACGTTGGATCGCTTCTGATACCCTTAGTTTTCACAGCGAGTAAATTATCACTTAGTCATTGGGTGAAACTTAGTGTTTCGTGTATTCAAACCGCTTTCGATTTGGGATGTAGTGCAGTCACCACCAAATGGCTTCGATGATTAACGTTCTTCAAAAATAATTTGGTAACCCTAAATGAATAAGTATATTCATTCACTATATTCCAAAGCAAATGAACTGGAACGTTAAAGTGATTTAAGTAGAATATACGAACCGTAAAATAGTGAGTTATGACAAATTTCTTGGGACTTTCTAACCAACGAATTTACCAGTACTATAGAATAAATCCTCCTGACACTTCAATGTCGAATCCATATGATGTAACTAAAAGTGGGATGGTGTTGTTACTTATTGCCACATTAATCTCCTCTGCACCGTTCTTGATGAATATGGATTTCAGTTAACAAATATTCCCAGTGTTTGTTACATCGAGTGGTTGACTATGATTATGTTATCACATATGCTTAAAATAGCTGTCGGGAGTAGTTTGCAATGGTTGCTGAATATTAACTCTCATAAGGATAACATAGATATATTTAGTCGAAGTAGGTCAGTCTTACAACTTTAATTTTTACCATTCTGAGTATAGAATTATCAATAACTTATTTGTGTCTAGGAAGGTAATCATAGCATTTTAACTTGAACCATCAAAAAGGAAGAACTGTTCACATTTCCTAAATGTGGTTCGATAGAATAACTCTGATGCACAGTACCCTTTTTAAGTCAGAATCAAATTTTAGGTCTGATTAACAAGATTTTGGAAGGCAGATATTCATCTAGCGAAAGAGCAGTAATTACAGCTTCAGGTCGTCGAAAAAAAGTTCAAAACTTTCATTAAAACAGGATGATATGACGAAATACCACTATCAAACCGTGTTATACTGTTACAATGGATAACTTATGGCTAACCTAAGGTAAACATTCACTTCACTAAACATGATGTAGTGACATATCTCATCGAAGGACTTTCGCAAAGGAGCTCAGTAAGTCAACTAATGAAATCGTCTGTACCTTACAAAGCTGTCAACGAACGGCTTGATGAAGGCAAATTAAATTTACATATGTTCGAAAATAACAACAAAATTTATAAACGAATTAATTAGAGCGTAGTTTTTCATTGCGTCGGATGGGTTACTATCCACTTTCTTGCAACTCAGTCAGCACTTATTATCAGTTTGACTATCTGAGACAGCCATGGTTTGGCAGAATTTTATTGGTACTGCGTGATGGTTCAGGGTTAAGTGAAAATCTGGTCAGCAGTTGGATCTTGTAACTCAGTTGGTAGAGTACTGAGCAGGTAACCCTGAGATCGGTGGTTCGAATCTTGCAGTGGTTCAGATTTTCATTTCACCTTCAATCACCATTTAATATCAACACTTATTAATAGGTTGACATTGATATTTATACCTTGGTGAAGTGTGTTTTACATCTAGGTGTAAACAATAAGTTCTGTGGCTTCTGAAAATGAATGGGTAGCACTTTTTTGTTGATTTATGACAAATCATTTCGATACTGTGGGACTATGTTTATCGTACACCAGCAACTTTCAAATAAACCAATCCGGGATTGTACAGAGTCTAACTTTGAGGCAAGCAGACAATTTTCACTCACTGTTCGCCATGATTAGAATAGTGCACCTAACTCTTCCAATATATATTATTCGAAAGACTTTCCCCAGATTCTACACGTAAAAGACTTCTCACTAATCATTTGTTTGACGCTATGAAACCAGTTAATCAACGCTGTGACGTGAAACAGTGTATGAATGAAACCACAGGATTTGAAACAAAAGGCATATTCGACTAATTACTCAATAGCAAAGAAAACAAATAGGCATACAAACAGGGATAGAATTAAATATTTAAGGGTATATTGAGTAGAATGCCAATACATTCATTGTATCGTCCATAGGAGGTGAAGATGCTGTGACGCTAATGCTGAGTAGCACTTTTCTGTTGTCCAGCCATTTGGTCTCTAACTAGATGAAATGAGACAGCAATTGAAGAGGTGAATTGTGCTCACTCAAACAGTCAGTTAATCGCTACAGTTTAGTGGTATGACTACTATTGAATAGAAAGTAAGCATATACCAGCCATATGTATAGAATCATTTCCTAAATAAGTTTGACAACTTGTGATTCTTATGGCTTTTATTTAATTTGAAATGAGTCAAATCTCTTAGTTGTTCATCAGTCACCTCAAAACCATTCAAATAACGAATTCTTGGATCATTAACTCTTCTATGTCTGTCAGCCTTTCTCAAAAAAACCTTGAATTGAACTGACTGACTGGCTTTATTTTTGCTAACAAGGAATATATTTACCGTTATTGCTTGTATTACACTGCCGTTGATTGGACCGAATTGATCAGTCTCTGTTGGCCTATGGGCTTCTGTGTGGATGCCTCGATATTGCCTGTGTTTCAACCATGCATAGTAATGATGAGGAGTGGCTAGCGGTGGAATCCAGTAGAATCCATAAGCCAACGAAGACTGACTAATTCGGTCCAATCAACCGCGGTACAATACAAGCAATAACACTGAAACTATACCCGTCGCAGAAAAAGTGGCTATCGTGCCTCGGAGGTGTAGTGGATAACTCTCTCGCGTATGAAGCGATCGCTAACGAGTCCGAATCCTGGTGCGAACAAAATCACTCACTAGGAGACAGGTACATACCGCTGGTGAGGACCAAATAGGACGAAATGCGCATCCTGGATTCCACTGCCCATCTTTACTATGCATAAAGGAACATATTATTACAAGCGATTTCTGAAAAGAACCTCGCGTGATTAACTAGTTCAGTAGTTATTAGCCGGTCCTAAGCCGGGATAAAGAGGGAAGGTTAGGCATAGGGCTAGCAGCCCTATCCCGGAAAACCAATCCAAATCGCTAAAGAAACTTCAAAGCATAAACAAAATATAAAAAATAAAAATAAACTTTAACTTCGCTGGAATCAGAGAGACGAAATGACACCAGATGGTGAAAGCGAAAGTAAGGATGGGAACATGAAATGTCCACACCATGTATAAACCTAGCAAGGCTGTCCAGATTGCAAAAGAGATGAGAATGTATGGCATGGAAGTGATAGGAATCTGCGAATGCAGATGGAATGGAAGTGGACTCTCCAAACTGTCAACTGGAGAGGAGTCAATTAATCTACCCCGATATTGTCACCCTAATGACAATCACCAGCACACTGAGTTTTCGAGTGACTATCATGATGTCCCCAACAGCATCGAAGACTGTCTCTCATGCAGTGGACACCAATCTCCTCAACGATCAGAATCATGACAGCAAGATGGATTCAACTCGAAAGGAAGGAAAGTCACAATCATACAATGCTACACTACACTACGCACCTTCAAATAATGCAGATGAAGAGAAGAAGGAGGAATTCTACAGACAATTGCAATCAGTACTAGACAAGACACCATCTTGAATGGCGACATCAAAATCCTGATGAGTGGGTGACATGAATGTTAAACTGGGAGCAGACAACACAGGAAGAGAACCAAACATGGGTTGAGAAGCACTCGGTGAAATGAAGAATGAGAATGGAGAACTGTTTGCAGACTTCTGAGCATTTAATGATTTGGTGATTGGAGACGAGGCAGTGTGTGCAAACACAAGGATATTCACAAGGCAGCGACATGGATTTGATATCAGCAGACACGAGACACACTAAAAATCAGATCGACTGCATGTCAATGTGAAGAAAGTGGAGACGCAGCCTGCCTACTGGACACAAGATGAGATGAAGAAGAGGAGCAGATGTAGGTAGATTCACACCACTCACTGAATAGTGTAAGGAAGCTGCCTTCAAAATGAAGTTGAAAGCCTTTGAAGAAGATGGTGATAGACTAGAGTTGAAGTTGAACACACAGAACAGAAAGTGAAGTGAAGGATGAAACTTCAAAGGATATCTTCACGTCAGTCAGTCATCAGGAAAAGATGGGAGATATTGAGCAACATCCATGAAGGATCGGGAGTGGAATAACACTGGAACTCTTTGAAAGTTGTGTGGAAATAAACCTGCACAACCTTGTTAGAAAGGAAGAGGAGAGAAGACAATGAATAGATGTGGGTGGACACATGGAAGCTGATAGAGGAGGGAGAGGAGGATGTTGAAGCAGAAGATAAACCAGTGCAAGGATGCACAACGAAAAGGGGAACTGAGTACAAGGTATAAAACACTACACTGGACAAAGAAGTGAAGAAGAGTGCTCAGAAAACAAAATACACTTCTGCGACAGACACATTGGAAGTGAAACAGAACAGTCTGCTGGTAAGAGAGACAGAGACCTGACAACACTATATCAAATAACCAGGTCACTTACTATCAGGGAGGTGCAAGATCAACTCAGATGAAACCAATGAAAGATAGTGAGGGGAAGCTAGTTACCAAAAAGAGAGAGGAAAAACAAAGGAAACGATGATCTGACCACTTAACAGAGCTCTCGAATTGACCACCACCACCACCACCATCTGCAACTCGTCCAGAAATACGACCAGCAGCTCAGCCACAGAACTATCAGTGAACACAGGCCCTCCGACAAAAGCAGAAGTGAAGTCTTGAATGCCATAAAGCTGCTGAAATTCGGTAAAGCAGCAGGACCAGATGGAATTCCACCAGAAGCAGTGAAAACAGATGTGGAGATAACAACGACGGACATGCTCACACATCAGCACTGCATAAGGTTTGGAAGGATAGCAGGAGAGGTACCTGTTGCCAAAGAAGGGAGACCTAAGTGTTTGCAAGAAGTGGTGAAGAATCATGCTCCACTAATGTCCACCCCAAGCATGCAAAATATTCAGCCACATTATCCTGGAGACATCAAAGGACGTGTATTGATTGGTCACGGAAGTGCAACCAATTCCATGTTGTCTAGTCCTGAGTGCAGAGCGAATTCTGTCCATCATATTTGCAATGTGGCAACCAAGCTAGGAAGCTCAGCATTGTGGTGCGCATTAGTAGATGTTAGTTGGTTGGAGGCAATAGGCAGGAAGCCCTGGACCTACGCTTCGTGCTTGCTGGCACTCGTCAGCAAGGCATATCTGCAACCTCGATGGAACTGATGTTCCGACTGAGATTCATACCCACGTCACCCAGTGTTGCAGTCAGCGACTTCACCACTGAGGTGTTCCGGCCACTATTGGTTGTACTCCTGTGACCAGTCAATAAATGTACGCCAGTCCTACAGGAGGCCAATCGTGGCCCGAACAGCTCAGTAGTGAAGTCGCTGACTACAACACTGGGTGACGTGGGTTCGAATCTCAGTCGGGACATCAGTTTCCTCGAGGTTACAAATACGCCTTGCTGACGAGTGCCAGTAAGCAAGAAACGTAGGTCCAGGGCTCCCTGCCTATTGCCTCCAACCAACTAACACATTAAACGACGCCCTAGATTCAGAATCACTACTGGAAAAGGCTGGCTGGTTGGCTTCAGGAAGAACAAATCATGTGCAGATCAAATTGCAACGCTAGGCTAAGCATCATCATAGAACAGAGTATAGAATGGCAGTCAACTCTCTACCTCAACTTCATCGACGTTGAAAACGCCTTGCTTCAATAGCGTCGAACGAGAAGTAATTTGGAAGTTAATTCAACACTACAGTTTTAGTGCAACAAACATTTATCAACCTCACTCAATAGCTTTATGAAATGAAAACACCACATGCCAAGTGATTCACAATGGAAAGCTCAGTGACGCCTTTGAAGTGAAGACAGAGAGGAGTAAGACACAACAAGGCTGTCTACTATCACCCATCATCTTCCTGATTTTGGTCGACTCGACTGAACTGGATGATGCAGCAAACCGTGAGGAGTGAGAAGAGGGGCATACGCTGGCTGAACCGATGAAGAAAAGACCTCAGACGAAGATTTGGATTTCACCCCCAACGATGATGATGATGATGATGATGATGATGATGATGATGATTTATGTCTATTGACTTATGTCGCACAAACTCGAAGATCTACAGGCAGAAACCAACAAGTTGACAGAAGAGGTGAGGCAGCGGAAACGGGACTTCGAGTGAATGTAGAGAAGATGGAGGTGATGAAGATATCCAACCATCAACAGCATGAATAACAAGCACCAATCAGCATGAACGGGAGAAAGCTGAGTGAAGTAGTCTCTTTCAACTACCTTCCTAGGCAATATCGTTTCAACTACAGGTGGCACAGACACCGATGAGGACGTCAAAACCTGCCAGGAGGGGAAGGGAAGCAAGACTGGATTTCATTAACCTGAAATCAGTGTGGAGATCTACTGCACTACACTACACTACACTACACTACACTCAGCACAAAGAACAAGATGCAGATTTTCAACACTAATATCAGTCAAGTCAGTGCTTCCATGTGATACTTCAGAAATTTGACGCCTCACGAAAAGCACTTGTAACAAACTACAGACATTCATCAACAGCTGCCACCTACACTCATTGGATACTGACACTGAATATCAGATGGCGAGAATAGTATGAATAAGCAAGAAGGGAACAATGGAACTGTGGCTGGTTGGCTGGCTGGCTGGCTGACTGGCTGTCAACAAACCAACCAAGAACTCATCGCTAACAAATATGCAGAAGAAAGTGGAGATGGAATGGAATGGATTGGATTAGATTGGGCATACACTGAGAAGACCGATTGGGGAAATCGCACGTCAGGACAGTTCCTCGAGTGGAACCGAAATGGGAAACGACGAGTTGGGCATCCTAGTGTGACGTGGAGATCATGTGAGGAAGAAATGAAAGCTTGTGGTCAGTCATGGAGCAAGGTTCAAAAGATTACAGAGTGCAATGGAGGCGTGCTACTGAAGTCCTTTGTTCCGCTAGGGAACCATCGAAAATAATAATTTCTGTAAAGACATATTTAACCATACATTGGGGGGTAAATATGTATGTGTGTCAGATTATTTCTGTCCAAATAGGTGCCACTTAGCTAAGTGGTCTTCAGACTTCGATTAGTGCTAATTATTAAAGAATAAACAGTTAAATCGGTTACTTGCTTGTGACCAATTCGATTAAAACTATCCTTACTAAAATCGAAAGTAGAACTGTCAACTGGATTGCAATGAACTTAAAGTAAGTGCAGAAAAGTAATCATCGGATGATGATCTTTGTAGCCGTCTATATCAAGATATCCATAACAATCAATAGATGCAGCGTGAAATGTGGAGAGTGAGCCAAGTAATACAAAAGTGGGATGCACTGTTTGTATAAGATGTTTACAGTTAATAAACCGAAAGCACAGAATTTAGTTTGCGTACTAGTTGGCGCTCATCAGAAAAATAAGTTCAATTCACAAACAAATTTGTTTATCAATAACTTTATTTCAAAACAATTACATTCTTTCTCAAACAAAACAAAAAATAATTAAATCAAACATGAATAAATATAATCTGTACATAATTATCAAATAGTTTAATTTTGTAATCATTAAATTAATAAATTTATTACCTCAGCAATTACAAGAAAGTGTCATACTAAAAAACATCATTATTTATCTGTCTTGTTAAATGAAGATGTGATAGATTAACATTTGATTTTATTGGAAACATAGAATCTTCATTGATTTCTGACCCAGATGTTTCAATTGATGATGATGACAAGGATAAATCGAGATCAGTCTTCTGATATTCTTTCATACAATGTGTTCTGTACATTGATTGTAAAAATGAGCTATTTTCATGAATTATTCTTGACGTCGATGAAATAGCATCATTTGTTGTATTCTCATCGAATGTTGATAGGGATAATTTAACTGGTGGCTTGATCGAATTTGATAATTTTGGATGAAAATTATTTTTTAACTTAGAAAATTTAGTCTCTTCATTGTTTTTTTCATTGATATGATGAATTAATGATTGTACTCCATTCTCATCCAATGATGAATCTGTATTGTTCACATATGTTTTTTCATTTATAGTATTACAGGAGCCTTTCCCCTAAACAAAGAATTTAAATTTAATGAATGTGTATATACATAAAAGAATACTCAGATATTGTGTTGAAACATCAACTTCCCCGGTAACCTCTCGATACTATGAATGAATGATAAACTAACAAGAAAATAATAGTCAGCGAAAAAATATATTCACAAGTATGACCTTCATAGCTTATGAGTTTTAGAGGAGCTTAGCGTTTGGTTTCTGTATGGACTTATGGCCTATTGGTGTTCACATTACATTTATGACTAGTAGGTGGTGGGTTTTAATGTATTCCAATATACATAAATTCTAGCAGTCAGGCTGTGAGGTTCACCGTCACCTAATAGTTATTTCTCATAGCCCTAGAGGATAAGCATGCAAAGTTTAGTGTCAGTGCAGCTTGTTCTCATTTGCTTCTTCCAGGGTAACTCAATTCTCTTTATATTCTTCTTTTTTCTGTAGAGTAATTACATTACTTGTAGCGATATTTTAACGCATTTGTTTACCAGCTTTTTCTAGTCCCCCCAACTCAAGAAAAGAAAATTCTTAAAAGCGATGTTGAGATCAAATTATGTTTTAAGATGAAATGTTTGAATAGTAAGCCAAAGTCTTTGTAAAAATCAGAAATATTGGTAAGAAATGCTAAAATCATAAAGTGCACAGTCTACTACTAACTACGATAGCATCGAACACCTACAGCCTTTTACTCGTATCTTGATTAAACTCTATAAAGATGTTCTGAACGAGAATTATTAAAATAAATAGAATTATTCAAACCACATAGATGAGAGTAGCTGGTGTAGAAGACCTGATGCTGCTCAGTGGCAGTTGGTCGAAATCACTTTATAGCTTGGAAGAAGTGAAATAGAAAGTATTGATCAAGATAAAGTTGATTTAGCTGCAGTACGTTGGGTGACAGATGTGTAGGCCCGCTGACAGATTTTACATATGAATCAGAACAATCCAAGAATCTCAACCTATGACAAAACAAATGTTTTATGTTCCTTGATCTTTAGTGATGTTAGCCTACTACGAAAAGGATCTGTCATTCTGTAAGTAGTAAACAGCAGATGGATAATTAGATCTTGCTTTGAGTAACTTCTCAGTTAGTTGCTAAATTGTCATGAAATTGATACCTAAGTATTTCAGAAGAGTTGGTTTGGCTACAGAGAAACAAGATTTCTAATCTACAGTAGAGCTACTGATTTGACCCAAAGGAGAATCTATTTATCACACAGCTGATCACTAAGGTGTTAAAATATTGCTCATGAAAGATACTGAAAAGGGAGGAAAATTCTGCCGAGAAATGTCTTTACAAGAATGGTTATTATCCAGTTTGCAGTCACTGCAAATAAATTGGAGAAAATTTCACGTTTTACCTGACTAGTTTATTTGATGGGCAAGGCTACGACCAAAACTAGTGAACGAGCGAAAGTTGTGTTTAATATTGTTTCCTCTTGCAGGACTAATGACATGAAATAAAACAGTGTTGACTGATACACAAAAAACTGAAGGAATGACTGCTTCAGTAAACTGAAGTCGTATCCATGATATTATTTAAGCACTTAGAAATTGGTGCACTGAGAGGATGTCCAGATGAATAAATATTAGTTGTTGCCAGTGTTTAATAAAACTTTACTAGACAAAGGATTGATTGTCCTGTGACAAGATCTCTGTTGTTTATCATTAATTTGACATGTAACCTGAAGTAGAAGTTAGAAACACTTGTAAGATAAACAGAAATAAGTTTACTGCAGTTAGTTAAGGACACTTCACTAGAAGTGTTAAAACCTGAATTTTGTTACTTAAATGACACTTTAGTCAAATTTCAACTATTCTGGTAAACTAACACAATAAAGATGCTCACGACTAATCACAAAACATAAATTTGGTGAATAGTGACACCTAATAAAGACTACACGAAAAAAAGTTGGTATTCTTTAAAAATATATATATACCATGTGAAAGGGGAAATACTAAAACTTGGGGTAAATATGCTAATTCAAAGTAAAACCAAAGTATGAAAATTAATCGGTAATGCATACTACACTTGTTAAGTTTATTGGACATTTAATCGCCAGTAAATAAACCAAGAAGTATATAATTGTTGACATGTGTGGAGTTTAATGGAAATATCTAGCTGATTGTTGGAACTTCGTTAACATATAGGCTGAACAATGCTAGACTGATTCATGTGTGTATTTACAATAGTTGCCCAAGAAATCTTTCACTTCAAAATACCTCAACGTTAATATCACCAGCTGAAATGCTGGACAACACATAATCAAATCTCTGATGAAGCATGAGTTCACTCGCTGTTACAGATATTCGTTGTCGGCAAGTGCATAAGAGTTAAACCTAGGTACACAGCTTGTTATCGAAATTCTTTAGCTGCCTTACATTATACCTCAATTCAACTTTTCATTGCTTTATACATTAGAGATGAAGGAAGAAGAAAACTGATTTACTACTCTATTCGTTTATTGGCTATTATTCAAAAGTTATTCAAATGATCTTGACTATGCTGATTAAGAGTGAAGTTTCACATGTGTATATCTATTGCATTCAAGGTCATCAGATGGACATACCATTTGTATCAGCGATACACAAAGCTTGTTGTCTACAGTGTCATTCAAAACCCTCTTAAAAAGTTATTTTATTGGCCTAAAATATACTTTGACATATAATTTAAGGAAGTCAGAGAGTCACAATAAGATTATTAGAGCAGATCAGGAGGGGAAATATGTCACCCGCTGAAATCTGTTTTCTTCTTAAATAAAGTAAAAATGAAGGTATCACACCAGTATCTACTATTGAGTTTTTTAGTGAAATAAGCCGGACTACAATGTTATCGCAATATATTTTTAGACTAAGACAATGTCATAATTAATGAGCAGTAATAGCCTTTAGGCATTGAAATGTTTGTGTAATTTTGTGTAATTTACTATCGTTCAGTTCATGGAAAAAGTGCAGACTCAGAAAAAGACATTAATTTCACTCATTCATCGCCTTATTTAAACAACCAACACAAAGATGTACAAAGTTTAGATGATCTCTCATAGGACTAAGTAAGACTTACTGATTAGTTGTTAAATGGTAGTTATAACGGTGTTGTTTGCTCTTCATTACTGATTGACCGCTATGAGACCAAGTCTGAATTTTCGTGGTTTATAAGTCTCCTGATTTTCCGATATCCACAAATACTAGGATGAATGACGTTTTCTATCGCCTGCTTCCAAACATATCACAACAAAATATTTTGTATCTATCTCAGTGTTCACAGTGATATCAGACAAGTTGTAGTAGATATGATAAATAGATTTCTATGACTCATTTTAATAGCGTCTTGGTACGTATGAAAATGACTGTTTGAGTCATTAGATTTCAACCTGTTGGCTTAACAAAACGTGCTTGCTGTAAGATTTGACTGTTCTGAGCTCAACCTAGTATGGAATTGTTGGTGTATGCTACCCAAGAGTCTCAAACTAGGATAAAACAGCTGTCTGATGCTTCTTAGTCCAAAGTAGATTTCTGATTAATACTTTTCAGTGACGAAAGTTGTTTACATTCCATCACTGTGGCATTAACTTATCTTCAGTAAAGGAATGATATGCATTAGGGTGAAATAAAATACCACATATTATTTATAAACTAGGTTACAATACTAATGATACATTAAGTGGTTGAATGTAGTCATTGGGAAGTTGTAAACCAAGGTTTTGTGCTTTTTGAGGCTTGTCAGCAAGGTGCATCTGTAATCTCAATGGAACAGATGTCCTGTCATAGACCTGACCCCTCCTCGTTGAACGATATGTTAAGAACTGCAATTGCTGGACTGTTTCAGCTGTCACTAACCTCATAAAGAACTTCATAGTATACACTGGTCGGTCACTGGTTGATAAGCAATTTTATTTTGTCTAGTCGGAAGTACTAACTGAGGATGGTCGACACCAGTCATGACTAGACAATATATTAGACGATGGGGGTCAGTCAATAGGAAGCCCTGGACCTTGGTTTCTCGCTTGTTGACACTCGATACCAAGCCTTGTCTGCGATCATGAGACAACTGATGTTCCCACTGTGATTGGAACGTACATCCTGCACTAAGCTATTCAGACCAAAACTAGAGTTGGTCACCAATGAGCACACACACCCCCCCCCCTAGCTCAAAGAACACAACGCAACAAAGGTTATCCACCTGGTCTAAAAATACTGTCCACGATTTCACAAGCATTACTTTAATCTGTATTTGCAACTTCACAGCCATTACGGATGCAAACGGTATCAATAATAATGATAAACACAACTACTACCAAAATAAGGTGTAATACAGTATCGCGCCACTTCGTTTAGTGGCCACATTGCGAAACCTGGTCTACAGACTTTGATCAGTGCTAGACACTAAATGGTTAGACATCTATATGGGTTACCAATAATGACCAAACCTTTTACTAGGCAATATACAATTTGTTACTTTTCAGCCAACAGTGAGTGTTAGGCGATCGCTATAAAGCCCTAAATTCATATTATTTTCACAAAGCTTAAATAGTGAATTATCAATCAGGTTGATGATTTTCTAGTTTCATCAGGTAAACCTTGGCGATAAACTCATGGACAACTACATCTATCCCAAGCAAATTGAACTTCAAAAGCATTTTTGCCGGTTTCATTTTTGTGTGTTTTAAGATTATTTTTTAGTTCAATAGGATGATAATCGATTTGAAGTTATTGAAAGTATCTGCAACTGAGAAAATGAATATTTCAGTCATAGTGTGCTCTGAGCTGAATTTGTTGATAAAATGGCTCTCATGGATGTATTGACCATCATTTTCAGGGTGAATACCGAAGGCTAAACTTGAATTATTATAAGAATTCGCACTTTATAAAATTCTAACCAACTTGGGGTTAATTCTTTGGGGAAAGTCTCCTTTTCCTTGATCGACAGATTCAATTGGCAGGGTTTCAGTGAATTAGTTGCCTGGAACTGTCTACACTTGAATATGGTATCCACGCAGGTTGCTTCATTATTTATTGATACTTGTAATTTCCTGTTGTTATTCTGGACCGAAATGATCGACCTCTTCTATCACATGGGTTCACTTTGCGGGTGCCACGATATCACCTCATTGTTGATTCTGTTGTCACTGGCTTGATAGTGGAAATCCAGGATACACATCTCGTCCAGTTCAATCAAACCTTATTGGCTGACTTTGATATTTCAGGTTCAATGAAGTTTCTAGCCCATGAATTTCAATCTTTCAGAGTTGTTTCTTCTCTCAGCTAGTAAAACACTCACTTTCTGTAGTCCCACTAAAGCTGATAACTGGGATGTCATTGAATGCAACCAGCAGTTTGATTTTCAAGCATACCTTCTAAATAAAATTTCTGTTATTTAATATGACAATCAGCTGAATGGTTCATACTTTTCAGTTGTTCTCTAGCTGACTCAATTCAGTGACGAAGACGAACTCTGAATAAATCATGATGAACAGCTATGTTACCTGTCTCTTATTGAATTTAACATTTACCTTGTGTATATATTCTATGGTAAAATACAATGGCTATACAGCACTTGCTTAAATCTATCTAAAACTATACTAAACAGTCACTCGAATTTTAATATACTTTAAGGTTTATGATGACTGATATCGATTGGATATCAAGTGAAGACCCTAGCGGATAGTCATGCTATATCACGAATAAACTGAAGCAGGAGACTGTGAACCACTGAACATTGGTTCACTGTCGGAATTGCTAGCCACTTCACCACGATACCTAAGAGTTCTGAGTTTGATCCCTGGTGGGGTCTTAGATGTGTACTACGAAGGAGTGCCATTCTAAAACTTTAACAATAAAATGGTGTAGCTATTTAGTTGAGTGACTGATATTTTACAATGGTTGGAAACTAATTTTGAGCTTCGTCGAAAATAACACTAATCTGTAATCTTAAAGTGTAGAGTATGTGTATAACATGTTAATGTGCAATCTCAATTAACAGCACTCAGTGTTTACGTTATATGGGTTGACTGATGGATCCCAGTCCCCATGACTGACTGTCATGTAATACTTGTTATCATCTAATAATCTATTATTGGATAATTCCCCTAAGGGGAATCACATTTCATAGGAATATCCTTGTGAAATTATTCCTGCTTTTTATACTAAATGACAGTGATTTAAATTAATAAGGCAAAGTCGATTTTCTCAAATTCACAGTTGCACTTAGCCGATAAATGCTAATCTGTAACCGATACTAACTGAAAAACACCTGGGCTTAAAAACGACTATTGTTGAGCGGATGCTGTCACTATCCAATATATTTTCTAGTAACAAACTTTATATTTATAACAGAAACAAGCATGTTTTAATAGGTTTTTTGTCCCAGTTATTGTTTATTTTCAAGTTGGAAAGTTCTTGATGTAATTTCACAGACCACGAATTTAAAATAGCTATTTTATTCATTTGGAAATGTTCAGACGAATTAACTGGAAACAAACTCTGATTTTGCAGGGTCCACATTGATATTTCTTGAAGTTGAGCAGCTTTCCAACTGTCCAACTATGGTGTTTACAGGGTTTCCGTTTGAAACCACGTGTCAGCCAAGAACACAAGATGTGATCTCTGATACTAAATTGTCATGAGCTGGCGAATTATAGTGAAGCCAAACAGATCAGCCAGATTGGCTTCTTAGCTACCCAAGTGGTTCAATAGCAGTACAAACTAGAATTTTGTTTAAATTAGACAATCATTCCATTGGTTTATTTTATTTTCCCCTTGTTGCATGATAGCCAATTTATTCAACAGTCTACAATGTATAGTTTTTGACTGACAAATTATTGTAATCTGTAAGAATGACCGAAGTCGAGTCGACAGCCTGTGAAATACTAATCCTGTGTTCTACTGACTGGGCGGCAGCCTTTATAGCCGTGACCTAAAGACAAAAACTACAAAAATGTAGATCACCTGGAAGGAAGCGTAAACAAAAACATGAAACATAGGTCAGTGAGATCATTTCCTGGTGGAATTTGAGTAGAGGCTAATTAACTAGGTGGTTTGGCTGATCAATACTCCAATTACTGTTCACCAATGAAGATGGAAATCTACAATTCTCACGCAATTATAACACACTTATTACGACTGAAGCCACAAATTAGAAAAGAATCACTCAAAATGTGGGAATATCCAGCAGCTGAATGCTAGTGAAAGCAATTCAATTCTTCTAAATCAAAACCAAATGCTGTCATAACTTTCATTGAGCATTTTACGGATAATTTAATCTTGAACATGATCGTATCTTTATTAAGACTGTCAAGTCATCATATTTAGTTAGTTTTTCAAGTAATGAAGTGGGATATTCTTTCGATATAGATACTTACACGATGGTTACTTATACATACTTTGTGCTAAATCGCACTCTGAATTGAATGGTGTTAATGACGAAGTCATCGAGAATTAAACAATAATATCAAAGAGGTAATCATTGACGATCTAGCTGGAAAAAATGCAGTCTTTATTGTCAGTGTATTTGACCGAAGCTAAATATGGTTACTGACGATATTAGGGTGGATTTGCTCTGCTTTATGAATTACGTGTAGTTCGAAACACATCCAGCGATAGATTTCGACTCAGTGACTAAAGGGAAGACTATTTGTTATTAAATGGCAAAGTTTTGGGTACCATTGACTCAGAAATAACGGATTTGATGAGCTGAAACAAATAACCACTAGTCTCCAAATTTTATTAGTTGTTCATCGAATATTTCCTGATGTATTAAATCAGTAAATATAACAAGATTCATTTCCAACATCAGTGAAATGATGCTTATGACTATATCCTTCATGAAGAAGTACACTGTATCCTATTTTATGAGAAAAGTAAATTATACATACCAACTGCAGCTAATAACTAACTTTCAGTAGTAGTAGTAGTAGTAGTAGTAGTAGTAGTAGTAGTAGTAGTAGTAGTAGTGTGAGTAGTAGCAGTAGTGACCTACGTTTAAAGTGAAGTCTTCTCCAATAATACACTGTTTTTTTTGTCCTAAATAATTGAGCAGGATAATGAGAAAATATCTTAACCTAATCTGAATACTGATTACTAACTAACAAAGTAAAATGTGCTCAAACACGTTGTCAATAAGAAAAAAAGTGGATTATGAATGATATTATGAAACTCACATAAAAGTTATCTAGATAACAGATATTGATGCATTGAATTCGTATTGATTCGAATATAATTCAGGATACACTAGAGAGACGTTATCTTTTATAGTTAAGGTATCGTTGTTCACATATCCCATATAATAAATGCCATTGTTATCACTCTCACTATTCTCACAAATGTTGTTGACTGATTTACGGGCAGGGAACTGTGTATCTGTCGTAGACTGTACTATTATAGATGGTAGTGGTTGAGATAGTGATACTAGCGGTGGTGACGATGATGGTAACAGTCTGGCCTGTTTACAAATGACTGTATCTATTATATGTGGTTGACGATGGTGAGATTGGCAATGACTGTAAGGAATATGCTGTTTTTGATGATCATTTTGGAATTGATTTGGCTGATAAAACTGTTGATGACACCGTTGGTTGTGACACTGGATATCAACTGATAAATCTCCTTTTTCATCATTTTCGTCTTCTTCTTCCTCCTCCTCCTCCTCTTCTCCTCTATCATCTTTATCCATATATCT
Organism: Heterobilharzia americana; assembly: GCA_944470555.2. Classification (NCBI taxonomy): domain Eukaryota; kingdom Metazoa; phylum Platyhelminthes; class Trematoda; order Strigeidida; family Schistosomatidae; genus Heterobilharzia; species Heterobilharzia americana. The sequence continues at coordinate 33,025,478 of OX104134.1, forward strand.
TGAATAACCATCCATATATTGTTCCTTCAAAATATTATTATTGTTACTAGTAACAAGACTGAATAATTTTATTGTTTCAGGTAGAGCGTTTTCGTACAGCTTAGAGTTGAATTCAAAATTGGATTCATTCTGAAGTAGTTTTACTGAAGAGGCATTTTTTATCAGTCCAGGCTCTTCTGTTGTTTCTAATGTCGGTACTGATGACGAGGGAGAGTAACGTGTTGTTACAGATGATTCGGATGTGTCTAATATGCGTCTTAAATAAGCAATGTAACCGGCAGCCAGTTTCAGGGTGTCCAGTTTAGACAGCTTTGTATCTTTCGGAACCCATGGTAGTGCGCCCTTCAGTTCAACAAATGCACCAGATAAAACACGCATCCTCGATCTTTCTCTTGCATTTGCTGCACTTCTTTGCGCTACTGTACTGTTTAAACCGGGTTTGCGCCCTCGTCGTTTACCATTTGGTGTAATTAAAAGAGCATTGGAGGAGATACTACTATTGTTACTGTTAGAAGTATTTATTGCAGTAGCATTGTTGGTTGTAAGATTTGCTACTCCAGAAGTCATTCGCATAATATAATTCTAATAGTGTGAAATGAATTTCAAAATGATCAATATCAATCATCAAATCTGAGAAAATATTTAACATTTAAATGGTAAATGAAAAGGCGGTAAAATCCACCAATCGAAGAGTTTCTTGATCAAATTCGTTTTCTGATTGGACAAATAACGCAGTTTACTTGACATCAAGTCCGTAATACTAATGGATAGAAGTTATCTCCCCCTTTCATCTTTGATGAACACAGGTGAAAATGAAATAAAAACACGCGAAACCACTATATGCATAGGGAATCATTGTGTGTGGAAAATTTGTAACAGCCAATTAAAAATAGCTAAGATAAATATTCACATAAATAACGACACAACAAGCTGGTTTTACAGCTTTAATAATGATTAAAGCATACGCGAGATTATATTCAGCGTTATTAGAGTAAACTAATAAATTCTGAACCAACAGTTCTCTTAAAATCTGAAGGCCTTTTATTTAACTCCTAGCATTTGCAAACCTTACTGATAAGTCCTGTAATAATTTAATAAGCATTCCTAATGAAAAAACCTTTACCTTTTTCTTAGAGGTCGCATCAAATTTTATTGTCACAGTAGCCTTAGACATGAATCTGAAGTGAACAATATGGAGTTCCAATTGTTCAACACCTACTGAGTATTAAACGAATCTTTATCTTTAGTTGTTAACAACTAACTTCTAATATGCTTCGTGTGTTTAAATTCTTCCGAACGTTTCACTGTGTATTCCACAGTTTACACAAACAAATTCAGATCAGTGTTCAAGCATCTGCTTCTTTGTATTAAACTGTAAATCCTGACAGAATTGTGTGAATGTACCATTGATTCACCTCGACTTTCTTTTCAGTAAGCGTTACTATTTATTTAGAATCCAGGAAAGCATCTTTTCCTAGATAGGACTCATCCGATGGAAAAGTGTTTTTTTTTCACCTAAAAACAGAGCTTTGAATGCGCCCATCGTCGTCGGTGGTGTCAATAAACAAGTGGGCAGGCTGAGTCACATAGAAAGGCACTTGTGTGGGACTTTGAAATTTCAGCTATACAAAAACACAATGGTGATCAACTGCTGGGACTGTGCTTGGGCAACTATCTGTTTGTAATGAGCATAAATTTCAGAAATACCAAGACATATCACTTGACATGACATCTGCCAAGCTCAAGTCAATGATAGACACACATACACCAAATTGCGGTGGTTTATTGCTGAAGTTGGTTGGTGGAAGACTACCTATCCTTCTGAGGCACATGTCTGGATAATGATCATATGCTGGTGAAGCACGACTGTCTCCATTTAAATGGACATAGAAAAACTACAGCAACAAGACCATTTCCAGTGGAACTTGACGCTGAGCATATTAAGACTGCTTTCAGTAAGAAGCTGACTAAATAGTTGTCAGAACAGAAAACATCACCGATCCTGAATAAGCCTGGCGGTATTTCCAGTCCACTGTAAAGAAAACAACGAAGATCGTAGCTGACCATCAGATAGTGGTTAGAAACGGTCAGCGAATCTAGGCAATCTTTTCTGAGTTGATGGATGATGATGAACACTTTCCTGCAGGTTATGAGCACAATGCGGAGAGGACACCACCTAACTGTAAACATACAAGAAGTATGCGCAATGATTTCGAGTGGCGATGGGTGCTGAAGGCTGAAAAAACGGAGCAGACACTAGCGATAGGTAACAGTGGACAGCTTTTCAGAGTTATCAAGGAAACTGGGACAAAAATGTTGGACAGAAAATAACTGAGAAGGATGTACTTACAGTTAACCAGTAACGACAGAAATGAGAGGTGTAGTGTAATATTTTTAAGAATGGTTCAACTGACATTCAGCTGTTCTAGGTTTACCCACTATCCAGTCTCATTCTGAATGGAACGCTGAGATAGGGTATCCAGCTGTTTCATAATTAAAGGTTATGTCTTACCTGAAATAAGGATAAGGAGCAAGCTCCACCAAGCAAGCTTGCACCAAAGGTTTTTGATGATGGTTAAGATAGTTGACTAAACTGACTTAATTATAAATTGTGGTGTGTGAATTAGATATGATCCCCCTAGCTTGTTTCAGTCACTGACTGAACTTTTCATTACGAAAGAAGGAAAACTCTATTGTGATAGCCATTTAAGAACTATTTTAAAGCTTCTAGGATGTACTACCATTAGATTCCTAAGTGAACCCTGGAACACAAAACCCCCAAAAAACTACGAAGGTTTCAAAAACAATCGTTGGTTTGTCGAACAGACTTAAGAAAACAAGAACACTCACCGGCACCCAACCTCTGCTGTACTTTCTCATCTGAAGGCAACATTTAACTCCGCTAGTTGAGATGTCTAATGGCAGTATCTGTCAGTGAATAGGGGTTGCAGCAAGTAGATCATTGTGTTGAGGAGTGTATCCTCGAACAGCTTTGGGCGTGTTACAGTATGTGACAAAGTAAAATATAAGTTGTCTACGTTAACTGCTGTCCACTAATGGCCCCGAACCTCCGCACTTTTACCTAACTTTATCACACACACACACACACACACACACGTACCTACAGAGGTTTCCATCTCTTCATCTTACTTTACAGCGACTGGTCCTTTTGCAAGAAATATCTTAATTGTGACACAGTTTGCTGATAACTAACTGGAGGTGCTAGCAAGGTTTAGAATCTTCTGGGCACTTTAAGTAAGGATTTGAAAACGCTTACCGTGCGTTTCTCATCACTCGAATCTAAATTGTTACTTCCAGACTGAAGTGATCAAGTGGATTTGCCACTTCACTAATTTGGGAAGTAGAACTAGTGCTATTGTGTCAACATGAAACAGTCGACTGGTTTTAACCAGCTTAGATCTCCAATGACACCTGCGTGATTTTCAACTGCCTATTAAGAGTTAAATGCACTGTGCGACAGCTCGTTCTGTTCTACTACCTGGTTGTGAAAGGTAGTCATTAGAGATAACAGACATGAGAAATGCTACGAGTGAAATTGTGAATCTTCATCTACCCAAGTGGCTGAGAACATTTTATTATGCCTGTTGAATTACCTATCTATTACTATGTGTAGTGTTAGCTAAAGTAGTTTTAGCCTAGACAAAATTTAAGGCGGTTAAATTAAAAAGTTGCTTCACTTCATAACACTTTTGACAATTGGCAACAGCGACGTATGTTTCTAGGTTCAAGTGCGTTAAGCAGCCGAATTCGGTGACTGGAGACTCCGATATAGTCTAGAATCGTTCTCTCTGATGCAGATAAATCTAAATATTATCTTCAACTCCATTATCTGCATAATCTCCTTTTACTTCCATCAGTATGATTTTGTACGGGTTTCTAGTATTTTATTTCCACTGTCTTGTCTTTTCTCTTGTTCCCTCATACCAAGATATTTTGACGTTAACTGTGACAACTTATACCATTGCGCAGCAATACCAGGTTCCGTATTGTCATTGACTTAATGAAAACTAACCCAGACTCGTATTACGTTAGATGGTTGGATAAAATTAAAGTGCACCGTGATGGTGAGTGAGTTTCATAACTTGGAGACCATATTGCAAAATGATCAATGGGATTCAGTTAACACTGAATAACAGTAGTAGTAATAATAATAGCTTCATTCTGAAAGATATTCCGGGAATTCTGTAGAGAATTTTTAGCATTTCACATGGTATCAGTTAAACAGAAGCAGCGTATGTGTATGTATAATGAAATAAGCATAAATCATATGTAAAAGATAAGAACATTTAATCCGTCTACGGCTTTCTTGAAAATACAGAGTTAACTTAGTAAACAGTCGCACTAGCAATTAGATTCATAATACACAAACAACAGCAATCTGTGCATTCTTTAATTAGTTTGTATTTTAATGATGGATAGTTGCTAACAGTGGAATCCAGGAAGCGCGCTTCCTTCTAGTTGGGGCTTGTCAGCTTGATGTACCTGTCTCCTACCTAGTGAGTGATGTTGTTCCCACCAGGACTCGAACTCGGGACCAACCACTTCAAAAGCCAGAGCGTTATCCACTAGACGACAGAGCCATGATAGCCGATTGTTTTAGATTACCGTCTAGTTTGAGAGTATGTTGTTGCAAGGAAGGGGACGAATAGTTAGGCACCCGTAGGTTATGTAGTGGTGGGTTATCCAGCCAGGATAAGTATTTGCAGTTACTGCTAATCATCCCTGTTATACTTATATGAACTAAAGAGCCGACTGGCATCTAACGTGATATCTTTTTTCACTTTTGTTATTAACCTGTGTAACGATATGTTAGAGATATTTAGAGAATGGGCGAGAGTATATTTTACGATAAGTTGTTAGTTGAATAATTAAAACAAGTACAAAAGAAGTAATTTGATGTAATATATGATGGTAACTTTTTGGTAGCCCAAGTTTTGAGCAGACTCCCAACAGTAAGTGCATAAAATCTTGTATACTTGCTCCTGGTCTTGTCTGACGACTGACACATATAGCGCTTTGAGTGAAGAGAATGACGGTCGCCTGATAAAATAACTCCTCCCAGATGTTTACATGAGTTAAGATGTTTGTTCACAACAGTTTCAACTAGAAGATTTCGAGATTCTGCTGACAATTTTCAAAGTTATACGCAATATAGAAGTCTTTCTTCAACAACCCGCGAAAGAATAGAGGGGAACAACAAAAGAGAATAGGTAAAATGCAGGAGTTTTTAAAACAAAGAGAAGAGGCTGAGTTATAGTAGATACTCTCAGCTTTCTAATACTGTAAGTCAGGCGCAAAATTATTTTCGGGAATTAGTAAGATATAGGAGGACAAGGAAAGGTCCGAATAAAGACACATTGAGATAGATCATACTTGTAACATTCTCTAATACAGAACCATCAGTAGAACAGGAAGCACGAGACTAACCAGTTTAAGTAGGTTATGTTCACATCTGAAACTATAGTTTATAGTTTGACATTTAGAAAAATTAAGTACAAGACAGACTTCCAATAGTGGATAGGAAATCATTTAGTTGGGAACAATCTGTTGAAGAGGAGACAGGTATGAAACTCTCAGGTTATCAGTATATTTGATAAAAGTTGATACTAGCTGAAGATGGTAGGTTAGCAGAGACAAAAAAAACAGAGGGAAGGAACACTACTTGTGGAACACCAGTCTCAGTGAGCAATGAGGTGGAACGCTTCTCTTTTTGAACAGTATATTGTCTCCTTTCAGAGAAATACGAATACAGCCAGCTGATTATTCAGGACTCAGTATATGTCCCGTCCAGCTTGTCCAGTAAAAAGGGTCTTGAGACAGAATCAAATGCTGATGTATAGTCTAGAAAGGCATGTGGCTAGCATTTCTGTCAAGATTATGAGCAACCTTATGATATAAGAAAGTGGTGGCATCCAGAGTGATTCTTTTACTTTTATATGCGAATTGATTAAGATCTCCAAAAATCTTCAATAAGGGTTCAGGCACATGTATTATTAGCTTCTCCATTATTATCAAGAACAAAGAGTAACTGCAATTGAACGGAATCTACAACGCACACCTGGAGTCACCGACTTAGGTACGAGGACTACCTTAATATCTTTCCAGGCAGCTGGTATGATATTTTTTGAAAACGATCTATTAAACATGTTGGCTAATGGATGGCTTAATATATCAGCATATTTCGCAACATGAAACTTGACATGTCATCCAAACCCAAACCATGTGAAGGGTTCAGGGATTCGAGACATCTGAAAGCAACTTTTCGGTGGATTTTGGACAACATTCTTCATTGGAAATAAGCGGACAGAGTTGGATGGGAAAATCGCGTTGGAGCATAAACACATGCTTCTTCACTGAGGTGTTTACTATCAGTGAAGTCTTTAAAAAGTCTTCACATGCTGGAAACGCCTTTACATGACAAAGGTTTCTGGTTATATAGACGTTTACAGAAGTTTAATTTCCAACCTAGTTAAAATGTTCAAACACCAGGGCGACCACTTACTTTATGTAGCCTTTCTTTTCCTCCTCTTAGTCTCTCAAGTTTAAGAAAAGGTAGACAGTTTAACGCAGAAATAGTTTTTAACTAGGACAACAAATATCCAGGTAAAACTTGAGCTAGCATATCATACCGTAATTAGTGTTACTCAAAACATCGCTGTCACATATATTCCAGTCTGCAGCTTGTAGTATTTCTCTTGGTTGAAGTATGTTACTTTGTGAATGGTTTTCTATGCGCAATTTTCTCATAAAGTGAAGGGTGTTTTGTGTAGTTTGTCCTATATTTGAGGCAAAACATGTGTAATACAAAGATCTGACCTGAGCAGGGGGGCGAAACGTAATCAGAATTAGTTAGGAATACCCTTCTTGTGTCAATGTACATACCACTATGGATTCAACTATGATACTGACGACAGGCTTCTTTTGTACTGCAAAGAAGTGTTAGTTTACCTCGCCATTTTACTACTTTACAGTCAGGTGAGATTTCGTTTATTTTGTTTTGATTTGCTTCTTTAATTTTGTACACTAGTTTGTTTCTTCAGTTTTTTTCTAACAACTAAGTGATCAAGACCGCCTGAAATAGTCAAGGTACATGCTGGTCTTAATCAGTTAGAACTTCTCTTATGAATCTATGTTAACTAAAGTGCCTTTTGTTGTGAAGATCATTACAAGATGATCAAACTAAATTACTGGATAGAATTATAAATTCAAAGACTGTTGATTTGAAGAATTGTGGGTTTTCTGGTTCAGCCAAATTAATAAAATACTGAAGAATCTCAAATAATTTAGTATATGTGGTAAAACACTTGAACAAAATCGAAGAAAGATAGAAACATGTTAGAATTAAAACTGTGATAAAACCAGCGGAAACTGAGAATGTAAGTGACTGTTGACAAAATTTGTAGAATCGACCTGGTGTTATTGATTATTAGCCTTGTCAGTTAGATTCATCACCTACTGATTTCTGACATATCCATGATATATAATTTAGTAACCTTCACTTTCCTACACAAATTGGACCGGTAGCAATGACTGCATTCAGTAGTTCCATATCTTGGTCGAACGACGCAGACTCCACTCACTTCTATTCTACTCTAGTACCTGAAATCATAAGATAATTTGGTATGAATAAAAATGTCAGTGCCAGCACAAACTGAAGGACACAAGAAAAAATTCCAGTGACAGATACTTTTACAGTCACCTTGTCTATATGTTAAACACTTATCTTCCAAGTACTAATTATCTCTTGTACCAGTTTGAATTAATGTCCCACTGCCTCACTGTGGACACTGGCTTAGTCAGTTAGACTGCTATTGGTGAGTTCTCTGGATAGCTGCAGTTAGGCAGATTAGGTTGTTGCAACCCAGGTTTTCGGCTTAATTTCAGTCATCACTACCACTACATACACAGTTTGTTTTCCCTTTATGTGTCCGATACCTAATGGTCTGAAAAAGCCTGTTCAACTACCACTATCTATATGTTAGTTAGACTGTCTATACTACTGACATGTTTTAGAGTTTAGTTGGCCAATAAATCCAATTACACCTTTAATGGGTGTTAGTTTACGCACATACATACACTGATATATCTTGGACGCCATTTGTAATGTGATCACCAATTTTCTTCCATCACACTTTTGTTTTTATTCAAAGCATCTAAAACAAACGAAATACTGTCAAAATGTCCCATTTCACTATGTAATATGATCTAAGCTATTTTGAATTATTCAAGAAAATGTCTGTTCAGTAAAACATGTTCTGCAACTCGTTCTCTGCTCTGCTTATTCTTGTCACCCTTCAACAATTTTCAAGTAAACCAAACAGACTAAGGGGATGGAAAAGGTATTGGAAAACACTGTCTAATTGTAATAGTACAAATAAAACATTCTGACTGACTTTTTTCCCCATTCATCTATTGCACCTGGTTGCTCAGTGAATCAGTGGTTTACAGGATAACTTGTTGATATTTGGGATGATGATGTATGATGTACTGAAGCTCCGGAAAAGTCCACCAATATAAAAAGAGGGAAGGTTAGGCATAGGGCTAGCAGCCCTACCCCGAAAAACCAATCCAAATCGCTAAACAAACTTCAAAGCATAAACAAAATATAAAAAATAGAAATAAACTATTCTTCGCTAGAATCAGAGAGACGAAATGACCCCAGATGGTGAAAGCGAAAGTAAGGATGGGAACATGAAATGTCCACACCATGTATAAACCTAGCAAGGCTGTCCAGATTGCAAAAGAGATGAGAATGTATGGCATGGAAGTGATAGGAATCTGCGAATGCAGATGGAATGGAAGTGGACTCTCCAAACTGTCAACTGGAGAGGAGTCAATTAATCTACCCCGATATTGTCACCCTAATGACAATCACCAGCACACTGAGTTTTCGAGTGACTATCATGATGTCCCCAACAGCATCGAAGACTGTCTCTCATGCAGTGGACACCAATCTCCTCAACGATCAGAATCATGACAGCAAGATGGATTCAACTCGAAAGGAAGGAAAGTCACAATCATACAATGCTACACTACACTACGCACCTTCAAATAATGCAGATGAAGAGAAGAAGGAGGAATTCTACAGACAATTGCAATCAGTACTAGACAAGACACCATCTTGAATGGCGACATCAAAATCCTGATGAGTGGGTGACATGAATGTTAAACTGGGAGCAGACAACACAGGAAGAGAACCAAACATGGGTTGAGAAGCACTCGGTGAAATGAAGAATGAGAATGGAGAACTGTTTGCAGACTTCTGAGCATTTAATGATTTGGTGATTGGAGACGAGGCAGTGTGTGCAAACACAAGGATATTCACAAGGCAGCGACATGGATTTGATATCAGCAGACACGAGACACACTAAAAATCAGATCGACTGCATGTCAATGTGAAGAAAGTGGAGACGCAGCCTGCCTACTGGACACAAGATGAGATGAAGAAGAGGAGCAGATGTAGGTAGATTCACACCACTCACTGAATAGTGTAAGGAAGCTGCCTTCAAAATGAAGTTGAAAGCCTTTGAAGAAGATGGTGATAGACTAGAGTTGAAGTTGAACACACAGAACAGAAAGTGAAGTGAAGGATGAAACTTCAAAGGATATCTTCACGTCAGTCAGTCATCAGGAAAAGATGGGAGATATTGAGCAACATCCATGAAGGATCGGGAGTGGAATAACACTGGAACTCTTTGAAAGTTGTGTGGAAATAAACCTGCACAACCTTGTTAGAAAGGAAGAGGAGAGAAGACAATGAATAGATGTGGGTGGACACATGGAAGCTGATAGAGGAGGGAGAGGAGGATGTTGAAGCAGAAGATAAACCAGTGCAAGGATGCACAACGAAAAGGGGAACTGAGTACAAGGTATAAAACACTACACTGGACAAAGAAGTGAAGAAGAGTGCTCAGAAAACAAAATACACTTCTGCGACAGACACATTGGAAGTGAAACAGAACAGTCTGCTGGTAAGAGAGACAGAGACCTGACAACACTATATCAAATAACCAGGTCACTTACTATCAGGGAGGTGCAAGATCAACTCAGATGAAACCAATGAAAGATAGTGAGGGGAAGCTAGTTACCAAAAAGAGAGAGGAGAAACAAGGAAACGATGATCTGACCACTTAACAGAGCTCTCGAATTGACCACCACCACCACCACCATCTGCAACTCGTCCAGAAATACGACCAGCAGCTCAGCCACAGAACTATCAGTGAACACAGGCCCTCCGACAAAAGCAGAAGTGAAGTCTTGAATGCCATAAAGCTGCTGAAATTCGGTAAAGCAGCAGGACCAGATGGAATTCCACCAGAAGCAGTGAAAACAGATGTGGAGATAACAACGACGGACATGCTCACACATCAGCACTGCATAAGGTTTGGAAGGATAGCAGGAGAGGTACCTGTCGAATGGTGGAAGAGTCACCTTGTCAAGTTGCCAAAGAAGGGAGACCTAAGTGTTTGCAAGAAGTGGTGAAGAATCATGCTCCACTAATGTCCACCCCAAGCAAGCAAAATATTCAGCCACATTATCCTGGAGAGAATAAAGAACACCCTAGATTCGGAATTACGACCGGAATAGGCTCGCTTAAGAATGAACGGTACACTACGCATCATCATAGAGCAGAGTATAGAATGGCAGTCAACTCTCCGCCCCAACTTCATGGAAGTTGAAAAGGCCTTGATTCCATAGAGTCGAACGAGAAGTAATTTGGAAGTTACTTCAACACTACAGTTTTAGTGCTACAAACATTCATCACATTTTTGAGATGAAAGAAGATTCTTAATTTAGAAGTAGTATTCATCATGGACTGACATCAGTTGGGGAACCATTGAAAATCTGGGAGCACTAGACAGCTGTTTCATCCTCGTATCACACTTATCATATGCCATGTGATTCACAATGGAAAGCTCAGTGACGCCTTTGAAGTGAAGACAGAGAGGAGTAAGACACAACAAGGCTGTCTACTATCACCCATCATCTTCCTGATTGTGGTCGACTCGACTGAACTGGATGATGCAGCAAACCGTGAGGAGTGAGAAGAGGGGCATACGCTGGCTGAACCGATGAAGAAAAGACCTCAGAAGAAGATTTGGATTTCACCCCCAACGATGATGATGATGATGATGATTTATGTCTATTGACTTATGTCGCACAAACTCGAAGATCTACAGGCAGAAACCAACAAGTTGACAGAAGAGGTGAGGCAGCGGAAACGGGACTTCGAGTGAATGTAGAGAAGACGGAGGTGATGAAGATATCCAACCATCAACAGCATGAATAACAAGCACCAATCAGCATGAACGGGAGAAAGCTGAGTGAAGTAGTCTCTTTCAACTACCTTCCTAGGCAATATCGTTTCAACTACAGGTGGCACAGACACAGATAAGGGTGTCAAAACCACGATCGAAAAGTCATGAGGATAGGCCTTCATTAACCTGAAATCAGTGTGGAGATCTACTACACTACACTACACTACACTACACTACACTACACTACACTACACTCAACACAAAGAACAAGATGCAGATTTTCAACACTAATATCAGTCAAGTCAGTGCTTCCATGTGATTCTTCGGAAATTTGGCGCCTCACGAAAAGCACTTGCAACAAACTACAGACATTCATCAACAGCTGCCGCCTACACTCATTGGATACTGACACTGAATATCAGATGGCGAGAATAGTATGAATAAGCAAGAAGGGAACAAGGGAACTGTGGCTGGTTGGCTGGCTGGCTGGCTGACTGACTGGCTGTCAACAAACCAACCAAGAACTCATCGCCAACAAATATGCAGAAGAAAGTGGAGATGGAATGGAATGGAATGGATTGGATTGGATTGGGCATACACTGAGAAGACCGATTGGGTAAATCACACGTCAGGCCAGTTCCTGGAGTGGAATGCGAGGGGGGAACGACGAGTTGGGTGTCTGAGGCGAGGTTGACGTTGAGTGGATGGTGTGAGGAAGAAATGAAAGCCTGTGAGCAGACATGAAGTGAGGTTCAAAAGATTGTAGAGTTCAGAGTGCAATGGTGGCGTGATACTGAAATCCTTCGATCCAATAGGAACCCAAGGGGAAAATATTAATTATTAATTTAATGTCTATCCAACGAAAGACTTTTGGAGAGGGTTGAAAGCATTTGTCAGATTCTACGGCTGCATTCCATCAAACAAATACCACGCAGTTAAGTCTTTTAGATAATTTTATTTTTGTCAACAGGAAACTTTGTTGGATGACAAATTTTGTAACGATTTTCATTTTCTGTAATAAACTTAGCTTTGTAACAGTTTAGTAAAGTCTTCAAAATTGTTTATTTAATATGCTGACTGAAGCAGCAACTCAGAAATTGTCAGTAACTTTATAACCAATGAATTTGAAAGCAGGTCTTTATTCTAGACGATGAATATGGATTGATAAAAGCTGTCAGTATACATTACACAGGATAGAAAGAGGTAAGAAACAACACAAGGGTTAATTAGCGATGAGCAACTGCAGTGAGCATTTGAGACTCCAGCAAAATCCTTGTTGACCATTTTTAGTTCATCTGACCGAAGAGAAAGTTGAGATGACAGGTTCTCATGTACAACAGTTTATCGTAGGAGAAGATTAAAAATGATCTGGTAAATGCCATTCAAGGATAAACTTTTTTATTTAAGAGGTTTTATCGATAGGAGCGAAACAGGCATATTGCTCAATTACATAGGTAGACGCTGTGAGACAATTTAGAAAGGAATACAGATGAGGTGGTAAAGGCTGATACTTTTTATTAACTATACAAAGATGTACAAAATTCTAAAAATGATTTACTGAGTATTGTATGAGTTGGAGAACCGTTGAAAACCTGGAAGCACTGGACAGCTGTTTTATCCCAGTATTAAACTCCTCAGCAACACGCACACACGAGGGATTGAACCCAGAACTTTCAGCTTTCATGGGGAATGTGACAGTCCCTGGTGAATACTACCTTAAAATAAAATCCCCATCAATCTCAAACTATATTATTGTATAAGTGTTTGAATACATCAAGAAGTGCAGCAATTCATTGTCTAGCAGAGAATTTTTTTATTAATAACTTCACCGTAGGTACAGCACATCTCAGTATAAAAAGGCTCTTTTTCCTAAATCAGAATAATCCTAACAAATAATGTATGCATATATAATGTAGTGGCAGACGACAACAATTAACAACTTCAGTGATTAGCACAAGGGATGAAATATGACGAAAAAGACTAGCCGTGAACAATCCAAAGGTGACTGGATCCAAGAAAAATGTGTAAAATATTTAGAGAAATTGCTTCTTGCTGTTACAAGTCAAATAAGAAATATTACTCCTGTTACGTCATTATGTTTTTTACCCTCTGAACTGTAACGAAAAAGTCAAAGTCGTTATTCCTACATTTGTTGCAACCACCTACCAGAACTATTGTTTTCATAGTCTTTGTTCATTTCTAATGAGCTTATCCCATGACAACGATTAGATATGCACTCTTGTAAGCTGCAGTAGTCCATATTTATTTACTGGCTACTCAAATTCGCGTTATTAACTAGCTAAGTCAACCGTAGTTCTGTTATTCTAGGGTCCTTTAATTCAAGTCCTCATTTGTTCGTCTTCTGTTACATCATCCCATTTTTTACTTTGTTTTTCTTTTGTAAATAATAATAGTAGCAGTCATTGTTGACTGGGCAGAAGTGTTGATATCAATTACTGACTCTACTTGTTTGTCACTACTAATGAACATTATTCGACTGCTGTAAGTAATGATTGTACTTTCAACCGGAGGGTGTGTTAGCCACCACATTCTTATGCAGTGTAAACGTAAAACTAACCGAGAAGTGCATCATCTACCCTCAGACAATAGCACTCAGCCCACTCTTCGATTATTAAGCAGAGATCATTTCATGCATAAAATTTTTATCCTACCCATCATCATATTGAGAATATTACAGTCTTGTTCATAATTCATTTAGTAACTCCGAAGATTCTATTATTTGAAAGCTTTTACAAACAGATGCAATTTGCGGAACCATAATTCAGGTTACATCAGTTGACGACAAGGATACAGCCATAGATGGTTATCTAGTGCAAATGTAAGATTTTAATGCAGTATACACTGCCAACTACATCCTACATTAGAAAAAATGTCATTTAATTGGAGGGACTAAACACTGGAACCAGTTCATCCTCGTACAAATTAGAGCTCATAGTTTAATCAATCTGTAAGACTTAATTTTCATCCAAGTACTTATTCATAAGTAACATGCTAAATTATAACAGTATAACGAAATGCATAAGAGTATAACAGGGGAGGTCACAGATTTCCATATCATGCAATTCTTTATTCACGATGTCTTAGTCCAGGAAGGATTCTCCATCAAACTGGATATTAAGATATTAATATAAAGAAAACCAAATCAAGAAATCATTCTAGTATTACTTTACAAATAATTGCATTATGAATCATAACTGCTCACATAGTAATTACGGAAATTCTAGTTTGAAAAAAAATCAAAAAAATCCCTTCTAACCAAAATAAAGACAGAGAAATAAATAGGCAGAAATGTACAAAATTCGTATTTGCTTAGTATTATACATACTAGTAGTACATTGAAGCTAACGATTATCTACGAAAGTAATATAATGATACATTCTAAAAATTTGACATTCCAACAAATTTTCTTCAGGGAGGGGACTTTACAGCATGTCAATTAGCCTCAACTGTGAAATATCTCACAAAGTGGAAAAAAAAGGTAAATGTTAACTACTGTCAAGCGAAGGATGAATTTAAGTTGTTTCGGGCCAAAAATGTAGGCGTTGTAGACATGTATTTACTTCTACTAAAACAAAATTTCAATCTGTAAAAAGAAGGATGAACGGGATCTATATTGTGCGTAGGAATCAAGAGCACGGAAAAACATGTTTAAAAACATTTCACAAAAAGATTCAAGTTATATGGTAGAATGATTTCAAAATGTACTCATAATTTGTTGCAATGTGTGCTTACAATCACTCTTCACATCGTACCCATAAATATTTAAATTATATTTCACCGTGTCCATTTACGTGCATGTAACTGATTTAGTTGAGACAATGATAAAGTCCCATATGTTTGATTATAATTGCTAATTGACTGATCGAACAATTTTGCTGCTGGTCGTATAGATGTTGTTGCTGGTGTACTCATAAGCTGTTGTCTGTTTGCAAGACAATTATTCACTGACTTTGTTGAGTTCTATAAAAGAATGATAAGTAATAAACAAAAGAGGAAAGGTTTAAACGATACCTCATTCAATATACAAATATCTACTAATTGTTTAAATGGTTATCTATCTGTTTAAGGTAACGGGATTCAATAGCCACCCCAAATGCTAAATGTACCGGATGTTGACAGCATCGACAAACTTCTGCACTAAATTTAGCACTTGGATTCTACAATAATATCCTAGCTTACACTCTTTATGTCATTCGAATGAATGGCTTACTTGTTTGGAGTATATAATATCACAGGAATATATATCTGCTTACTTTAGATAAGATGGCTGAAAACTAAATCATCCACACTAGAAGATTTATTCGCTCCCTTTAAAACGGATATCTTGTTAACTTTCAACTTCATTGTTTCATATTCAGACGTTTTTTATTGTTCATTTTGTATACCTATCTACCTTTTTTCTTCTTTACTGCAAAATTTGCTGAATTCAAGTGACATATTTGAGCAAAATTCTACACAAGTCAAACAGTCTTCCTAATCTGTTACAAACTTTTCTTTCAGTCTGATTTCATTACGGTTGAAAGTACCCATTTTTTACCCCGCAAAAATCAGTCATTTATAGATAACCAATGTGTGCTATCTGTACATAGTATGTAATAGATTCTATGATAATGTATTGGCTGTTTTCAACGAATCAGTTTATCTTACACTGTATTACATAGTGACTCAAGAAAAGTATGAGTAATCGAAATGAAATTCATATAAAATGATGTTATGTAGCGAATCCTTTTTTACCATTTTCTAATGACTATGTGGTCTAGTAAAGTCTGTGATTTCGACACTGAAAGACATGATTGAATTTTCGAGCAAACCTATGTTTCTTCAAAGTTGTAGGTATACCTTGTCGGTGAGCGTCAACAAAATCAAATCTATGTGAAGATTTACCGACTCCTAACACATGAAACTGACTAATTGACAATAAGAAATCCAATATCATACAAAATACGTTAATCATTATGATAGTATTGGGAAATATGAATGCAACTTCCTTCTGAAAAATCCTGTCTTTGACTAACGTAGACAGTGATTTCTGGTAGCTTTATGGATTTGTACTCTACATCTGTTATAATCACATCCAAATATTGAACAATCTCAATGTTCAATCGATCTGTGTTCGAATGCCACTAAATTACTCCTGCTCAGTTGTGGATGTTGCTTGTCGTTTTAAGGATTTGAATTTCAAGCTTCAGATCACAGGTTCAGAACTGACCCTACCTACTTCAGCTTTGATAGTTGGATACTGTTGTAAGCCGTCATCTAATAAGTGTGGCTCGTTACCGAGCATAGAAACATGTACCTGGTTGAGATGTATTATCATTATCATTGTTTTGCTGCTCTTGTTAACAAGGGCTAGACAACGTTGATCCTTCATATGAGGTTTTCGGATATTTTTCATGTAGATACTTAACATACACTTCGTAAGTAACAGACATTTACATTCCAGTATTATAATGTATCATGGCTATTATTTATCATTTAACCTGTAAATAATAGTGGCTACTTATGAACTTCGATATTCAGTTTTTTGGCTTGTTTACGTGACATCTTTCATTTATTCTAGGTAATGATCGAAGGTGAAAAGAAAATCTAGACCGCAGTAGGATTCGAACCGGCGACCTCCAGGTTTTCCGCCCGGTGCTTTACCAACTGATATACGGAAACCCGGAGGTCCCTAATTCGAATCATACCGTGGCCCAGATTCTCATTTCACCTTCAATCATCATACAGTATCACTACAAGTCTGCCAAAACATAGCTATCTCAGATATTCAAACTGTATTCAGAAATATAATAATATGCATCACAGTGGTGTTAATACTTAAATGTGAAAATACTTTGTTTCAAATCCTAAGTGAAGTAAATAACACTGAATTAGAACGACAATCAAAAGATTACTAATGACATACATTAACTCAAATATGGTGGATTCAAGCGAGTACAACGCTATAAATAATACAGAGTGGGATTGACAGAATATTCTTAAACTATTCATTTGAATAATGAGTAATTAATCCAAGCTGCAGGAATTGGATAACAGTTAACTTTTCAGGAAAAGTCATATAACTAGGTCTGCTTTACTTGAAATTAAAAAAAGACTTAGCTGATTGTTTGGATTACTTCCACCATAACTCTTACCCAAACATGAAAGTTGCTAGTATCATTTGAAACAGCTTCAGTTAACTAATCAAACTTGAAGCAAAGAGTTGAAAAGGGAGAAAACGCTGATTCGTTCTCACTAGAACTGGAATCAGTCATGTTTATGTTATCTGCTCTCCAGTCTACTGACTAATCTACCATATCCAACAGCCAATCATTATTATTATTATTATTATTATATTACTTGTCCTTTCTGTCCCTAGAGAAACATAGCGCTTCAGTATCACGCCACCATTGCACTCTGAACTCTACAATCTTTTGAACCTCACTTCACGTCTCCTCACAGACTTTCATTTCTTCCTCACACCATCCACTCAACGTCAACCTCGCCTCAGACACCCAACTCGTCGGTCCCCCTCGCATTCCACTCCAGGAACTGGCCTGACGTGTGATTTACCCAATCGGTCTTCTCAGTGTATGCCCAATCCAATCCAATCCATTCCATTCCATTCCATCTCCACTTTCTTCTGCGTATTTGTTGGCGATGAGTTCTTGGTTGGTTTGTTGACAGCCAGTCAGCCAGCCAACCAGCCACAGTTCCCTTGTTCCCTTCTTGCTTATTCCTACTATTCTCGCCATCTGATATTCAGTGTCAGTATCCAATGAGTGTAGGTGGCAGCTGTTGATGAATGTCTGTAGTTTGTTACAAGTGCTTTTCGTGAGGCGTCAAATTTCTGAAGTATCACATGGAAGCACTGACTTGACTGATATTAGTGTTGAAAATCTGCATCTTGTTCTTTGTGCTGAGTGTAGTGTAGTGTAGTGTAGTGTAGTGTAGTGTAGTGTAGTGTAGTGTAATGCAGTAGATCTCCACACTGATTTCAGGTTAATAAAGGTCTATCCTCATGACTTTTCGATCGTGGTTTTGACACCCTTATCTGTACCTGTGCCACCTGTAGTTGAAACGATGTC
>OX104134.1:33044344-33103879 GCA_944470555.2 Heterobilharzia americana
AGCTACATTTTCCTGCCTTTTTACTCAAAAAATGACAATGGAAATTCTCGTGCTTCGCATACACTAAGGTCTGAAAGTGGTTATTCCTCTTTATAAATTCCTAAAAAGAAATATGAGGGTGTAATTTATCCGAAACTTATGATGCATTAGAAAAATGAACTGTTCGAAATATGTTGTAATGATACATTAATATAAGAGTAAAACTTGGGCACTGTGGTCGATTGTAGTTCCATTTTAGTCTGTTTATTAGAAATATCACACGGTGAAACAGTAGCATTTACTGGATAACGTTACGGACACAATTTATTGTACTCTATTCATATCAGGTAACTCCACAACTTCGAGACAGAGTTACTTGATATGAATATGGACAATAAATTGTGTCCGAAACGTTATCCAGTAAATGCTACTGTTTCATTGTGTGATATTTCTCATAAACAGACTAAAATTGTTATGATTCAGTTACAGGGTGTATGCGTATCTACTTTTGTTACTATTTTCTGGCGTTCTTACAGGTTCCTTCAGCCTAGCAATATGTAGGCAACTGCTGTCTAGGGCTTTATGCTTTTCTTTCACTTGTTCATGGAAACTGACTGTCTCCTTTCTTAGTCTAGTCGGATTAGCTAAGTGCTAAGTGTGCTTGTCTTAGGTTAACTTACTTCTTTTAAATCAAAGTCAGGAGGAAGTTTTGACAGGATATCTGCGGCAAGTTCTTGTACAGTTTCTTCTGGCGATTTACCAGTTCTACTTTTTTGTCTTGGCAGTGTTAGTAAGATCCCGGAAAACAGCTTGACAAAGGAAAGTAAAGTAGACAGAGCAGATAACGCTTTGATGGAGTCAAGTAATTAAATGATAAAAATCTTATAAACGTGAAATATAAATATTAGAGTGGCGCTTAAACTTTTCCAAATGTTGAGTGAATTGTATTAATTTCATCATTATCACCTTGTTAGCATGAATCTTACACAAGTATGCTATGCTTTCAAAAACACTGAATACACCTTCAACAGTATTACTATTTTCGGAGTCACTTATGAAGTAGTTCATTTCAGTTCAGTGGTAAAAGACCTCTTACAATCGCATAAAATTATGTTTTTTGAACTGACAGGAAATGTGCGAATAGATTCATGATACAATAGACCACCCAGACAAAATGTGTTTTGATATGGAGCTAGATACCATGGGCATACAACTTTTCCAAAACACTTTCTTTGGATTATTTTATTCATAAGGAGAATGCCATGCAATTACTAAATCTTTTCCAGTTAAAAGAAATACTTCTGAACTCTTTGCGAAAGCTTTTTAATGTTTCATCTAATCTATATGAATGAATCTGTCCTATTGTGAAGCTAATGCATTTTGGTAGCTTGATCAAGTGATAAAGTTGACATCGATGGAAAGACGAATGATAAAATGAAAAACTAATTACTAAATCGAATCTTGAGTTAAGCTGTATTCTGTGCGTGGGGTTCTGTATATAACCTTAATCATAATCTCTTAATCTCAAACTGTGCCTAAAATCTGGTTTCAAGTCGTCAACGTTTCGGATTGAGACATTATCATTTTCTGTTACTACTCCTCGCTCCAAAAGTATTCAACTTTTGAAATGGTCTCATTTTTTACTTTGTATTTACGTAATATATTTTGTCAGTTAGTCGAAACTTTATTTGAGAAATCGTGAAAGCACCAAAAATGGCTGGAAATTATTCACAATTGTTCAATGTACTTCGAGTATTTGAAAAGTCCCCGGAACAGCATATCTGTTATCTTCTAATCCAATTGAGCAATTTTATAATTCTGTTATTAATAACAGACATTTCTAGAAATTATTTCACAAATTCATGATCATCTTGAAGCATAAATAAAGATTGGGTTGTATTATTATTTCTACCTTAGGTTCCTAGTGGAACATAGGGCTTCAGTAGCACGCCTCCATTGCACTCTGTTCTCTGAAGTCCTTTCAACCTCCCTCCATGACTGACCACAAGCTTTCATTTCTTCCTCACACCATCTCCTCCATGTTACCCTCACTTCAGACACCCAATTCGTCGTTCCCCCCTCGGATTCCACTCGACGGCCTGGCCTGACGCCTGATGTCCCCAATCGGTCTTCTCAGTGTATGCCAAATCCAATCCAAACCATTCCATCTCCACTTACTTCTGCATATTTATCGGCCGACGGGTTCTTGGTTGGTTCACTGCCAGTCAGCCAGCCAGAGTTCCCTTGTTGCTTATTCTTACTATTCTCGCCATCTGATATTCAGTGTCAGTATCCAATGAGTGTAGGTGGCAGCTGTTGATGAATGTCTGTAGTTTGCTGTAAATGCTTTTCGTGAGGCGCCAAATTTCTGAACCATATAGCAGCAGCTGCCTAGGAAGGTAGGTGAAAGTAACTACTTCTTTTGGATTTCCTCCGTTGACGGTGATTGGTGCTTGTTGTTGGTTGGGTATCTTCATCACCTCCGTCTCCTCTACATTCGCTCGAAGTCTCGTCTTCGCTGCCTCACCTCTTCTGTCAACTTGTTGGTTTTTGCCTGTAGATCTTCGAGGTTGTGCGATATTAGACACAAATCATCGGTGAAATCCAAGTCTTCGGATGGGGTTTTTTCATTGGTCCAGTCTACCACAATCAGGAAGATCATCGGTGATAGTAAGCAACCTTGTCTTATTCCTGTCTTCACTTCAAAGCCATCACTGGGTTTTCTATTGTGAATCACTTGTCATGTGGCGCCTTCAACTCCACCTACATAAGCCTAAATACATTACAGTACAGATCAAAAACCCAATTAGTTTTCACATCTTGATTTAATTATCCAACTAGCCCGATGTCCTCCTATATTCTAAGTGGCTTATATATTTAGTTACAGCACTAACTAGAGTGAAAATCTTATGGATCTTCTGCAACTGCAGCGGTAAATAACTTCCAAAATTCATAAGACTAAAGGTTAGTGAACACCTGGAAATGGATGACGACACTCTTGGTTTTGGTGGGTTGAGTTAGCTAAAAGTCATTCTCTGATGTCATCCAAATATACTTTCCTATGAGAAAAATTATTTGTGTTCTGATTTCGTACTTGGGCATTGGTTGGTAACCTTTAGAGAGCGACTGATTAGAGATCTACGTTTGCGTTTCATAGAAATTTGTCAATAATCCCACTAAACACTTTCTAGTTGTGATGTTCACCAGTTCAGTAGGGTTTAAGCAAAGATGCTTCTGAGCATAGTTAATACAAAGGATGCACATCACTTAGATAAATAGAATTCGATCTATTATCTTAGGCATGCACATACTAACTATTGAGAAATTACTTGGAATGTTTCTTGATTATCTTTAGTGATATCAGCATTATCATGAAGACCGTAGACTTCTGGCATTGGATTTATTGGTAGCGAACGTATATATTCAATGAAATCTTGAGCTGTGCCATCATCAGGACAATAGTATATTCCAGACGCTGAAAATCTGTAGATTTAAATTTACATACACACGAAAGTGAAAAGAAACGACTTTTTACGTGAATAGCATCCGAATAACAAAAATGAAACTCCGACCGCAAACTAGTTATCTATAAATCACTAGAACATTTAAAATTCGACTTGACTTTTCACGAATTCAGTTACCTGTCTGAAAAAAGAAATCACTTAAAAGGTACATCCTCCCAAACTTAACTAGAAATTCAAGAGATACTGGATGGCGTTTTATTTCGAATTTGCTGCTCCAAACAACGTAGATCCCAAGGGTTCCAAACCCCTAACTTGAAAAAAATATATAACTCAATCTTTCACTCTATTTCTTGGCCTTAATAAGAAGTGGAGTCTATGAGTAACTAGTGTTGAGGTTGGGTAGATAGTCAATCAGTCAACAAGTTTGCGAAATTAAAAAGACCAAGATGCCTTGGGATTGTCTTAGCATGTCAATCCAATGTTTATCAAAATCTGTGACGCAGACTTTCATAGAGAAAGTTTCATAATTACATTCATGACCAAATACACAGCTTTAAAGAATGCTAATTTTGGTAAGATTAGGTTGGAAGAAAGATGACAGGAAGCCAATGAGGCATGTCAGTCTTTGATTGTTGGTATTTGTCCCTAAGGTAAGTATTGATTTTCTTACTAGGAGATGACTTTAAAGGCTACTTTTTCAACGGCTGTATTGACCAGTTAGGTTTGTTTATATCGACTAAAGGGTAGTTTCTTCTCAAAATGCAGAAATCTAATTGGTTATTTCAGTCGTTTCTGAGGCGGCCTTTAATGTAGCTTTAACTTGGATAAACTAGATTTTCAAAATCAGCACTTAACGGCTGCAGTGACTTTAAAAACCACCCCAGCAAATGCTGAGATAACCAATTAGACTTCCCTATTTTATGAAAAACCACCTTTCTAGATAAAATACCGAAACGGCATCGGTTATTTCCGCAGTTGCTAGGGTGGCCTTTAAAGTCATCCAAAGGCTGCATATAAGAAAAATCGCTTCAACTATAGTGAGTAAATTGATAATTTTTGTCCTCCTTCAATCTATAATAAGGCTACATTCATCCTAGTCATGGTCACTCTGACATTATCACGACAGGGTCACTTTTGGAGATTGGAACATACTGAGTACACTTACCATTTCTAAGTGAAAATACCGACCAAGTATGTCATCTTTTTTATCAACGTAGTGTCAACAGATTACGCGATTGCTATCGCGTTCGATGAGTAGTCACCTTGTGTTGCACAATATAGGTAGCTTTATGTGCGTCCTGGATCCCACTGCTAGCCACTATTCATCAATAATATGAAAATTGAAGATATAGGCAATATCAAGGGATCCGCGCAGGAGACCGTATGCCAATAGAGACCAATCAATTCGGTCCAATCAACGATGAAATCACAAAAATAACAACATAAAGGTAGCCTTAGTTTGGTTTAGTTAGTTTCATCATCATCGGAAAAATGATTTGACATGGGAACACAATCTATGGAATACACCATTCATATACTGAGTCGATAAAAGAGAGTCTGTGGTTAAAATATAATCTACCTAACAGTTTTTTCTCACAGTTCAACACAAAGTAAAAAGCTATAGGTTTTCTCTTTTAAACTGATGACCGAAGGTTTCAAATGATCTCTGCTATATAAAACATTGATATAAGCATATTCTTACATATTGTTTTGAGTTAGACAACACATTGTTATCAAGTCAACAATTGTTTGGTATCGTTTTGTGCTTCGACACGTGGTTATGGCTACCTCATTACTAGGCTCAGGGATATCATCAGCGACAACTCCATAAACACTTTATTATATTCATGTATTGGGAAATTACCTTATTCACAAAATAGCATGCAGTATACCTTAAATAGTCTTAGAAACCTTATCTTGTCATGTGTTATTACTCTTACCTAGGTTTTAAATATGCGGATGCAGGAAATTCCACTCCGATGATTTAAAACCGATGTACTTGGACGATATAAAATAATAAAAATGATGACTGAGTGAGTACCTATCTTACATATGAATAATTGGTCTGATTGTCGTGTGGATGAAAGATACACAATTATCCTCACTTTAAAACACTAGATGCCTAAATTGTTGTCCACTTTCCAATTTAATACTAGTGAAGATCAAATAAAGAAGTAACCGGTAATATACAGGTGACCGCAAAAAATGTGACATTTAAAAAGATCACGTACTTGTAATTTTGTTCGTCAATAATCTTTCTGTTATAAAATATACCCAATAATGAAACTAATAAACGTCTGTCTTTATCATCTGTTACTCGACCACCATAATTGCATTCACCAGTTAAATAAGTTAGTGCTTCCAATGGAACTTCATCATACTGATCTAAGAACATCTAGAAATTATTTTTAAAAGATAATGGTTTATACATGTATATATTATTGCATTAAAATTGTCTTCCGTTATGTGCACGTAAAACAGAGACACAGACGTTAAATAGATACTTGTTATTCATCTGAAACTGTTGTTCTTTCTGTATTTGAATACTATATTGGTAGTCTGAGAGTTCTGGTTATTTGTTTAACTGGCTAGGCTGAAATTTAAAAATTTAACATGATAGGAGTAATCTGCTGAGTGACACGAGAAATTTAAAGCCAACTTCTCATCATGATTTAAGCATGGAAGTTGTTATTATCAGCTGGTTGTCGAATATGTTTTGAATGTTCGTTTTATTAATGTCTAAACCTTGGAATTTGGATTAGTGAATGGTTTTCAGCTGGTTCATATTCTCATTATCTCTTCAACAGGCGTTGATCAAAGGTTTTATACAAATTGATTGACTAATTTGAAATGACTTTCATCATAGATTGACATCAGCTGTAAAACAGTTGGAAAAGTTGGTAGCGCTGAGTAGCTGTTCTGTCCTAGTTTGTCATTCAACAATGCGCAATCACGATCCTCAGGTGTTGCTAAAAAGATACTGATCAGCCAATTGTTAGAAATCTAATGGTTAGTCTTCTAGGCATCTATCAGTTGCAGTTAAATTTAACTTTATATAAGCTAGCGTTTTTAATTCCTGTTTTCGTACTGGTTGCTTTTGTCCTCTAGAAATCATTTACATGCATTAACAGTTTTTAGACATTTTGGACAGTTCGTTTTTTAATATTACGAGTTTCTCAATACTTTTGAATGATATTTTAAATATTTTAGTCAGTGGTAGTTATTGTGTCACTTATAGAAGGATAACTACAATTTAATTAGAACTGCATTGAAATGCGCTTACTGAGTGGGGTTTATCAAGTGACTGTTAGTTTTGTCTCAAGTGAAGCAATATTCAGTCCACGTAACTAAAGTTTCAAGAAGTGGATTTGACAGTGGTAATAAAAACAGAGTGAAAAGAATTACTAAAGTGACGGGACAATTGTAAGTGGTTAAAGTTGTGTTACGAGTTCAGTAAATTCGATGCTGAGTTGAAAAAGAAATATTTATCTGCAAGTTTGAACCGTATTGTAGCATTGCAACATGAGTTTATTTTACATCTTCCTAGGTAGCTTAGAACATTAGAAACCAGGTTCACTTTCTTTAACCAAGCAAAACATCCGGGGTTAGGTTTTCAGTGATAATTTTACAAAACTGATATTTAGTACCATTCCACTTTGTGTATAAAGGTAAAACTTTGTCCCCTTGCTATTCTGACAGTAACTTGTTTAGAGTTTATATATATATATATATATATATATATATATATATATATATATATATATATATATATGAAAGGTACAGAATGTCTAACCTTCATTTGTCGTACACTTATACGCAGATCAGATTCATTGAACTCGTACGGAACATTCCAGCCAAGTGGACCAAATTTTCGACGTTCTTGAACTAAGGCATGGAAAAAGCATAATCCAAATAACATTTTGTGCCAGATAGGGTTCTGAAATAGTGAACAAATATATTTCATCAATTAGTGATATACAAAGTTTTTAAACGGTCCAATATAGTACTTCACTCTAGTGGTTAGAAATGATCAACTGAAAGATAAAGAAGGGACGAAAACTAAACATAAAACTAAAGATAACGAAGAAAATCACATAAGTAATCTGTAAGAGTTAAAGCAAGTTACCAATTATCTGTAACGAAGGATTTCCTTGCCCCGGATTTGCTGTTTATTAAGTGTTTTAGTGGAAATTTCACCTTATGAAAAGTAGTTTCTCTGTGAATAAATACTAGGTATGAAGAGAAATCTGAAAATTTCATACATTTTATTCTGTCGTAGTGAATACATAGTATACATCAGAATTTATATGCGATCATGATAGCAACATGATATTTGTAATTTCGCGTTGGTGCATAGGTTAGACCTCCATCGGCACTACGAAAAAAGTCATAACATGTACAGGTATATGAATGAGAATAAATTAAC
Source organism: Heterobilharzia americana (assembly GCA_944470555.2). NCBI lineage: Eukaryota > Metazoa > Platyhelminthes > Trematoda > Strigeidida > Schistosomatidae > Heterobilharzia > Heterobilharzia americana. The sequence continues at coordinate 33,052,214 of OX104134.1, forward strand.
TTGTTGGAAACTATTTTCTACTCACTTTTAAACAGCCATCATAGAATTCTGGATCAGATATGGGATCATTTAAATAAGAACGCAATAAATTGGAACGTAAACCTTTGGGTGGTTCATTTGTCATTTTAACACCTTAGAAGGAATAAAAAGAATGCAATATGATGTAAGCTAATTCAAGTTAATCTGGTCGAAGCAATAAATACTAGACTGACAGAACAAAATGGTATTATTTTATTTCATAAATGTCCATAGGCTTCATTTAGTCTAGAACTTCACAGTTCACTAGAACAAAATTGTATAAAAGCAAACTTTTAAGTAACATATGATAACCCAAAGGTAATCCAAAACTAAGGAATTCAAAGAATTTAGAAGGCAGGGAACCGTAAGTTATACATGACAATCGTCGTTCATTCGTACGTTGTGTAACAGGAGGCTCAAGAATTGCACAGAGGGGATGAAAAATATCAGAAGAGGAACAACTAATACTACCGGAAATATTTCAATAATTTAAAGATCCCCGTAGATCATTCAGAACAAGAATAATTTGAGCGAACAATTGTTCTCAATAACTTCTTCTTCAGGCTCTACAGTTATATATCCATGAGAATAAGTGAAATATATTAGTCGAAATAAGGCATGATGTACAATTTTTACTATACTGAGACAGCCAGTGTTATGGGTGAATGGAGATCAATCGAATGGAATGGTGGGACTATTGTCAGTTGGGATGAAAATCATGTGAATACTATAACGAAATAGAGAATAGCAAGTGTGAAGATTACGTCACGGTTGAAAATGACTACAGGTTGTGGTATGAATAAAGAAGGGAGTAAAACTAGTAACACGGGAAAATGATTGTTCAGCAAAGTAATGACAATAGACAATATAGAAGAAAGGGGTGGGAGGTTAAAATGTGCAATTTGTGATAGGAAAGATCATAAAGAACGTGTCGACCCTGTTGTGGGCCAAGGTAAACAAAGTGGATGAACATATTTCTTCTGAACACAGGTCCAGTTTTCTTGCGTTGATTCATATGGCTTAGACTATGGAAATGGTGTGATTATTATTTGACTCTTAGTAAACAAACACACACACACACATTCATGTCCCAATAAATATATATAAGTGAATCATCATCTGTAGATTTTATCTCCTCATTTCGTAACTGTACTGTCAATATTGATTTCATTGCACAACTAACACACTAGACCAACTGACAATAGTCCCACCATTCCATTCGATTTGATCTCCATTCACCCATAACACTGGCTGTCTCAGTATAGTAAAAATTGTACATCATGCCTTATTTCGACTAATATATTTCACTTATTCTCATGGATATATAACTGTAGAGCCTGAAGAAGAAGTTATTGAGAACAATTGTTCGCTCAAATTATTCTTGTTCTAAAATATTTCAGAACATGAAGTGAAATGACATCTATAAGACTGAGATCAATTCAGTAGGTTGAAATCAGTAGCCGAATATAATAAAGAATTATATAGTTAAAGTAAAAAAGACCAAATGATAATCACGACAGTGAGGATGACCACACTTTCTTTGTGTATCCGTGGGTTTGGCTGTAAGCGTTCGTAGTACCCCGCTCCCACAAAGCAGAGTAGGTCATGAATTTTCAGCAGATAGAACATATAGAAACCATTGGGAATATAAACCAGTTATATAAGCTGACGTGTGTGGTTATGTGATTAGGTATTAATTTAATTTATCATACAATTCCATTGCTGTATAAAATTATTTTATGATCACCTCCACACTTTTTGTCGGCTTATTTACTGCTAATAACATCGCTTAGCAGCATTGTATGCAGTCGCATTTGTTAAAATATAACTCTGTGCCTCAACATATAAAGGTTCTGTTTTCATTCAGCTTAAATAAATGCAGTTGAAATAATGGAAACTCAGAATCAAAAGTAAAATAAAGAATCAGTTTTAAATTAGGGTATATTTGTCGTCGCTCAATTCTTGAGACTTCAATTACTCAACACCAATGTTATCTTTCCATCAAATCAATAATTTCTATCAAAATGATTCAAGTGTGTATATATCTCTTTGTATATCCTCATATTGAAATTGTTTCAGGTTGTTAGGGGCTGGTGAGAGACTCTGAAATATAATTGATCGAAGCTATTCTGTGAAAAATATTGTTATGGTGCTATTAAGATTAAAACTAACTACTACAAAAATGGTGGTTCCTGTCACTAGTGATTTGTGGTCATATAATTACTAGCTTCTTTTTCATGAGACGATAAATACTTTTTATGACCAATATACAATAGTCTTTCTACAATTCAGGCTGATACATGTTTTATATACCGGACTACGAGCTACATATAATGTAGCAGCTTATGATTATCGGTTACTTAGGATGAAGTAATTGTAGTGGGGTTAGAAGGCGAGATGTAATGCTTGAAATTTGAAAGCTGGGACCAGTGACCTACACATTCTTGCTATTGATTGTAAAAGCAACTTTCGAACCTGCTTTATGATTGGCGTGTATCTACCATGAATTTAGTAGGAGACTTTTCGTTGTTTATGTGTCACTTTGATAACAAGAGTAACACACCTACGTTATTAAGCTGAAAGAAAAATCACAGACACGTCATTTTTTGTAATTTTCCTCAGGCAATATAAACCTAGTTTTGTGTTAACTTTTCTGAAGGAATGCTTGAGAATAATATAACTTGTCATACTGTCTCTTATGTTCTAAATTGGTGAACAAGAAAAATCTTTAGTTAAGTAGATTGTATTCTATGGTAACTGATAGCATAGGTGAAAGTTATATGATTCAGTAGCAATAAGCACTACGAAACTGTAGGATAAGTTACTAGCCTACTGTAGTGAATATTTCTATAGACAGAACTGTACTCAGTGTTAGAACGCTAACTTTCTTGCTAAAAGTTTATGAAGATAAGCGACTATATTATGTTTTTGAAGTCCAATAGTAAGATGAAATATTTATCATTTACTCCAACTGTTATTGTACTACTGATCCATATCAACTTGTGACAAAATTCATCTAAATAGTAAATCGACTTCAGTGTTCACAAATTTTGTTCTGCGTTTTTTTGTAAAGAAATGACTAAACAGAATAAACATTTTCAATTACCTACCATTTTCTAATATTGTGACAGGAAAATCTGGTGAAGGATAACTCGTAAGCCATAAGCGAAAATTAGTATCCACATTACTTGGTACAATTGTTTCCTCACATATCTTTTCTAATGATTTCATCCAACTGACAGCTAAATGGCAGTTTTGTAGTACAACCCATGTACCATCTGTAATAGCCCGTTGAATCATATTTGCAGCTATAGGACCTTGACCTTGACCAAGTGAAATTGTTTGTATACGGTCACCAGTATATCCTAAGTCTATACCAAATTTAATTAAAGCGTTCATTGGATCAGCACCAGGTGACAAAATAAATATCAGTGGTGAACAGCAATTGGAATCAGCAAATGAACCAGCTAAATCAAAAGTTGGCGGTTCAATGAATCGTTGACCCATATTTTGCACAATAAAATCCTATTTAGATCAGAAAAGAAGGCCTTTGAGAAATTCAAATAAACACGAAGTAATTCAGTTTTTCTTAAACGTTCGTCATCTGATAATTCATATACAGTGTGTTCTTTCAATGAGATGTTGCATTTCGTTTTAGTAAATTAAGATTTTATTTCATCGATATGACTCAGTGTTAGAGGTTTCAGTTAACGGAGATGGATGTGGATGGATGTGATTTGGTATTCACGTTTCACCATACGGCTTTTCAGGGAACCGCTCCGAGTATTTGCTATGGCACATTTGACAGAGAATCTTAGAAACCCACTAAGTTCCTTTACTGTCACCGGATTTTCGCTCCTCTTTAGGTCAGAGAAGAAGCCCATTGATGCACTCAAAAGACAAAGTAATTCACTAAATCCTATTTATTTGAAGCAACAACAAAAATGGTTTCCCTATTTCATTTCTCTGAGAACTTAGAAACTTAGAAACAGCTATACTGTTAAGCATCAAGACGTATAATAAGTCAAGAAAGTTGATATTTTCATCAACGTATATCTTACATGGACGTTTATCTAATTCATGAGCTGAAACTGACAGTTTTGAAACAGACTAGGCACCATCGATCGATTACAAAGTTGAGGAATGGTTGTCCTGCGTTTACATGACCTTGATAAGTTGAATAATGAGACCTGTAGATCACTTATATTCAGCAGTATATTCCTTTGTCTCAAGATTCTTCTTGCAGGAAATCTTAACTTTCATTCCTAGTGGAAACCTGCAGTTGACTAGTTGAAAGCTACTTAATTCTGAAAATGTTAAAGTAGACCGTCCAACTTGTAAATAACTTATAAAATGTTAAACCACTTGTGTATGGAGCTTATCGTGAACAGTGTGACAGAATTCCTCTATAAACTTACCTGAACGTATATCTACAGAATAGAGAGACATTTCGCTCTTATCACTCAGTCCCATTTAAGAAAATAGAAATAGGAATGAAGTTGAGGGATTTAGAATTCAGTCATTCGATAATTTTACTTACTATTAGGAGTTATTATAAAAATAGATGTTAATGTGGATTCTAAGTGGTTTCAGTCATTCATCTCAATGAATTATTTTGTACCCTATACATTAATCATTATGACTCATAAATCTGGACATCTCCTGCTATACACTCCGAATATGCCATCTGCTAATAACTTAGCACTAAAAAACCGATGTTCATTTCATTTCCTAGCCTTTTCGCGAATGTATCACATTATTTCGAATGTGTGCCCAGTTTGTTCAGTTAAGTCACCAACCGATACTTCTAAATACATTTTTTTTTGTTCTTTAGATAGTACATAGTTACTTACCTAACTCTATTAAATGCGTATGTGATATAATCATCAAGATAGTAAGTAAACTTAACATAGTAGCGCACTGTATCAGATGAATCCAAAAAATGTCTATAACTCCAGTCTAATATAAACTGTGCATGGGTACGAATCAACAAAATCTTTTTGGGATGTTAAGATTCAAACTCAAGCCATTCAATAGTGCAGTTCGAGAGACACTTTCGTTTAGTTTTTCAGATGATGAGTGATCTGTTAGAGAACTCTCGTTAAAAAAAGTGTGAGGATCAAATAACTCACGGCTTAGTACGCGATATTTATGTATAAAGTAGGTTGATGCACATTCACAAATAGCCAAGTTAGCAAATCTGAATGCGAGATAATGCTATCAATGTCAGGAAAGAAAACATACTTGTATTCCAGGGACTACTTTATCTGGTCGTATACATCGTAATACAGCCAACTTTTCAAGACCTTCCAATTTTGAAAATTTCCCCGGAATGGAGAACTTATGAGGTGAAAGGTCATCATATAAGGCTTTCCATTGATTCGGCGACTCTTGTACACCTTTTAAAACGCAATAAAATTGTAACGGAACAGAATTTTTCACAGACATTAATATAAGATACACAGTTTTGGTTAGTTGTAGTCAAAAAGCAGGAAATTGTTTCATTTATATCAGTAGTCATAAAAAGACGCGATCCAGAAACAACTTTTCGGGTAACTCAGACACATATATTACCGTTGAAAATCGAGCGATTTAAAGGGAACTGATGAAACAACTAATCACGTTTCTCTAGTCTGCGAATAAGTATCTCCCCAGCCGATATACCATAGCCTGATTGGTTATTTTGGCAGTTGTTTAGGTGACCTTTAAAGTCTCCCTTAAAAATTAGGCACTTTAGGTCACCCACTCCTCTTGTTCAAGGATTGAAAAAAATGAACATACCAGTCAGAGTGAAAGTTACTGTTTCATTTCAATCTTCACATCTAACTTAAACCTGCTGATATTTATTTATATAACCTTGCGATCATGCTACACCAACTTGTTAGAATAATGCAATCAGTGGTCCTGAATAGTTTTTTGTTCTTGGTTTTATTCATGAGGTTCCATGCTTTTACTTTTATTTAGTCCAGTCATCATAAAGTAAAATTTAGGTCAGTCTTCGAATTCAAAGGAAGAAAGAAAAGCTGGTTGAATAGACAATGAACTTTTAGCTGAGAGGTGTAGAAAACTGCCATCAAGCTTAAACTATATTAAACGGAACGGAATCGCGCTGTAAGATAATTAAGAGTGACCATACCAAAGTAGCATCTGATTTCATAAGGCTAATTACTGTCAATATAATCTATGAAAAAAAATGTAGGCAACTTAGTTGACACTCATCAGTTTCTAGAATTCCAAGGTAGGAGGGGAACGAAAGAACATTGATTCTTCTTGAAGTGCTGAATATCCTAAACCTGTATACATATCGTTCCCCTCCACCCATTTCTTTCTTCGTACTTGCTGCAATGACTTCTTGTGTGGCAAAATGAATTGACGCAATTCAGTATGCAATTCTATGTTCTTGGCTTTATTCATCTCAAAAGCTGATCTTACTCGTGAAGTGCATTAAACTTCTAAAACGACAGCTAAATATATATTTATTTGACTAACGAAAATGTTCTCCGGCTAGACTAACAACTGATATGAAGATAATAAAGTTACTAACCATTGGTCTGAGCACTAAAGATGAATGTAAGCCTCCTTATCCAGATACACAAGGATAAAACCCATTGTCTCAACGAAATCGGTCTCATCGTTTATGTCTTCCCCCAAATTTTGAACATAAAATTACTGTTAATTTATTTATCTCGGTTAGCCTTTTCGTTTTTCATTTTGAGTATGTTTCTGGTATACTTCCTCTGTATCAATGGCAAGTGTAGTGACATAACCTCGCTCATTTCTGTGCTAGGTTCTACTTTTCTCATCTTTGTGAAGATGTCTTTTACTGAGTAACACCTATTTAGTAATCAGAAATATTTTGGTGTTTAAGAGACAGGTATCTTTTTAGATCACTTTGTGTTTTCCTCAAAGAATGTGACGTTGTAGCGGACAAAAAGATATCACATAAAACTAAATCATCTGTCTATCAGTGGAGGGGATCAAGCTGTCGAAATAAGTAGCCGCAATCGAAGATTTCAGATGTTACTACGCTACTTGTAGCAACTAAGTAAAAATGTATCCCTTTTTCCGAATAAACTAGTAGCAATGCTTGGCATGGCTAAGAAGAATTTATGACGGAATTTCTGAGTTTTAAATAGAGTTAATAGGCAAAATCAACGGTCTCTTCATTGGCACTTAGAAATTTTCAAATCTTCCAACTTACATTTAAACTGTCAAGGAAAATGAAAAGGAACTTGATGGCAGTTAGATCACAAGGTTTCATATCGGTTACGCTGAAATGCTATCAATAGATATTTCAACTTTAACAGTTCGATAATGCACTGTTTAATTACTTCACTCCTAGAAATTACTTCAGTCAGTCAAGAATTTAATTTGTAATTACTTCGCTGAAGTGCATCAGTTATGTCCGACTCATTACTACTGCTAGAAAATACTCACAATAATTTCAGAAACTGATCTTTATATCTGGAAAAATTGGTGGCTAACTTATTCTGTTATTAATACTTAATATTTGTGCGTAAGTTTTGCTCAACCACTGAAAGTCACCACACCGATAAGTATTTTATGTGTTAGTTATAAGCTAGATATTCATCTCTGACTTCGATCAAAGACTTTACCAGTGGTGTTGGATTATACTCGATATTGCTCTAGGTAGTTCGTTGTTGACCGATTAGAAAGAAGACCATTTTTCTTTATTGAACCTGCAGGTATTATTCATTAAATAAAACACAACAGTATCAACAATAGTTTTTAAAATCACTTTTCACCTTCTACTATAGATCTTGACAGAGCTCATGCGTTACCCAAATGATCAGTCATTCACAATTGTGTGTTGGAGTGTCGAATTTCTTACAACGACAGTTTGTCCCTTCAGAAAACCTAGCATAGTGTATTTTACCAACCAACTCATCTTTAGATCAGTTCATTAAAAAAAATAGGTATTCTGTCAATACTGATTCATTTATATTCCATTTTTCATGGCATATCATCATAGTTCTTTCAAACTGATAACTGTATAGTATAAGCTATGTTTTATAGTCAAAGTAATTAAATTGCTTACTTTCCATAAATCCATCTAAACCGGTAATTCTGTAGCACGGACAATTTCTGCCCAGCATTTATCAGATAACCAATCAGGGCATGGATTAGGATGGGGATTTTCAAGTGCAACGCCACCAGTTAACAGAAAACGCCAAACTGTTTCATCCACTTTATCTCTAAGAATGAAGACAAATAAGCAGATTTGTTAACTTATTCATAACACAACAAATGTATAACTCATTATTCCAGTTTTTAAGAGTAATAATTAGGAATGCAAATCAAATGAGATAAACTTTCATGAACTGGTCACCCGATGTAGCAATCAAATCTCGAGTGCTGATACGAATAGGTTTATCAAAATCTGAAAGTTAAGAATTAAGTAAGTGCATCCATATATCTGTCACTAACTGTTAATCAATGGAAAAGTCAATTTTTAAGTGTTCATTGGGGGTCGAAGTGTATAGATCAAATTGAAAATACATTCTTTTGATGAGCACCAAAACGTCTGAAACCTAGGTTCAGAGCTCTGTAAATAAACAGGATTTTGAGCTTGATCACGAGGATGACTAAGGAGTTCAGTAATGAAATGAATCTTTGTTTTCTTACTTTCCGATTCATGCAAATATGTAATCAATGCAGCCACGAATTGTGCTCATTCTCTCTTCGTGTCAACGACTGATTAGTCTGAGGTTAACTCAGATAAATAGAGTGATGTGACTAACTAATTCCATTCCCTTACTCATTAGAAGCTTTAGATGTTGTCTGGCTGAGTTTGATTTAATTCCATCAAAAGTGTATGTGTACTCGTTTTGTTTTTTATTTTCACCTTTCATATATGCTACTTATAAGTAGACAAATGAATAAGACTAAATATTCTTTAAGATGAAATTTCTGAATGAACTCACTTGTTTTTCATAAGAGAATAACACATAATTAATGAGAATAGTAATTTGTGATTTTCAAATAATGAACGACAAATATTTCGATAAACACTTGTTGTGAAGTGATTGTTCAATAGTTCAATCCGTTCTTCTAAAATCGGCGACTTTTCACTACTCGAAATGGACTAGATTGCCAATAAAAAATATATATGCAAGACAGCATATATTAAGAAAGATGCAGTGAATTAGATAAATGTAAACTCCAAATAAAATCGATTGTCAAAATCGAGAGATAAGGACAGAGCTTCATTTACATTCTCACACAAGGTAATTACGAACTTTCAACACAATATGTTGCTTTCAACATTTTCGTTGAAGGAATCTAGTGCAGTAGGTACGCACTTAATCACACCCAATACGATATGAGTAGACTAAAAGCTTTGAAAATGGTAAGCAGATAGAAGAAAGTAAATATGACGCATTTGACTAGTTCTCAATTCAATAAAGTTTGAATTTTATGGTAATCCATGATCGTAATTAAGGTTTCAAATAATTTTATTCACTGAGATTATAAGATGAGATATCTCGAGGAGAATTCAGCACTGATGCATATATATATATATATATATATATATATATATATATATATATATATATATATATATATATATATATATACTTAGACATAAGTTGATACCCCTGACGAGAGCATATTGATACTAAGTATCCTACTTAATTACAATGAAATGGAGGAGAACCACTAGATAGAAAATAAATGTGTACAGAATAGAATGATTTTATCATTTTCAGAGAAAGCTAAAGGATGAACGTTTATGCCCCAATGACATCAATTTTGTACCACAATATGTGGCAGAAATCCTTAGTCATAATTCACTGAAAATCGGTTACAGAGCCTACACCTCTTCCCATGCCTTATAACAATTATCGTTTTTTCCATGGATAGAAATTACTGCTCATTATCCTTAGCAAAAAAGTAAGCAGAAACAGACCCAAATAAACTATCTCTGCAGATTTAATGACTTCAGAGTAATATCTTTTACCACCCAACTACAAATATGATAGATAAACAGACAGTTCAAAGTATAACCTTATGCAAAATTAGCTTGCTTAGGAGTAGATAGAAAATGAATGGTATGAAATTGTAGGAGACGAAAGAGAATGATGAAATAAAAGTGGATAAAAACTCTAAAAACCTTGAAAGATGGCAAACAATGTACACATCCGCAACACAGCAATCGACTTCAAACTATGTGCAAATGAGTCCCAAACTGTTGATGAGGCCTTCGCACCTTCCATTCTACTCAAACCAGTAGTCAAAAACGTCATAGACTAGTGCCATATCTCAAGGCGGCCTGCTTAAATCTTGGGCTACTAAAAAGCTTTCCACCAATTATATTCCATCAACTTCTTCCCTTTTAGTTTTTCTTAATTTTTTAAATGTCTTCTGAAATCATCATGTACTGTCGCACATTTTAAAAATGTTTTCGACCTATCGTTTCTCAAGCTAAGAACAAAGCGAAGGAAAAACTTTACGCTGGCTGCAAATGGATTTGTAAATGCTCAAAAATACACCACATTACTATTCCTGGGACATCTGTATGGGATTGTGAATATCTGTGATGGCTGACTGAACTACCACCATCAAACTTACACTCAATTTTGTGTTGATTTCCGAATCGAGAAAAGATGCTAATGTAACACTAACTACTCGTTTCCTACTTGTGCCTTCAATACTGTTATTACTAACACTATTCAGTGGCATTAATTATTTCTTTTAAAAATGCTGTATGGAAGGCGGGTTTGTTGAAATATTCCATATTGGAAATTCCATTATTATTATTTTATTATTTTTCCCTTCTCAGTGTACGCTCAATCCACCTCTACTTTCTTCGACCTTCGATAGCCTTCTTTCATCTTAATTCTGCTTGAGTTGGCATGCGCAGCACATGAAGAAGTCACTTTAGTAGGTGAAGCTTTACAGCCTCCTCTGTTGGTTTATTTTCTTTGCCTAGTACTTTACGCTTATTCTCTACATTGCTCACATGGTCGTTCCACCATAAGCCAGCAAAGCTTAGAATCCCGTTATGATGAAACCCTGTAACCCTTTAATACGTTTCACGTGCAAAGGTTATGTCTAGCACACGTTGATAGATGCTAAATAGGCCTGTTGTGTGACAGTTGATATTTGGTCAACTACCAACCTACTCCATCTAATGTAACTCTTCAACTAAGTCAAGTGGTAAATATATCCAATTATTTCACTGCTTCTTTCAAACCTAGAGTCGGGAATGAAATCGTGAAAGATCAAACACCAAGAAGTAACCAATAAAAAGTAAGTCTTAATGTAGGTTAGTATGAGGTCCAAACAGAAAACCTGTGCCGTACAGCTTCCAGTGTCATACGATTTTCCAGAAGGATGTTCATTTTCAATTTAACAAAAGACCCTGATGACAAATTCATGGGGTAGCTATAGGGAGCCCAGCAGTAAGCGCTCCAGATTCGACACCATCACCCCCTTCAAGGAAACATGCATCTGTTTAGTGTTACAAATACACCTTGACAATGAGTACCAACATGCATGAAATGTGGGTATATTAGGGTTTCTTGTAGACTGACACCAAGTATCTAACACCGAAAATGTACAGCACAGTATCCTATCACTTGGTTTAATGACCATATTATACACTTGGTGGAGACTTTGATTGGTGTTTAGGATATGAAAGTTAAATTAGCGAACAACTATCAATCACACTGTGTATGAATGATTATATATATGCCTAACAGTTTTATTTCCCCATATGCGAAAAGCAATTACATACCGACAAAAATAAATTGATAAACCACGTCAATGAATACTGATACATTGGATCAATATTTGATAGATCCGATATACAAAAGAATAAAAGTGAACCATGCTCAGCAACTGGACGATAACCATTGCGTGCTGCGTCAATTTCTAGTTGAGTAACTTCTGCAACAGCTTGTTTTTTGGTTATCTCTTCACTTAATATTTTTGATGAGCTTAATACATTGATGGCTGTTTCATTCTCCAATATATTGCCCTGTGATGTGCTCAGTACTTCCAAAATTTTATCCTCTAATTCTTTCAGTTGTCGCTTATTATCAGCTGACTCAACTATCAATTGATTTTTAGTTGCTTCTAATTGAGGCTTCTCTTCAGCTGTTACTATGCCTAACAGCTGGTCTTGTAATCCAAGTGGTGTGATCATAAAGTTGATCAAACAAACTTTCACGGAAATTTCTGGTAGGTAATGTGGATTACGTAACCTTGTGGTGATATAGAAACGAAAACCAGGATTATATTCAACCACATTATCCCCAAGACGTATACACCAACTTCCTTGTGATTTGAATATTATGCGCTGAAGTACAGGTTCTAGAAGTGGATCCAATTCTTCACCAACATTTTCCAATAATATGGGCATTCCGAACTGGATAGCATTTTCAAGGGTACGTAAGTAATGCATGTCACTCAGTTTTATAACTTGTAGTTTGTTATCTTTCTCCATGTTTTTAATCCATTTATTGGCTTGACCTTGGATAAGTTGAACAAAACATAAGAAGTCAGTAAGTTAAGGACGAGTATGTATTTGATTCAGGCAACCTTAAGCCAGAAATAATGAAGTCATGGGTCATGTACATTTTCAAATGGTTTTGACAATAAGTTAGTATAAGAAAGACTTCGAGTGACTAGTGTGAGCTTATAGGTCTTAAAACCAACTAAGAACTTTATACTGACAGCTTTTAACATGACTGAAGATGGAAAACTAAGTTATGGTATGCGCTGTCTGAAGTAGTGAATATGTCATATGTGAAGCAAGATCTGTTATTTCTAAGATGCTGTTTATAATACAGTTAGAGCGCAGTACTTGTACTCGTCGGAGACAATGCTTCAAAAAGGCTGAGTAATGCTGCCTAGCATTTGGTGATTATTGAATTCTATCGATCCGGTTTTCTGTCTGGGAATCTAGCTACGCGATTAAAAACAGTAGTACTGGTTGATGGCAACCTCGTCTGGTAAACTAGCTCACTAGTTACTAGCCGGTCCTAAGCCCGGGTAAAGAGGGAAGGTTAGGCATAGGGCTAGCAACCCTACCCCGTAAAACAAATCTAACCGCTAGAGAAACTTCGAAGCACAAACGATATATAAAAAATAATAACAAAATTATTCCTCGCTGGAATCGGAGAGGCGAAATGACGCCAGTTAGTGAAAGCCTTCGAGAAGCCAATTGGCCGATGTGTCTGCTCTTCTCTCGATGAAAGCGAAAGTAAACGTGGGGACATGGAATGTCCGTACGATGTTTGAACCCAGTAAGGCAGCCCAGATTGCAAACGAGATGAGAAGGTATCACACTGAAGTGCTTGGGATTTGCGAAAGCAGATGGAATGGGAGTGGACTCTCCAAACTGTCAACTGGAGAATCAATAATCTACTCTGGTCACCCAGACGCCAACCACCAGCACATTGAGTTATGGAGTGGTTATCATGATGTCCCCAATAGCATCGAAGGCTCTCATGCAGTGCCAAACAATCTCGTCAACGATCAGGATCATGACAGCAAGATTCAACTCAAAAGGAAGGAAGGTCACAATCATACAATGCTATGCACCTACAAATAATGCAGAGCAAGAGAAAAAGGAGGAATTCTACAGACAACTGCAATCAACACTGGACAAGACCCCACTCCAGTTGGTGATATCAAAATTCTAATGGGCGACATGAATGCCAAACTGGGAGGAGACAACACAGGAAGGGAAATAACTGATCATGGGTCGAGAAGCACTCCTTGAGGTGATGAACGAGAATGGAGAATTGTTTGCAGAATTCTGTTCATTCAACGATTTGGTGATTGAAGGCAGTGTGTTCAAGCACAAGGATATCCACAAAGCGACATGGATTTCACCAGACACCAGATGGACACACTAAAAATCAAATCGACTTCATCTCAATCTCAAAAAAATTGAGACGCAGTCTACTTGACACAAGGTCAAGAAGAGGAGCAGATGTAGGTTCAGACCACTATCTAGTGCAAGGAACACACCCTCAAATCAAGTTAAAAGCCTTCAAGGAAGTTGGTGATAGACCTCAATTCAAGTACAACACTCGGAAACTGAAGGATGAAACTACAAAGGAGATCTTCAAGGCAGCCATCAAGACAAAAGGGAGATATCGAGGAACATGCCTGAAGAAACTGTGTGGAAGAACACTGGAAGTTTTTGAAAGCTATGTGGAAAGAAACCTGCACAACAGTATTAGGAAGGAAGAAGAAGAAGATAAGGAATGAATCTCGACGGATACATGGAAGCTGATAGAGGAGAGGAGGATGATGAAGCAGAAGATAAACCAGTGCAAGGATGCTCAACGACATGAAGAACTGAGCACAATGTATAAAACACTGGACAAAGAAGTAAAGAAGAGTGCATGGGAAGACAAAAGACACTTCTACGAAACACTGGCAAGTGAAGCAGAACAGGCTGCAGGTAAGAGAGACCTGACGACATTGTATCAAATAACCAGGCTACTTACTACCTGGGAAGAGATCAACACAGATGAAACCAATAAAAGATGAAGAAGGAAATTTAATTACGAAAGAAGAGAAACAGAGGAAACAATGGGCCGACCACTTCAAAAGCTCTTGAGTCGACTACCACCACCACCACCTGCACTTCGTCCAGAAATACCACCTGCAGCCACTGAATTACAAGTGAACATAAATCCTCCAACGTACATGTAAGTTCTGAACGCCATAAAGCTACTGAAATGCGGGAAAGCAGCAGGACCAGACGGGATACCGCCAGAAGCACTGAGAACAGACGCAGAGACAACAGCGGACATGCTCACACCACACCACTATTGCAGAAGGTCTGGAAGGAAGAGAAGGTACCTGGCGATTGGAAGAAGGGTTACCTTGTCAAACTGCCGAAGAAAGGAGACCTCAGTGTTTGCAAGACCTGGTGCGGAATCACTCTCCTGTCCACCCAAAGCAAGTAAAATATTAAGCCGCATCATCCTGGAGAGGCTTAAAGATGCACTGGATTCAAAACTATGACCGAAACAGGCTGGCTGGATTCAGGAAGTACAAATCATGTGCAGACCAAATTGCAACGCTTCGTATCATCATAGAACAGAGCATAGAATGGCAATCAGCTCTCTGCCTCAACTTCATCGACTTTGAGAAGGCCTTTGACAGCGTCGACCGAGAAGTAATTTGGAAACTGCTTCAATACTACGGAGTACCGCAAACCTTTATCCGCCTCATTCAACAACTATATGAAGATGCCACATGCCAGCCAAGTAATTCACAATGGGAAGCTCAGTGATGCTTTTGAAGTGAAGTGGAGACAGGAGTGAAACAAGGTTGCCTACTATCCCCCATGATATTCCTGATTGTGGTCGACTGAACTGGATCATGCAGCAAACAGTGGGGAGCGAGAAGAGGGGGATACGCTGGACTGCGGAAAAGAACCTAGAAGATCTGGATTTCGCCGATGACTTGCGCCTGATGTCACACAAACTTGAAGATCTACAGGCGAAAACTAACAAGTTGACAGAAGTGGCAGGGCAGCGAAGACGGGACTTCGAGTGAATATAGAGAAGACAGAGGTGATGAAGATACCCAACTAACAACAACAACAACAACAAGCTCCAATCACCATCAACGGGAGAAACTTAAAGGAAGTAACCTCCTTCACTTATCCATGAAGCACTTTCAACTACAGGCGGGACAGACGAGGATGTCAAAGTCAGAATCGGAAAGACAGCAAGACAGGCGTTCATTAGCCTGAAACCAGTGTGGAGATCTTCTTCACTCCACTCAGCATGTGAAACAAGATCCGGATTTTCAACACCAACGTCAAGTCAGTGCTCTTGTATGGCTCAGAGACTTGGCGCCTTACGAAAGGGATTTCCAATAAACTACAGACATTCATCAACAACTGCTTACGCTCGCTACTGAAGATCAGATGGCCAGAAAAAATAAGCAACAAGGAGCTCTGGGAACGAACCAACCAAGAACCTATCACGCAACAAATATGCAGGAGGAAGTGGAGATGGACTGGGCATGCACTGAGAAGGCCAACTGGAGACACCACACGCCAGGCTCTCGAGTGGAATCCCCATGGGAAGCGACGAGTTGGACGTCCGAGGGTGGCATGGAGAAGGTCGTGCGAGGAGGAAATGAGAGCTTCTGGGCTGTCGTGGAACCAGGTTCAAAAGATCTCAGAGAACAGAGGTCACTGGAGACGTGCTACTGAAGCCCTATGTTCCACTAGGAACCCAAGGGACTAATAATAATAATAATACTGGTTGATGGCAGTTGATAAGAGGATGCCCGGCTTAATACAGTTCTGCATCTATTGAAACTCATCAGCTAGGTATGTTGGAAAAGATACTATCTTTAGGCTGCAAAAAGTGCTTCACTCAGTGCCATAATTACAAATGTTATTCGCGAAGTAACTTCGCCGCAGTTACAACTTTTCACGCTTAAACAAACAGTAACCCATCACTTCAGTCCAATCAAAGACGGGAAATCACAAGCTATGATATCAAATCTTTACCTCATCTCAAATTTTCTAGAATGACTTTGTAGACCAATCATCATTAATAGTTTATAATCAAAAAATTGGATGAGATATATTACGTAACAACACTGCTCCAAGCGGACTATCTCCAGGCTTTACTCTGATATCGATAGTGCCCTCTTTCTCTTTGCTGGTGATATTTATGGGTGAGAAGCAGGTGTGGATGGAGAAACAATGGTTTCTTATCCACTAACATCCATTCACGTTTGGAATTAGTGTAAATGATATTTGTTTTGATTTAATGTCAGAATCTCTATTTTTGCTTAAAATATAGCATATACCAAATAGTTATTTCTCTACTTACTCTTCAGAGTAAACTGATCTCGCTCTAAATGTTGAGCATTTGATTATATTGCAACTGTATATACTGTCACAGTCATCGGTTTCCCGGATATACTTCTCTTTATGGAACTCTTTCCTTGTCATGAAACGCTTCAAGAAAATGGCATGATATTGTTGATTTTATTTTCGTAAGTGAAATGAACTGATAAATTAGTGGTTTCGAAGCGATTCATAATTGGATGACAGCACATAGACTTACTGAGGACTGGAAAAGTATCACCAATATATCGAAAGTACAACTACATATTAGTACTTTCATCTTTCAAAGGCTGTCCCCTAATTTTGCCAGAAATATGTCTGTAAATGTATGGCTTGGTGGAGATCCCATTACCATCCTGTCAACTTGCCTTCACAAATTACTGTTGAACATTGTGTACATTTTAACAGTAGTTCGTTCACAACTGTCTGCAAATGCAATCCATGTCTGATTTAATTTTCATATAGATATAATGAAATAATCTCGTTAAGCAGCAATTTTCATCCTATCCACATCAAACTTCTACTAATGTATGTACTTAACATGAAATTTATTACATGAAATACATCTGTTCACCAAATTTTACATTAATATAATTCGTACCTTGTGGATCTATACACAGTGACCATCTGTCAGAATTCGTAACGATTATACCATTATCTGTAGAAAAGCTATCCACTGGCAGTCCAGCAATATTCCACGACCGGATTTTCACTGGGTCACCTAAAGTATCTGAGATACGAAATACTTCAGAGCATGGAATTTCCAACTTTTGGCTTAATTCATGCCATTCATTTTGGATACGAGTTCGAAAATCAACAGTATAGGGACCTAAGTAGGCAACAACTCCTGCACTTAATAAAACATCTCCAATAATATTCACATATCGTTCCTGTTTAAAGAAATAAAAAATGGATAAGCTTTTCTCAGTTCAAAATAGTGTGTTAGTCATTCGAACTGAAATCTATTTTGATAGTCTGGTTTTAAATTTTGAGGCAACCATACAGCTCCCATAGAACCGAAGTTAAATAGTCTTTAGCTATGAAGTTTGTTCATCTGTGATGATTAGTTACACACCAAAGCGTTGTAAGCCAGTCAGATTAAATGTCATATCGATTGAAGGGGTTAGAAATGGATCACTTATCATTATTTATCAGCAGATTTACGGTATTGTGTTCTTTGAGGTGGATATTTTGGTAACAAGCTTTCATTCCCATTAAAGACAAAATTATCTACATACATATTAGACAGCAGTGGGCTATAGAGATATATTTCATCAGGAATTAATTGTATCTGGTTGCCTATTTTAACTGTAATATAACTGCTCACATATTTTTTTGATTTGATTAGGCTGCTGACCTGATCTCTGACCTTCTAGTTGCTGATGGCTGCAGGTAGTTAACAGATAACTCTGCTTGACACAGGTTTTGTTCGTTACCGGTTATCAGAAAGTGATTTTGGAACTTCGACGAAAATTCTGCTTTCTGAGACTCTGGTACACGAACACTAGTGTTATTCACAGTTGGATACCTCGCAGATAAACTTCGTTACTAGAGAATTTTATAAACCCGATTGTGTATATTTTCTAATCAGGTCACTAGTAAGTCAGATGGGCAGTCAGTTAATTGGTCAATACCTGTTCAGTTGAAATAAAGAAGGGATCAAAGCAAGTATTAAGTTAATGGAAAACGTTATAGCAAAAAACAAATATTATTATGAATATTACCTTCAACATTGCAGCTGCTTCAGTCCAACGTGTTTTCTCACCGCCTAATCCACTGATCAACTTTTCAGCACGATCTAACTTTTTACTACATAAATCAATATTGTCTTCTAAATCTTGCTTTTTGCTTTGCATTTCATCTAGTTGATCTTGCAGAGTTTGAAACTTGGCTTGAACTTCATTCAAAGCAGCTTTCTTCTCAGCTAGTCTCGCTAACTATGTACACAAAAAAAGATAAATAGTTGACTACAAGTGCAATTATTTTAAAGGGGATACTTTATTTTTGCTAGGTGACTACACTTGTGTTTCACTATTGCATTAGTAAGCAAATTACACTACAGAAATTTTCCGGATTATAATTTTCTAATTATCATCTCCTAACTACATTGAATTAACTTTGGTAGATCTTTGGTTGCAACTCCACGTGAAACTTGCTATGACCCTTCCTTCTGTGCAAACAAAACTTTAGTCCTTTTAGATTGACCAGGGTTGAAAAAGCATTCTAAAAGTCATATCTCATGTAGACCTTGTTTTAAAAACCAATATAGCAACAGAAGCAGTTAGATAGTCTGACAAATCGAAAGCTCCTAGGTAGTATTCATCCCAAACCAGCATCACTTGTGGAACCACTGAAACCCTATGAGCACCGAACATCGGTTTCTCCCTAGTATAATACTTCTCAGTATTGTGCATTCATAACATCGCCAGGGATCGATCCAGAGCTGTTACGTTTCACGACAAGCACATTGGCTGTTCAGCTACTAGGCTGAAGTCCAGTGGTTCATATTCACTTACTTCTACCAATCCATGACATGGAGCGACCATTATCTGATTGTCATTAGTGATTTGTATCAAAATGAGATTTTTCGAAGTTCTAAAAAAGAAGTGGTGACAGACTTTTAAAGCTTTCATTGGAGCTGATGCAACTTCACCCACTTGACTTATCCGTCAAGTAGTAGCATTTCTATATTGTCTTCAGCATAAATTTGATCAAACATAAATTTTAATTCAACGGTTTTATTTTCAGATAGTTCTCCCATGTTTTGCAACTTGAAACAAATGATGAAGTAAATATACCCAATATTAACCAAAACAAACAGGTGGAATTCATCAAAATATTGGAAAAATAACCTGCATCTGAATGATTCGTGCCAACATCAAGATTCCTTTCATCATGACAACTTCCTAATCCTCTTTGGATACAGTAGGAACCATAAGACATGAACTGAACTACTACAACGTAGACTGTGATCCTGCAATTTGTAGGAATGGAAGTAACAGATAATTTGTTTATCTGTGTACACCAGAATACGTTCCATAACTGCAAGACCTGATAGTAGACGCTGACAAAGGTATGGTAGCTTTAATGCCTGAAATGAATGCTGCAGTTTCTTTTATAAAGCACAAGTCTTGAATGAGGACCTTCCCTATCCCTACTAACGTTTTACAAAACACCTGAAGAAACCGCTGAAGGCGAAGAAATTCTCAAACTACGTGAAATACTCTGTTGGACAATGGGTTATCTGGTTGTTTCTTGGTCAAAAAGTCTATGTTAAGAAAAGCTGAAAAGTACTAGAACACACATGGCTTGCCTACAGTTCTAAAGAACGTTTATGTGAAAACGGATTTTTTTCAAAGTGCTTTCAGTTCCTTATTTGTCTGTGGTGACAGTCATGTTGCATTGTGTATTTGAGACTATCCATTGTACTCTGCGTTATTGCAGGTGTTCCTTGTTTTCTTAAAGTTTATTTCGGTTATTTCTGATGTTTGTTTGTTGTTCTTCTACGAAATTATTTTGATGTATTCATAACTTGCACTGAACTCTAAATACTTTCCTTCTGCTTGTTCTTCTTGGGAGTCCTGGTCAAGAGCATAGTCATATTAATTGATGTGTAGTCAAATGACTGACTTCACATCATGACAGGTTACTTCCGCCTGATATTGGTTGTCCAGCTTCATATCGAAAATTGGGGGGGGGGGGGTTAGTATAAATCTGGTTTTTCATTTTCCAGTGTAATGATTAAGTTTTGACACAAAATAGTCACTGAATGACAACGTCTGCAGCTATCATACTCGATTTTATACATCTACCACTCACTCAGTGAAACTATTAAGCTGCGTGACATGTCTCAGAAATTTGATAATACCATACTAATCCTGATATAAGCAGACGCAAACCTCCAGCGAAACAACAGTAACAATTTTACACATGGACTTTCCTGTTGAGTGCCGTCAATCAAGAAATATAGGTTAAGCATGACTTCCTGTCAGTTGATTTTAAACAGCTCCATCAAACACTGTAACATTTCCTATATAAAAGGCGCCATTTCATTGTTTTTGTTCATAGAAATGTTTAATAATGGAAAGTATCAATAGTGCTATAGATGGTGGGATATTGCATTTGGAAGGTAACCTTGAAATAGCATTTTACTCACTTGTACTTCAAGTTCAGCCTCAGCAATACCCAACTTCTCTTTCTTCGGCGCAACAATTTTAGCCACCTTGTCATATTTATCCAATGCTAATATCCACTTGCATAAACCCTCACATGCTGTACTTGCATTGCGTACTATTTTCGGATCAAAATCTGTATTCGGTACATAATTTTCCCGAATTTTTTTTCATTATCGTTGCTGGAATATTGTCGATTTGATAATTTCTCAAACGGTCTAAAAATTTAAGATCACCTAGCAACTTTAGTGATGGACCCCAATAGTCTTCAACCATCCGACCAGTACCATCTGGTTTACGATCAGCTTTTTCACCTAACATAATGCAGACGGCTTCCATAACTAACTTAACAACACTTGGTGGATTTTTCATTGACTTAACCAAAGTAATATCCTAGAAGAGAAGAGAAGGAATAAAGAAAAGCCAATATATTTACGAAACCAATTAGGAATGAAGACATTACATTATTTAAATAGCAAAAGAAGGAAGAATAAAGTGGTTGTGAGGATACATGCTGATTCCAACACCAAATGATGGTTGTACTATATCATCTATCAATTGAGGCTGAAAAATGTTGATCACTCGGTCTCACTCCAGTGGCTAAAGATTAACCTGTTATTCAAGGGACCTGAGAGCCCTTAGCATGATATCATTTGAGAATGAGGATATCAGCCACTGAAGAGTTATAAATATTTAACACAAAGCTTTTGAACGCCTTCCTTTATTACCGCTAATTCCGTAACTGATTTAGTCTATAATGAAAAAATCTTGCATAAATACATGTGAGCCAAATAAATATTCTACTTTAGTGGCTGCCTACCAGGAAATGGGAGTTGAATTTTCTTATTTTGTAAAGCACGGAGTTTTCATTTTCGCTGGCAGTAGATCAAATGTGAAAAGGGTGTTGTGGTAGACTACATTAGATCATTATTATTACGAAGACGAAAGCACTGAAAATGGGACTTGGAAATTAGAACCAAATATAGGTTGTTTTGGCTAGGGTTCAAAGGAACCATCAGCTGTTGTTGTTGTAATGCTCAAAATGTCAGAACGTGCTAGAATGACATAAACGTAGTTACTCTCCAGAAAAATTATTAAAAATGACAAACGGAGACATTTGTGATACTTTGTATCTTTCACTTAGAGAATGCCTTCAAAGCCGAAACGTTACGGTAACGATACTCAAATATCGTAAGTATTCAGTTGTACTGTACGAAAGGTGGTCATTTTCGGTCATCTACTTAAATGATTTTTTATTGGTAGGTGAAAATTTGTATTTACAGTCACCGATATTGACTTTTACTTGTGATTGTAAATTGATGATCTGATCAAAAATAAAAATTGATGTTCTGATGGGACAGAGACTAATGAGTAAGGAAGCACATAAATGACAAAAGTTGAGCAGACTGAAGGCTGAAAATAACCATTTTGAAACAAAACTGACAGCTAAAAATAATAAGTCTATCAGATGGAACAATGATAGCGCATAAAGATGAAAAAAGCAGAACCAATAAATGGAGAATTACTTGAGAAATCTCGATTGATTGACCAGAACACACTATTCCATTTTATCATTTGACTATTTGAGATAGCCGCAGTTTGGCAGACTAGTATTTATACTGGTTGCTGGTTCGTGTCCGGCCCTGGTTCGAGTTTTCATTTCACCTTCAATCATCACCCAGTATGTTTCATTTTAGTTTGTTTATTGAAATTGTCACAGTGAAACATTATAATTCATTGGATAACGTTCCAGACATAATTTATTCCCCTTGTGTCCATTGTGTCCACATGAATATGGACAAGAAATTATGTCCGAAATGTTATCCAGTAATGATACACTATGTAACACACGTAATAAACAGAATGAAGTGGAATTACAATCTGCCACAGTGCCCAAGTTTTACTCTTATATTAGCAGAATATCTTATGCTGTGTACTCATTTCAGATGAATGAACTCTGCCAGTAAAAAGTTTGATTGGATAAAAGAAAACCAATCATTTCTCATAAGACGGTAGTATACAAAAGTTATTTTTTTACACCAACCTGTTCTTGACCAAGATGATCACCCTTAGAATAATATATTTATGATCATGACTTATAATCATGACATAGATCACGAGCTACATGTATTTTTGATGTTTTATTTAGACATCTTTGGTATTGTCGGCATTTTCAAAAACAATAAACTTACACTTTGCTTCAGTGTGTCTAATGATGCCAGTGCTTCGTTTAATATTGGCATAGCCTCGGCCAAGTCCGCTTCACATTCATCTTTAATAGCCTTTGATGCAGCAGCCGCTTTATTGGCTATCAGTTCATCAGATGCACTATCTCACGTTGAGCTTCAACTTCAACAGAGTCTTGTGCTATCTTTGTCAGAAGGATATCAGTCTCTGTACTAGTTTCAATGAGCAATGGCTGCAGGTCACGCAGTTCAATTTGCATTTTTCCAACTTCGCCAGAAGCGAATTCCAACTTATCTAAGCCAGTTAAATAGCGATTACGCATCGTAGTCAATTCTGTACGTTTTTTATGCAATAACTTTTTAAATGTAAGTATCATTTCTAAGTACGATGTTGGTGTTACATAGCTATGCCGACGTAATTCTTCTAAGAATCTACATAAAGGCAGAATGCAGAAGAACAAAGGAAATATTATTTATTAATGATTTGAAAAGTGATTTTCAACATGAATGCAATCATGACAAGATGAATAACATTTTTAGGTGGATATGGAAAGTGAGTACTTATGGAGAGTCCAATACTGATTATTTCAGTATTCACCCTCATCAATATATACGGTTATAATATGGTTCGCTCCTGAATTCATATCTGTTAACCACATTTGCTTTGCGATAAATTCTTCAAGGGTTTTAAATGACTGTATTTCATGTTTGACAAAATATTTAAACTCTTGTGATATTGGAATAGTGAAGCAATTCCATGGGGAAGCATATGGCGACGTCTTTTTTTACCTTACTTCACTACACATTCATGATTTTGTCATTATATTGCTTATACTTAATGACCACAATTGACACAAAGGGACTTAGCATTAAAATAATTATGTGGGTGGCTAGTGTTTATTGACATATATATGATTCTCGAACGCACTGACATAAGATTAACGTGCAATATTGAGCATTCATGAAATAATAACCCATCATAGGCTGTGGTCCAAAAAATAATGTGACAGTGAAAATCATTCAGAAAGTATTTCGTAATATATGACTATGGAAATGCATACAGTAAAATATCCAGCTGATTTTAAAAAGTAGCAAGATTCATAAGCACACATTCACAACACCACCTAAAGTCATCAGGTAGGAAAAGCAAAATACCAATGTATGAAACAGAATTTAAAAACTCGGGAAAATTTTTGATTAAGATTGTGCTTCTCATGTACTTTATCCAGAAATGAACAGAAAATCATCACTAAAAGATATTCACTCATGTAGAGATTGAAGATATTTATGTTATGAAAACATTTATCTGTGATCTCTAAATATCTGAACCTCGGTTTTTAAAGTATCACTATTCATTGTTTCATCCCGCATTACCAACTGTCTTTGATTCATTAACTTCGATTACTAAAGACTGGGGCTTCACGTGTACTTTGCACTCAAAATATGAAAGGAGGATATATTATAGAAAATTTCATTACGATAAGGAAAACATCAACTTGGTGATTGAGTCACTTTCCTCGTTGATGTAAAACGATTTGATGGGAGATACAAGCGAATGCACTGAAATAGTAATGAGTGATTTCCGAACATGAGGCAGAACTCTCCAACTATCTATTCCTAATGTTAGGAAAATTTCAGCCACAAAGCTATCATTTTCCTAAACAGTACAAACCAGAAGTAAGTAATTTCTTGGATAACCTCAAGATCACATTTTTATTAACTGACTTACTTTCTTTGGTTTCAACTGCATGAATAACCACAACATTACTCGCTCGGTAGCTACTTTCAAAAATGCGTACAACTGAAAGCATCATGATGTTGTTCTAAACATTTATTTCACAATCGTTGAGTAAACAGAGTGAAATGCCACATATTGTACACCTGTTTTATATAGGCAATAAGATATCTTTCCTGTGTGAAATATGTGAATAAACTTATGAATTCATAATAAACCCTTTGAGTCCTTTTCCATCGAAACTGTATCAATCATAGAGTAGGTGGAATGATCAATGAAGATCGTACTTCGCTTTCTATCCTCTATGATTTCTGTACGCATTAAGAATGTGAACAACAACCAACCGGTTCAGGAGTGTCCTTACAGTGTCTATCTTTTGTTCTCATAGGTAGACATTCTGATTAAGCACCTTACGATTTCGGCCTTGTATCCGTTCTATATATTTCCCTAAATACAATATTATTGTGCATTGTGTGGACTACCAACCTGATGTTACCTTCTATCTGAGTCATCTAGTGTGACAGCGGTAAGTGGATCAACTGAAGGATAGTTACGCAGAGTAGTAACAATCGTTAAGACCAGCGTTTGGTATTTCCTTCAACCCACTAATCATAGGACCAAACAGGAAACCTAAACCAAAGTTGGGATCATTAACGACGGCCAAATCTTCAAACCATGGACCCAACATTCTTAAAGGAATAATTAGTGACTATTCACCTGAAAGTATGGTGTGATATAAAATAATTGTCAAACTTTCATTCTATCAATTCAGAGGATCGTGCATTTAACAAGCATCCTTTTGTAACAAGGAAATGCTGTTAGAATATTCTATGTCACTTAGGATGTCTAAGAACAGGGAGTCAAACCGTGACAAGTCGAAAGTTAACTTCATCTTCAGTATTTTGTATGTAAAAATACTGGTTTTTCGCACAATCATGTTTTTCTTTGTTATATTTTTTCTGCTCCAATAAAAATCAATATTTTTGGACACTGAACTTACTTTTCAGCTAATTTTCTTACACTTTCATGAAAGTATTTGCATAATGTTACTGAGGATTCACGCGCATTTTCTCCAAACTCAATCCCTTCAAAGTGTTTATTAGCCACCATCTCCAAAGCATCTTCAGGCCAAACCTTAACATGTCATTAATTTGAAAAGACATAAAATATTAGGTATTTTGTGCTTCAGATTATCTCAGTAGGAAATAAAACGATTTATATCAACAAATATGCATCAATATGTCCATTGCTTTCGTATGAAAATGTTTAAAAATCTGTGTGATTCGTGAATAGATTCATATGAAAAGGTGAGTATATTGCTTAGCGATTCCCTCTGTTTTAATCTATGATTGTGGTACATGACAGCTAAAGTATGAAGACCTGAGAAGGCCCCAAGTACAGGATTAAGGCATCGTTCAGTATTTCCGGGCGTTGGTGCAACCAAGGAGAGTATTATGGATCTAGTACAAAAAATGTAAATACTAGGAAGGTAGTAAATCGATGACACCTTGAACCTGTTACAAATGAAGTGGTTTGGGTCACATCTTACTCTTGGTAACCACCTTTCACCCTGATATGTCACAGTGGCTGAACTGACATGATTTTTGAAGATAGTTTAGGGTGTTTATACAATTTGGAATAACCATGACTATTACTCAAAATTGATATGAGTAGTGTGACGATGCGATTACCCACAAGCTGGGATATTTAACATGCAAAGAATCAATAGTGGAATGCCTTTAAACCAGTCAATGTTTAGAATGCACTCACATCCACTGAGAGTTTGTCTAGCACCCACCACTTCAAAACTGCTTAGTTATGACTACTATTCCCTGAACCCTTGGTATATTTCGGTATTGCGATTTCCAATATTCTTGTTACTTGGTTACAGGGCCGAATTTTTCTTATGGCTTACTCTCTGCCGCTATTCTGGCTATATGTTCCTTGTAGAATATTATTGACTTTGCTAATTACAGTTTCACGGAATAGCTAAGATTGTAGCTGTTTATCATGAGTTCTGGGAAAATGCTTCATTTCTAAGAAGTATGAATTTGCCTGTATCTTAAATTTGTCGTAGTCAGAAATGGTGTCTTGCTATCCAACTCTCAATGAAGAATGTGTAATCCATGGTCCTAGGTTGTGGTATTAGATATGTTCAAGAATGTATTCCAGTAACGATTATTAGAATGGTATGAAAAACATAAAGATGGACCTGTGGAAGTAAATGTTCGCAGAGTTTAGGTTGCATTTTAATGTGCATTAGAGTGAGATTAAAATGTTTGTGTAGAAATCTACCAAAAATAACACCCTATTAACATTTAACCACAACAACGATAATACTGCGAAAACTAAGGTGCACAACATTAAGTGGTAATAATAATAATAAGCATTATAGGTGTGAGCAGACATAAAACACTAATAAAAAGGTTTTTTTTTCAAGCTATGGCACTTCACAACAATGAATTTAACAGAAGTGGAAATGCAGTAACATGAACATGACTAGGGACGGAAAGGAACAAGATTTTTTGGTAGTAAAGTCCATTCAAGTAAGTGAGAAATATGACCATCAAGTTAGACAAGTTGTCTGAATACATCAGTGAATCTCTTCCAGATGACTGTTATTTTGGCAGTCAGCCTACCTAGGTTACAATGTAAGTTGGACTATTGGGACCAATCACAACACCCTTAAAACATCACCCTCTTCTTCCTTCTTACGAACCATTATCCCAACTGATCTTTAAAATTGAATGCATATCACCTACCAAGTTTAAATACACCCAATCCCCTCCCGTGTACCGCCTTCTACTGTGCTGTCTATTTCAGGAGAATTTTTTTGAAATCGATTACTGACATTTTAAATGACTTATCAGTTTCTCTAATGTTTTTCAGCCTTAGTTAATATGATTAACTTGAGTTGTGATTTGGGGTAGACTGAACAACCTAGCTCAGAGACACGACTAAACAACCCAGTTCAGAGAACACTACTAAACAACTCAGCTTAAAGAGCACAATACAACCAAGACCATCCACCTCAGCTACAAATATTCTCCACCATTTCAAACTGAAGAGATGACGGTCAAGTATTTCTTACAGCTTTCTAATGAGCTATGGGTAAATTAGATGGGCTTGTTATACAAGGAAAATGTTGAAAAGTTTTCAGTACGCTGGTAGCACTAACGTTAAATAGCTAAATCAATTGACAACTTTATTCCGTTGGTTGGTGAAATTTGGTCATCATTTAGAACTCAAAACGTACAATAGTAACTGGTGAACTTTTCGTGTAAACAACTCAGTTCTAATGGTCTCTTGTAATGTGAGCAGCTGAGTAGTGAAGTATCTCACTTCACTGCTGAGTGATGCAAGTCTGAATCTTCGAAAGCGCATAAGATAGCTCGTAGATTCAGACTGTCATTGCTATACAGTGCCAAAAAATAGGAAATTCGAGGAAAACAGGACTTTCTTTCAACTAACTCTGAAAATCTAGCCCCAAGAAGGTGCATACCAGACTTGTACCAATTAGCCAAATATCCATATCCCGAACTGAATGGACAAACCTCTGTTAGAAAATAGAACTTGAGAGCTACAATGGCTACCTTTTAGATTTCAATCCATTCAAAGTGTAAGTTCATTTGCTGATGAGTTTTCCATTGTTTGTTAGCACATAAGATAAGAAGCACTAATGAAACAAGCGTCGATGAAGATATAAAATGAAGATTCTGACTTTGATATTGAATAGTTATCAAATTATGTCACTAGCTGATACGCGAAATAAGTAGGATTAAAAGAAGTGCGCGAAAACTAGTTTAGCAGGAGCTACTCATACATGCACACACCACTTATTTAACTTACTTCTCGTTTTGCCTAAAATATTAAACATTATTACGGAATACAAAAATGTGTCAGTATATCTTCACTTTTGAATTCATCATACTGCAACTCACACAGTGCCTTACCCGACCTGGTGCCAGTACGGATGGCAGGTTAGTTCTGTGCATTGTAACCTATTGTTAATTGATTTCATTATAAACAGACGGAAATCCAGTAAACCTGATTAGTCATAAAACCATGTCTTTCTGTTTTTCTTTTCTCTGCCAGAATCTTCAACTGGCTGGACCAACTATTACCACTTAAATAAGGCATACTCCTATGGATACCATTTTACAATAAATTGTCTGCAGGTTAGACTCAAACCTATCAATACATAGTAGTTACACTATTCATTAAACTTTGCTCGTGCTAAGGAAAATGCAAATAAGTGGTTTGTTGTGGTATGTAGGATCGGGAGAGATATATGTTAGATCAAGAAAACAAAATATGGCATCACTTTGTTCAGTATGCTTTTCTTCACAGTTACAAATCTGTTTACTTAATAAAACGATATTTCAGTAATTCGGGTAATTAACTCATTCAAACACTGATTTCGCTAACCTCAGACCACATGTCAATAGAAAGAAGCTCTTGGTACAGTCTTAAATTTAGCAGGTAGGGAAATTTTGTCATGGTGCATTAAAGGAGCTGTATTCTCACGGCATTTCCCCGTGGAATACCTATGACATAATTGTCCTCTAGCTTGGTGGGAAAACGTTCAACCAAAAATTCTCCCTGAGAGGTCTAAGTCAGATAGATCCATCTTCATCGATTTTTCTGTGAAAATCTAAGCAAGAATGGTGATAGTCGACATCGTAGATGACTACGACTGGTTGTTGTCACCTTATATAATAATTGTTCGTAACCCCTCATGAGGAACTCAACTCTATAGCTGTGTTGACTGTTCGTCTGAGCCTTACGAGAAGGTGTAGGTCACTGGCTGAAGTCTCTGAGACGAAAATAAGCAAATGTCGTCACAATGATAGACAAAAACTCGCTTCTTGTCAACTACAAAATGTTCAACATTTTCCTTACCCTTATTTTTTGTCCTGTATCGTCTCATGCTTACTAACTGATACATTTTTTATTGTCGATTATTTCTTACCAATAATGTAATTTTTCTTCGTGTACCGATGCGTAGTGTGATATTTTTGAGTTCTGAACTATCATTTGTTGTCATTCATTGGAAAAACTGTTTGACTTACACAATTACTCTATCATCTTAAAAGATCTTGTTCAGTGAATTTTCATGTATCCGATTTAGTAAATGGCATAATATCTAAATCGCCAATAGCTACAATTCTCAAATTTTTCAAAATATGAAGGTCATTATCTTCTCATTTAATTGCCTTACTATTCCATTCAGTCACTTCTGTTAGTCTATTTTACAACCTCTTGAAATGAAAACATCATTAGAATTCAAGTTTTGCACATTCTGAAACAGTACAATTCCACATATCTACATAGGTTTCTACCTAATTCTTGGTAGAAATTTTCCCGACTTTGATATGCCTTCTTTAACAAACACTTACTCAAATAGATAATTATGATCTTTTGTCTGAGAACACAAAGATCGTTTTAGAACATCAAAACAGTTTGTTATCAATATGCTTCAATATTTTATACCTACTGCAGTTTAACACGCTAATTTCTGTGAAATAAAACCACTAACGATAATGGGATCCAGTCGCATTCCAAGTAGCATCGGTCTAGCTTTTTAGTAGGAACCTCCAAAATATATGCATTATTCTCCTTTTGAGTGCTGAACTAGTCTAACGACTACTAGAAAATAATTATGGTTGTTAAAAATCTACATAGTAATGATTTCAAGTCAAGTTTCGTAGGAAGCGATTCCTATCGTAGAGATGAATGTAGGGTTGAGAACGAATTTGTAAACGCTTATTTCACGTATTTTGAGGACCAAGAAGACAATAATTCTCCATGTGAGTCATATGAGGGTGTAACACACTATCGACTTTAAAGGTGGCTCTTAGTGAAGTAACTATTTCTCTTATTTTATTTTGCCTGTCAAGATGATTTGATAGAAATATAGAATCTTGCCATTGTTAAGAGAATCTTAGACGACCTTGAGTGCAACAATACGAGAGTGAACTGCAAATTGATTTATATGAACTATGATAACGATTCGACTTAAGGGTACCATGCCGAGTAAAAAGTTGACTTACGATTTATGTTATATTTGCATTTTATTTATTTCCTTGAAGAAGATCATGTGTAACGTTGAAATTATTTAATTTCAAACACACTGACTTATAACAAATTTAGCCTATATCTAACAATATGTATTCTTATTTTTCTATTTGATAATGAAAAATAATAGGGAATTATTGTGAATATTGTTTTTTAACTTGATTGATGAATTTTACATCGGTTAAAGTCAAAAAAGGCTTTATAAAAAATCTGTCTATGTGGCTCCATAGCATTAATCTACATGAGTTGCCAGAATGGCGTAAATAGGCTTCAAAACAACTCCAAGTGGATTCTACACTTTTAGCATTATGAACTTTGGTAAAGTATCTACGAAGTGCTACATATGGACAGTAATGTGTTGGTCGTACCCACACCTTCTCAGACATCTATATACCTTTCAGCTGTCGGTGTAAACAGCAGTCCCAGGGAGAAAAAATGTTTTAAGAATTGGAACTATTTTTGTAAACTTGCGATTGTCCACCTGAAAATGTCTTTTCCAAGATATTCTATCCCAAATTCTAAAATCCGGCAGATACAAAAGAAATAAACAACCTACTTATTCTTTCTTTGCTTGTCTGCCTCGACTACATTTTTTTTCCTTACAAATGTTTTATCTATCTCGTTTATTTCACCTTGCCCACTGCAGACCATATGCATTTCTCAAAGAGTTTGGTAAACAGTATCCTGATACCACTGTGCAGCTGTCATCTCTGTCTCATTCACCAAGTCTGCTGTGCTCGTAATTGGTATCCGCTATACAAAATGCAGTAGGAAGTTTGATTTCGGAAAGTGCATGGCTTATTGCTCCTCAATCGCTTATTATCCGTGAGATATGTGACTATATTCTCCCCACCTAAATTTCCATGAGCCTATATAATCAGAGACCTTCTTACCAGAGTAAACATTCTACAATGGGGCCACACACTCTCCTTCAATGTTGCTGGTTGCTTCATTTTCATTGAGGATTTGCTCAAGGACAGTAAGATTTAAATTCTCCCGATAATTTTTCGTCAAATGGAGAAACTTACTTGTACTTTTTGCAGTCGCTAGAGTGGCCCTTAAAGCCATTCTCAATACACTTTTAACTGGTATGTCGCATATTCAAGTGGCTAGTTTTGTGGTGCTATGTTAGTATAACAGGATAAAGTAAAGGTTAAAATTCATAGCTGGCACAATGAAGTATAATTCATAGTGTGAACTCGGCTATGAATATTCCTTTGAGATGAGTGAAATTATGAATTCCAGAATAAGATGGGGACGATAAATTTTCCAGTCATCTTTTAGCGTGTCAATCAGCAGTGATCTGAGGTTCTTAAAGAACATCAGTTAAGTGAGAATCACTGTAAAAAAACTCCTCAAGATTTCTTTGTAAAACTTCCGGATGGAATATCTATGTAATAACCTCAAATCCATATTTCGTTCAAATGCATCCAACATATATATCCGATAGAATTTTGACAGCAATATTACTAGGTACCTCTATTCATCTTATCCTCTTCCATTTCCAGGTTGTGGCATTAAAAAACCATTGATACTATAAATTGTACTTTTTGTTAAGCATGTATTGCACTTTCTGTGGGTATTGGTAAGCAGTATGCTAAACTGGGTCACTAAATGGGTTACTTGTCTATATTGATTTGTCTAATCTGTTTGTGGTAGAATAAGCCACGTTTGGTAGATCAACCAACAGTGAACAGTATGTAATTTCATGTTTCTCGGTTGTGTCCTTTTACTTAACGAAGGAAGAATCCACCTAATGATCACTCCTTTACCAAGCCTGTAGAGCACTAGGTTCTCAAAGTAACTGTCACTGCATAAATATGAAAGTAACTTTGGATAGATTATATATACTTTTGGTTATGGTCTTACCGATGTATCTAATCATAATATTAACTGAAATGTTGCATGAACCCACATCCTAACCACTAAGTTGTTTCAAATTAATTTCTCATCAGACGTCATTTAGGACTTTAGAGTTGACAGTTTTCAAAATCAGTTTGCCCAGTCGAGTGGAAACCATAAGACGAGTTAACAAAAATTAAAAATCTGCCTTTGAGCGTAAATGTAAAACTTTTATTACCTCTATAATCAAAACGTATGGAGGTTATACGTGATGTTGGACTACTAGTTGCATTTCTATGTCTTGAGTAGAGTGGTTCGAAAGGTTAACCTAGCAACTGATGAAATAGTAAACCATGTCTTGCTATTGCAGTCGAGATAGTAGCTTTTTATGAAATAAAGAAGCCTAGTCGGTCATTTGAGTAGTCTTTAGAGTGACCTTTAGAGTAACTTCTAGTGTGGAGGTTCACGTTTGAAAAGATGTTTTACATATAAGCTGAATGTGTACTTACTTCCATAAGTGCAATATTTAGTACTTTATCTATTAACTCAGCTTTTCATCTGGTGGAAAGAGATTTGGCACATCACCTGAATTCAATAACATTGAAATATCTTCCATAAATGATTCATGTTTTAACTGGGTATCATTGATTAAGAATACAGTAGACTTTGCATCAAGTCCAGTTTTAAGCAGTAGACGCTTAAGATCATCTCTCCATTCATTGACACCATATGTACGTGTTATCTCAATTACAAATAACTCATGGTCTGCAATATGGCTGGCTAAACGTGTTGCACTTTGACGACCACTACCTCCAACACCTGAAGTAATTAAACAACAAAAAACAGAGAATTTGCACTTTTTTTCATGTGATTTCATAATCTGCGCAATGTAATTCAAATGTGGATGATCATATTTAACAGGAAATTTGAGGCAAGCAGGCAAACAGAGATACTGTTGAAGAAAAGCTGTGACTAACGCAGCGGCAAAAAGGTAAAAGCTAGGAAGAAAGCAATGTTAGAAAAACTCAAGGGAACCAAGGTTTCAACCAAACTCAAACCAGCAGGCTTAGGAGTATAAACTCGAGACTTTATCAGCTGACGCTGGTAAATAACTGTTGATCAAGTTGTAGTGTAAATGGTGTTCTATTAACTAAAGAGAACCAAGATATATGATGCCTTTACTGATGATAATCAATACTAACTTGATACAAGCTCAGAAAGGTGCAATAACGTGTACTAATTTTTAATATAAATACTGTCAGAATTATTTATAATTTCGAGGAAATAATTATCTTCAAGAAAGATGGTGTGAATAATCATGACAGAAGGATCGTTTGTAACTGCAGTAATTATAACAACATTCATTACAGGTAAGTGGAAAGGCACTGAAAATGAAAGATTCCTTCCATGTTCAGTCAGATAAGACTAGTTGACAACTTAGTAACTAGATTTATTGAGTACAATTAACGCTTTATTTTGTATAATACTGTAAAAGGTTTAAACTTTTTCGTTAGAGTTATAGCACGGGAAAAGAATTACTTATTGGGAGTAAATCTGTTCTATCTTGTTTAACTTTTAAAAATAGTGCAATAAATATCGCATACACTAACTTCCAAATGAATGAATTATATCATCCAGCAACCTGTCGAATTTCTAAATAATAAACGAGAATAACAACATTATTTTCATGGCTGAAAGATATCCATCCTTAAATTGTATGTTTTGTTTTATCCTTGTACTACAACGTGATACCTCCAAAGTATCCCTGAGATGCATTGTAACCAGAACTAATCAATAGTTTTGGGGTTAGATGCTTAATGACATATATACATCTAACATTACATACATCCCAATTGCAACATTACATTTCGTCACTCACCGTACTTCCTCTTTAGTGATTTTCTACGAATTTTGATTACATTTTCAACTCCTATTTCTTCCCCTTCCATCTTGACGCATTATATTTTGATGTGCCAGTATGAGAAGTGTCAAATTGGACGGTTAAACAATATTACCAGATCCCATGTTTATACTGACTGAATAAGGCGGACAATATTAGTATGAGAGCTCAACCAACTAATTGATTTGTAAAGCAGAATGAACTAAGATTGTAGTGAAATATCTTACATATGAGAAACAGCCCGTTACTTGTACATATTAAATTGATTAGAGAGTGAATAAACAGGAAGAAATCTTGATGAGATAAAAATTGAACGCATCACCAAGCCATGGCATTATTATGTGTTGAATTTAACTAGCAGACATGGAAGAGTAAACAACGTACGAAGTATCCTAATTGGTTACCACACAAGTTTGTAACATTTCGTAGTATAACTTAGAAGGAATATTGAACGGTAAATGATGAACATCCTATCAAGTGAGAAATATACAAATTAACAATTTCCGGGGGTTGGTGACTGAAATTTAGACAGAAGTTTGAATCGCAGACGCCGAATTACTGATCATACAGTTCACATACTGATTTACAAACTTAGGTGCTAATAGAATTTCATTTTCAATCCAGTTATCATCAGTTTAATAGGGAAAGAGAATATATAGTTCAGCAAACAGGATGTTTCTGGGATTTCTTTGACAACGATGTACAATAACAAATGTATACAATTTTTCGGTCAGTATTTATATTTTTTTCATAATCGCGTTGTTTGTTAAGGTAATAAGTGAAATAAAAAAATTATTATTGAAAATATCATTCTCACCATGATAAAAACTGCTATGAAAAAGAGGAGGTCAAACAACTTGCCTTTGAGTGCGTAGGTCAGGTTTATACATTTTAGTGTACAGGGTTACAGCAATGCAAGGAATGCGGAGGCACATCTTTTGCAAGAGTTCTGCTTTATGAATGTAACATTTATGAGGAACATGTTAAAATTAAATGTATTCAGAAACTCAGTTTAGTATAGACTCATCCCACAACTACTCTGCGTAGCATACTTAAATTAAACCCTCTTGTATAAACTTGGAACCAGTTGGCCTTTGCCCACAAAAGCAGGCAAACTGGCATATAGAGGTACTATTGGTCAGATGAGATATTTTTTCCTCCCAGTTTTTAGGGAACATAAGGTGGTAGGTGAGTACCAATCTCAAAGTTGATACAAAGAAGACAGATCTGACCAGAATGTTAAGTCAAAAACGGCTATCACAAGCCTCCAGCCAAAGTCATGTATGAACCCCAAAAGTGCAGGACACAGTAATTTATTAACAAGGTAGTAGTGTAAGTAGGGGTTATAACCAGGATAGTAATAATCAATTACAGCTGTAGCACTTCCTTGGGGAAAATCGCTGAATCAGTTTGAAAGAAAATCACCGCGATCCAGGCAAATAGTCTACAAATAATGTACAACCAAAACTGAGAACTCACTCCTTAAGCGAGTAGGCTAAGCAAATCACTAAGACTGGTTCACACACACAAAATCAATCAGAGATAAACACTATCAATGAGAATTAGGGTTACAAGTCCAAAAGGGTGAACACAGTCATAAGGGAATAAGACTCAAACACCCAGAATGTGTTAATCGAAAAGAAATAATGTGTGAGTGGGGGATTTCATTACAAATACGATGTGGGGTGAGAAGGTAAAAAATAAGATAGACCAGTATAGTATATTGCAACACACGTTGCATTTATAACGAGACCTGGCAAAGAAATTACAGTCAGCTCTTGTATAGAGAAAATTATAACGTTACAACAAATGTATCTGCACCTTGGTGAATGACGGTCTTCCCACTGAGACGTCAACCTGGTGCTCATCGTTTCAAACACCAAGCCATTATCCACTAAGCCACAGGCTACAGTTAACTTGGCGGCTGGCAGCCACATCCAAAACTTGCGTTTCGTCTTGTTATGGATTTGTCAGCTGGATGCACTTAACGAATATTCACGCAATATCGAGATATCTGTAAAGGAGCTCATCTCCCGACATGGGTCGAGCAATTCTGTCGACTACAACAACGGAAGATTACAGTTATCAATTAGTAATAACAACTGATGCCCATTTTCCAAGAGGTAGCTTTTGCGCCTCAGGGGCTTAGTGGATAGAACTTTAGCGTTTGAAGCGATGGGTACTGTCTGCGAGTCTCAGTGGGGATACTGTCAATCACTGGGTGAAGGTAAATGCAACTGACGAGTCCTAAATGCGATGAAGGGTGTATCCTGAATCCCACCGCTAGTCACCAAGGAAAACAAAACATAAGGAGTGTTCGGGCAGTGCCGAGGCATCCGTATAGGAGCTCATCTGCAAACACGGGTGGAATAATTCAATCCTGTATAACGACGGGAAATAGAATGAGTATCGAAATTACAAATGTTTCATTATATGTATTCTAACAACTGAACTGTTTCTTCATTTTGTTTCTATGCTACTCTTTATTAGGCTTTATCTTGGAAAATACGTTTACATTTACAACTTTATATTCAACACTGTTTATTTTGTTGGTCTCTATGCTCTTTTCTGATTGATTTTCACCTTGCATCATATTTTTAATTTCTGACCTTCATTAGACCTGATCTTAGTTCCTGGGTTTAATTAAATAATGCTCATAACTATCCAGTATAGTGGAACAAAACGGTGAGAAATTGAGATTGTACAGCTACAGAGAACGCAAATATTGGGAAGAGACATCTCCGTTGAACTTCTTGTTTCTATGGTTGTCACTTTCGTATTCCCAGTTGTGGCTCTGAAAAAAATTGTTTGATTCGTGAATCACTAGTAGATAACAAAGTGAAAGTCGTTATGCCACTTGAAACCCTACGAAACTTGCTTCTATGTTGTTCGATGAATATACAGTTTCAATTTAACAGCGAAATTTACCTTTGAGGGAAATTGGAGAATGAACTTGATAGGAAGCGGTGTAAATCGAAATCAGCATTCAAGGTCGTCAGCTGCTAATGAAGATGTTTTGGATTACAATCTTGGTTTCGTGTTACTGTGTGAGCGGAAAAGTCACATTGAACAATTTCGTCCTTCCTTTGACCAGTAAAAATAAATATTCAACTTGTTATCTAGTGGCTTTCTTTTCTGAGGGAAACCTGCATATAAATGATATGTTTTTGTCAAATAAAGTTGTCTTCCTTACAGTCACAGGCCGGTCTTTGTCTTCAGATTTTTGCGACTAAGTAAAGTATTAGGTGTGAGCGGAAACAGTTGCTTTTCTTCTCTCACCCACGTATCTCATAGAGTTAATATGGTTTCTTGTGTTTATTATTATCCATTCAGTCATTTCAAAACTATTGCATAATGTGACGAATAAATTGACTTTTATTGCAGATACACGGATGACACATTTATTCTGTGCAAAAATCATACTAAAGTTAGCATCCTTCCCGACCCATTCGCCAGCGCTTGCCCAAAAATCGAGTTCTCTTATAAAACAGAGGAAAATGTATGTCTTTCATTTCTTGCTGTCAGGATGAATCGATGACAGTATTGAACACAGTGTATTACGTAAGAAATCATATCGACATATCTAAACACTTATTCATCTTATGTACAAGAGGAATTTAATCCATACGCTGGTTTTTCGAGATAAGAAGATTTGCATAGCTGACTCTCTGGACAATGAAATAAGAATGATGAAGATGCTTATCCTGAGAAGTCCTTAAGGACTGTTTCAATGAAAACAGCTACAGGAAAGTCCCTTCAAACAGTAAACGAAGAAAGGATTATACCTAACTTTAGCATTCCAAGGAGATACAGCTGATGAAAAACCAACACCTAAACTCAGAAAATCTGTAGAAAGAGCATTCATTACCACAACAATGTTTGAAATTTAACGTTCAGTGTATGATGTCTATGTGACTGAAGGTTAGGTCACCGATTCTTTCCCCAACTCTATGTATTTACAAATTTAGCTGCTCTTTTTGCAATAGTTACACAAGTAGAACTACTCGGCAAGCACATCATCACTTCATTGTACACTGTTCAACGTAGTTAAGCGAAGGAAGAGTTAAATTCATCAAAAGCCCAATACTAATTCATCTAGTGGATACTGAACTAAAGATTTGTAGAGCACTAGCGTCACACTGTGCTGCTTTAAGTATTTGTGCCTCAGGTTACTGATTATTGTAAAGAAAACAGCAATTAACATTCTTAAATCTATGTTTAAAGAAGGTATTATTTCTATCCCTTTTCCTCCCATTGCCTTCACCTTAAACCCAAATACAATTGCACAAATTTTCCTCCCGGTCACTAGGATAATCGTAAATATAATTTCAGATTAATAATTTATTGGGAATTTAAACATTTTATTATCTAGTTACTGTGGGACAGTCAGTTATACCCCTCTCTCCGTGTACTCACTAGCAATACATTCACATATACAAAACCATTGACCACTGAGTTTAAATAAACTCATCTAAGATTTCGTTATTGCTACCATTACCCCTACTGCTATCCTTTAATTTATGTACTTAAACTAAAATTCCATTTAGCATAACGGAATCTTATATATATGTTGAATACTTTTTCGATATAACCTCAGAATGTGATAAAAATATAACTGAGATGGATATTTTATTTTTGAGGTTAATGTGGATTTTGTTTCTAAGGTAGCATTCATTATGGACTGAGACCAGTCAGAGAACCATTAAAATATGGGACAACTGGGCAGCTGTTTCGTTACAGTATAGGACGCCTCAGCAGTATACACCTATGGCTAGGGCTTGAGTATCAGGACCCTAAAGTTTCAAGGCGGTTGCTAATTGACAGAAGTAGGAAACTGCGAACCATTAAACTCCGAACCAATGGCTGAATGGTTGACGTGTTCGCCGTGAAAACTGACGATCCTGAGTTCGATCCGTAGCCGAGTCGTGGGTGCGTACTGCTGAGGAGTCCCATACTTGAATGAAACAGCTGTCCAGTACCCCTAAAGTTTCCAGTGGTTCTTCAGATTATGTCAGTCCGTAATGGATGCTACCTTCAGATATATGTTTGGCCAAAATATTTTTTCCAATAATTACAAGGGGAATATTGAAAGTGATTCAACTTACCAACTAATAATGCATGTCCATTATCTTGCAATAATACACGTGCCACTCGACTAACATGTTCGATAGCAAATTTAAACATGACAAGATTCATTGGTGTCTTAGATAGTGCATTGAAATCGCTTAAATAAGCTTCCATACGATTTGTCAGCAAT
Organism: Heterobilharzia americana; assembly: GCA_944470555.2. NCBI lineage: Eukaryota > Metazoa > Platyhelminthes > Trematoda > Strigeidida > Schistosomatidae > Heterobilharzia > Heterobilharzia americana. The sequence goes on from OX104134.1 coordinate 33,092,266, forward strand.
TTTAAATCTGTAACTTCATCATAACACCCTTCATCTTGCATATAATTACCAAATAATAAATTTCTGATGTCCTCATCGGCAACACGACCACTTAAACTTAAATGACCTAATATTTTATCCATGTTTGTGCGGAATACATCAGAGCACGTTTGGCGTACAATATCAAAAAACCGAGTTTCATCTTCAGCCAACGTAAGCCGATCATAAAATACGCGATAAACCTGTTAGTGAGTGAAGAAGAGAACAGAATATGAAATACACCACCAGATAAAAAAAACAAAATATTGATTTCTTTTGAAGAAAAAAATGAGTAAATTTTACAAACTGTCCTAATTGGCGGGTTCAGTTACTTGACTCGATTATCATTTATTTACACAAACTACATAAAATTGCGTGTTTTGTGAGCAATTATACCAGTTATTTTACATGTTATTGATTTTCTGTCTGATTTGTGGATTAGTAACCACGTGATAAGGACTCAGTTCATGAATAATAACTACTGTTATGGCTGTAGAAATAGAAAGGCTACAGTTTGTAGGCGACTTCAAAGGCCGCCCTGGCAACTCCTGAGTTAACCAATCAGGTTTTAGTATTCTAGCTAAAATACTGGTCTTTTGTAAAATCTAGAATCCTAATTGTTATCTCAGCAGTTGCTGGGGTGGCCTTTAATCACCTCAGTTTGTTGATGTCTAATACGCCCCAAAACAAGCCTTGGCAACTATGGCCTACTTGGTTTGTCCATGTAAGTGACGATATTGATCAAATCTAAATGGCAGAGTACATCGGCCAGCCATCTAGACCAAACACTTGTGAAGGCAACCATTCTTGACATAAAGACGGCATGGATATAGTTAGTTCTCTAGGTTCATTGTAAATTGACACATGTACTGCTCTGGAGATTTAGTCGGCAAAGTTCCGCTGGACGAAAAATACGGTTGATGATATTTTAGTAGTATGGACATGAAAAAATGATAGAAACAGGAGTTGTTACTTCATTCTAGTAAGTGATTCAAATCTGATGGAATCAACAGTCTGTTTAAGTTGAATCTATCTAAATACATTACTGATCAACACATAAGCAAATAGGAGAAACAGCCATCAAATGTCCATATTACTTCTGTTAGGCGGGTGGAACTCTCAGATCAATATCTGAACACGCATAGCATTCAGCTGGTTGTGCACTTTGTCAACGGATTGCCTTGCTTTAAGAATTTGAGTGTATTTTTAACGCTATAATTATTTTTAAGTGAAAAGGATTCACTTTGTGTACCACTTTAGTTTTTGTATTTTGTGTATCACACAGTGAAGCTGTACTACTTACTGAATGACCTTTGAAACGCAATCAGTTACTGAAATTCATATCAAAGTACTCATATGACTTCATGGTTTAGCTTTAGAACCCCACTGTTTTTCACTCCTTGATTTTATTGATAATAACATCTTCCATTTATTATGACTTGATGTTGAATCTTACCTACTACATGTGTCAGTTATCGATCGGATGAAGAATCAGTTTCTCTCCAACTAAGTTATCTACCGAAATTGTCACTTTATCCTATCCTACTGCGTGACTGTGGGATAATATCCATAGCTAGGGGTGTACTGTTTTCAAGACCCACCTTACTAAGGTGTACGCTTTTACATTTAGTTTGCTTTCTGGATCCTGCTAACCGAAATGACCCAGCTCAGCTCACTCGACTTATGTATTTGACCCCGAATAGAATTCGGTAAACCAGACTCTTTTATGTGCTAAGTTCGATAGGATCCGTTAAGTGACACAGTTTATCTCTTCAATTTCATTGGTTGAACACTACTATTATTCCTCTCTCCTTCAAAATCCAATGTACGGCTTCTGATGTATAACACGGTAACAAGTTGTTTGAAAGCCCACCCAATAAACTACTGAAATAGCCAACTATCTTTCTCTGTTTTTTCATAAAATTGGGAAAGGAAAATGGCCATTTCAGTCGTTGATAGAGTGGACTTAGGAGTCACAATGCGACGGCAGAGTGACCTTTAAAGGTCAGCTTGGCAATAAATAAAATAGGTAACTAGGCTTACTCGTTTTAAAAAATCTTCCTTTCCATCCGGTAAAAAGAAACTTACCTAATCATCTGACCAATTACTTTCCTTCATTTTATGAAACAAGTGCCATCCCAGCATAAATAGGGAATCCTGATTGCTTGGAATAGTGGTTGACTGGGTGACCTTTAGAGTCGATCGTGGTGAGTGCCTTTGAAAGCCAAACTAGCAATTGGTAAACAACCCATTATATTGCTTTATTTTGTAAAAACGATAGGTATTAAAGGCCACCCTAGTAACTGCTGGAGCAGCCAGTTACATTTCTGTATTTGAAGGATAACTACTATTCCAACCCAAATACCGGGAGCTGATTGGTTATTTCAGTAGTTGCTAGGATGGCCTTTGAACTCATTCCGTTTTCAAACTCTTCTTAACTGACATTGAATGAGATGATCTGAAATTTAACTATCGATTACTTTGTAGGCTTTATGCAGACACTAGTATCTAAACCTTTTTCTTGCCTTCGTTTATTTTGCAGTCGCCCGAGTGACTTCAACGTCCATCTTGGCAATCAATGAGATAACCAGTCAGGTTCATGTGTTTCGGCTAAAAAATCTCATCATAAAATGTAGAATCCTGATTAACTAATTCAGTTGTTTTTAATGATATCCTTCAAAGTCACTCAGTTATCCTTTACCACTTTTTAGCTCATGTGTTGAGCGAATCCACAGACCATTCTGGTGACAACTGAAATAAATAATCAGGTTTTCGTATTTCGGATAGGAAGGCAGTACATATAAAATAGAGAAATCAAATGGGTTGTTTCCCTAGTTGTTACGATAACCTTGGAGTCACTCCCTACATGAATTGGATTGAATCAACTACTAAGTTTATGTATGCAAAAAATATGTCAATATGTTTTGAATTCAACCCATAAGTGTATCTTTCACTTATCTTCTACTTACTTTTGGAAGAGGGTTAAATTCCTATTGGGCGATACGTTTTCAACTGCCCATTAATATACATGCTGCAGTCGAGGAGATCGGGATTACTAGTAAAGACCACCCTTACAACTACAGAAATAATCAATTAGATTTCTAAATTTCGCTTAGACAGTTAACTTTTTCCTGGAATCGAGAGGGGTAAATGGTTAAGTCAGTCACTGTTGGGGTGACCTTTAAAGCAACTTGGATACTAGTGATCCTGTGGCTACCGCTGTTTGTTTGCATATTTCATCTTGAAACTTAAAGACTGTTGCAGTCAGTCATACACCGAAGTAATATGGAGAATGAGGGAAAACTACGCTATGATGTATTAATTACTTCATGAATCCATAAACGCATAAGTTTGTCCTGTTCTTTCATATTACTAGCAGGAACTAAGCGCACACCTTTTATAACTCGAGCGAAGTCACGTAAATTAAATACGTAGTGGGATTTAGCTGGTGTAGGCAAAAAGGTTGATATAGCCAATTTGTAAACATTCAGTGTGGCTTGAACCAAAATCTAAAAAGTAACCAATAAAACAATGTACAGTGAAAAACTGCCAAGCAAAACATATTAATTATTGTAATTTAAGTGTGTACAGTGAGTTTTGACTTAAAAATTCAGTTTTCTAAAAAAAACTAAATGGAAATATCTTATGAAAATCCTATATGATTAATGTTTAGACTGAATTCTTTTCTTGGCCAGAATATTGTTTGTAGACATTTCAGTGTCATGCTATTTGCTATCGTAATTGTAATTCCACTTTGATATACCAACGACCTACTATTACAGTCTCGAGGAAAACATTCAGGGGGATTATTTTGTCACGCGTATAGTATTCATGCTGTCACACAAAACGTATATTATACGGATATATCAGTCATCCACTACATCTCTAACAACTAACTGTTCCATACTTTTTAATCACTATCCTGACTTGTTTCCCTACCTTTCCCTTCTACTTTTTTACTGCAGTGGGTATCATTCTTGTACTTAGTCTACCTATTGTACTGATTCGACCACTGCACCATGGTGAAACGCAACGATTCAAACTAGTAGATACACCGGGTCTTAGCTGATTTCCATCTCTTTGCTAAATTATTTTCCTACCAATTTTTCCTGTTTCAGGAAAAGTGATTGTTTGATATGTACAGCTACAGTAAAATGAAATCCAGTGAAGCAGCAGTTGCGGTTTATTGAGAAAATACAACCGGTGATGGTAAAAATACTAACCCTTACAATATAAATGAAATATATTTGTAAACGGATATTTTACCACTTACTATTTAAACAGTTGATAACTTGCACAGATTTTATTCTCTAAAGAAGCGCTTTCCATGAAGTTGCAAAATGTCAGAAATTTCTTTTTCAGCCTCACTGGGGTTCTAAAAGTATGTTTCATTTATTATCCATCTACCCAATGGTCAACTTATTTAAGTCTATCAGGTCAAATTTTGATCCTGAAGTTTATAAAATCCTTAAAGTATAGTTTCAGTTTGCAAACCATCTTTTGTTCTGCACCTCAATCCACACTATTCTATTTGTATTCAATAATGTATATTCTTTTGACCGAAACCTCAAGAGTCGATCATTATCAATTTGAATGCTGCTGCAAATGCTACTGATATATACTCTCATAAGTAGTTCACACAACAGTGAATGTAATATGTACATAATCCATTTCATTTGTTAGTTGAGTGATGAAGTCTTTGGATAGATTTATTGTGGGAAACTATTTTCCGTCTCTAAATCAACAGCCCACCCACCCATCCAAGTGGACCGGCTTAGTTAGATGTAGGCACATGATAAATCAAGGATACATTTGAAATGCTATTGAACACTATTTCATCAATCGATGTAGTTCACAAGTTTCAGTTGGTGTCCAGGTGCATGTTCGTGCATAAACAATTTGTTTACCATTTTTTCTTTATCTAATTTACACAAATATCGATTTACCAATCCTCAGAGGATAAAATTGATGCTTTTATTTGCCTCATGTAAGAATGCAGATAAGCCCCAGAATTCCAGTGGAAGTTCCCATCAAGTGTTCAGCAGTACTTAACTTCAAGAACTAAAAAAGTTTTAAAAATTCATCCAAACTGGTTACATGGAATTTTTATGCAACATAGCTACATATGAAACGATATTTTCGATGTTTTGACTTGAATCATATCGCAACCTAGCCATCTATAATAATCGTCGTCATCATGATCATGTTCACTAGCAGAGTCTGTATCTTATGATAAGTAAATTTTATTCTCTCTGTTCACATTAATAATAATTTCCGTCGAGATAATACAAAATTTATGAGAAGAGGAAAACTTGGACATACTTTACTCAATCGCATGAATAGTGGTTCGAAACCATTAGCAAAGTGCGCATCTGTAATCGTTGTAAATATTTTCAACATTGTTTGATCATCAAATTCATTTACGCCTAATACATTTGCATGTCTTGTTAAACGTGATGTTATGTCATTGCGTCCTCCTCCAGGTGGCCCCATAGCAGCCATGAAAAGCTAAAAGGAAACATAAACCGAAGTGCGACTCAGGCCTTCGGAACAAGCTTACTGCATACAAATCAGCAATACTATTTTATTATTCAAAGTTTGATGAAGAAACACCTCCAGTCAAATTTTAAAGCTGAGGACATACTGTAGAACTATTAGGCAGAGTCGATGCAGTCCACTGACTTTCAATAAAAACATGAAAAATGAAAAGTTGGAAGATTTTTCCAGAAATATATTTAATAGAACATGGACACTGTGGTAGAATTTAGTTCGATATTAGATTCTTTAATTTGATTTATAACACACAGTTATACAGTAATATTTACTTGATGATGTTTCGAGCATAAATTAATGCTCATAATCATATTAATGTAATCACACTACTTTCGACATCTCATTTTTATAGTCCTGTCACCTCATATTATTTGTTTTTATTGGTAGTAAGTAATACTATATCATTGTGCGTTATAATTCAAACTGACAAATCTGAAAAGGAATTTTTTCAGAAAGTTAATACTAAATGCTCGACTAAATGTCGAGGCTTTTTAAAAATTGTCTATGCATTACTCTTATTCAGTTCTTTACACCAAAAGAATTATATTATAACCAAATTGAATGCTATAGTATATCCTAACTGCTTTTCATTGAAATTATTCCCAGATGGATACATTATTAAAAGAATGCAGAACTCTGAAGTGCTTATTTCAAGCAACCGTACTTCAAAGTTAGTTCATATGAATTCAGTGGGTTATTATCTATCTATAGATAGTCACTATGAAATTCCGCGTGGAACCAGATTTAGTCAACTGTTAGACAGTTACATGGTCCCGAATGAAAAATTGTTTCTTGATATTATCAATCTACCTGTTCGAATATACTTGCCAAACAGTCGTTTGTCTAATTCAGACACAATCATTAGTCATCAGACGGTAAGTATCTAGCTTTAAACCCCTTACCCACAGCCTAAGTTTATGAACATTAAGACTAAACTTTTGTCATTGTCACGTCGTCGTTTCGCCTAATATTCCTTGCAACCATAGCATATAGAGACTGAAAAATTTTCATTTAATCCTATCAAAAGTTACAATAAGTACAATAGACAAAGTAAAGTACTATGTAAAGTTATTTCAATATCGAAAGTCAGTGTCATGGGTGAGTGGAGACCAAATCAAATGGATGCTCAAGGAAATCAATACGGACAGAACAATCACGAAATAAGGAGACAAAATCTAGAGAAAATGATTCATTTATTGATATTTATCTGGGGCATGAATGTGTGTATTTCCATTTTTATTGATGTATTAGATTTATTACACTGTGGAACAAAATTGTTTACCTGGATTGCGTTTCGGATATAATTTACTGTCCGAAGTCATACCAAGTAACCACACAGTCTTGAGGTAGTCCTAATTTCCTCTTCCCCTTTGTGATATGGGTAGTAAGTTTTCCACATTTCCGCAACAGGTGCTAAGTCATTCCCGTTGTATGTATTAGGTGTCAATTCAAAAAACTAAGTTTCAGTACTTATCATTCCCTGCTATTTTAGTTTTAAAGATTTTCACTCTGTTCCATCTTATTGTGCGATTGCGTGTAATTGGATGTGTAGTTATGGTTGAGCTTTTTCTGAATTCCTTACCTTGCCAGGATCTACCAGTTTTGACCTAGCTAGGTTTTTGCGCACAGATATCCTAAATGACTCTGGTCGACAGCTTCGACCTATGTCTTTGACCTCACAATCGTTGCAAGGGATTTGGTAAACCTGGTTATTCTACTTGATTGGATCAATAGGATATTTCAACCTACATAGCTTATTTCTAAGTGAGTTTGTAGGTTTAAGTGCTACTCTAATTCTAGTCTTATTGAGAATCTTACGTAGTGTTTCTGAAGTGCCTTCATTGTATGGTAATACTGTAGAGGTTTTGAATTATCTCTTCACAGTATTGCCACTACTATTATTAACGACTATTAACACCTGTGTTACTAATATTTTTTTACGACTGCAAAAAACTTACTGCTAAAACAGAAGATATAAGACAAGAAACCAGATTCACTAAAGGCACCTTACTCATCAACAATTACTCTCACCTGAGAGGTTTTCTATTTTCGGCACATATTTTCTATTCAAAGAAACCAATTAATTGACAAGGGATATCACCAAATATCTTGTAGATATATAGAACATGAAATCGATACCGCAAAAGCCATAGGAATAAAACATATACAATGTATGCCAAAAATGCCGTTTTTCACATGAGCAACTGTCATCAAGCTGTTTTGACTAACCATATGTATACAGAAAAGAACTGTGCAACTCTTTTTGATCTGGCAACCAATTTAATATCTTGACCTTTACGTTGGCTGATTTTGGTTCATACGGATTCATGTATTTTAATTCATTGACATAATTTTATCCTTTTTACCTCGTTTCCTTAAGTAATGTATGAGTTATTATTATTATTATTATTAGTCCCCTGGGTTCCGAGTGGAACATAGGGCTTCAGTAGCACGCCTCCAGTGACCTCTGTTCTCTGAGATCTTTTGAACCTGGTTCCACGACAGCCCAGAAGCTCTCATTTCCTCCTCGCATGACCTCCTCCATGTCACCCTCGGACGTCCAACTCGTCGCTTCCCATAGGGATTCCACTCGAGGGCCTGACGCGTGATGTCCTCAGTCGGCCTTCTCAGTGCATGCCCAATCCATCTCCACTTCTTCCTGCATATTTGTTGCGTGATAGGTTCTTGGTTGCTTCGTTCCCAGAGTTCCTTGTTGCTTATTTTTCTGGCCATCTGATCTTCAGCAGCGAGCGTAAGCAGTTGTTGATGAGTATGAGTTATTGGTTAGTATTTATCAAGTCTTCTTCGCGATTATAGGTTCCTTTTGTTATTATTATTACTTTTCCCTTGGGTTCCTAGTGGAACATAGGGATTCAATAGCACGTCGCCATTTCACTCTCTTCAAGACAGTCTTTTTAACCTCGCTCCACAACCTTTCATTTCTTCCTCACACCATCTCCTCCATGTCACCCTCAGCTGGGATGCCCAACTCGTCGTGTCCCCTTTGGATTACACCCAACGGCCCGGCCTGAGCGCGATGTCCCCAATCCGCCTTCTCAGTGTATGCCCGATCCAATCCGTCCCACCTCCACCTTCTTCTGCACACTCGTTGGGCTATAAGTTCTTGGTTGGTTCGTTCCCAGAGTTCGTTGTTGCTCATTCTTATTATTCTGGCCATCTGGTCGATGTTCAGTTTCGAGTGAGGGTAGGCAGCAGCTGCTGATGAATGTCTGCAGTTTGTTGGAAATGCTATTCGTGACGCGCCAAGTCTCTCAACCACCACATAGAAGCACTGACTTACTTGACTGACATTAGTGTTGAAAATTCGGATGTTGTTCACGCTTTATGCTGAGTGGAGTGAAGTAGATCTGCACACTGGTTTCATGTTAATGAAGGCCTGTCTTAGTGTCTTTCAGATCGTGGCTTTCACATCCTCATCTGTGCCACCACCACCGCCTGTAGTTGAAACGATGCTGCCTGGGAAGGTAGGTAAAAGAGACTACTTCCTTTAGATTTCTCCCGTTCATGGTGATTGGTGCTTAATGTTGATGCTGTTGTCCGTTGGGTATCTTCATCACCTCCGTCTTCTCTACATTCACCTGAAGTTCCGTCTTCGCTGTCTCGCGTCTTCTGTCAACTTGTAAGTTTTCGCCTGTAGATCTTTGAGTTTGTGTGACATTAGATATAAATCATCATCGTCGGGGGCGAAACACAAATCTTCTAGGCTTTTTTCATCGGTCTAGCTTATGCCCATCTTTCCGCTCCCAACAGTTTGAGACATGAATCAGTCCACCACAATCAGGAAGATCATCGTTGATAGCAGGCGGACTTGTCTTGTCTTGCTCCTGTTTTCACTTCAAAGGCGTCACTGAGCTTCCCATTGTGGATCACTTGGCATGTGGCGTCGTCATATAGCTGTTGAATGAGGTTGATAAAGATTTGTGTCACTCAGTAGTGTTGAAGCAACTGACAAATTACTTCTCGGTCGATGCTATCGAAGCAAGGCCTTTTCAACATCGATGAAATTGAGGTAGACAGTTGACTGCAATTGTATACTCTGTTCTATGATGATGCGTAGCCGAGCGTTGCAATTTGATCCGCACATGATTTGTTCTTCCGGAAGCCAGCCAGCCAGCCAGCCAGCCAGCCAGCCAGCCAGCCAGCCAGCCAGCCAGCCAGCCAGCCAGCCAGCCAGCCAGCCAGCCAGCCAGCCAGCCAGCCAGCCAGTCAGCCAGCCAGCCAGCCAGCCAGCCAGCCAGCCAGCCAGCCAGCCAGCCAGCCAGCCAGCCAGCCAGCCAGCCAGCCAGCCAGCCAGCCAGCCAGCCAGCCAGCCAGCCAGCCAGCCAGTCAGCCAGCCAGCCAGCCAGCCAGCCAGACTGTTCCAGTCGTAATTTTGAATGCAGAGCATTTTTAGTCTCTCCAGGTTGGTGCGGCCTAATATCTTGCTTGGGGTGGATAGGAGAGGAGCATGATTCCGCGTCAGTTCTTGCAATGATTTAAGTCTCCCTTTCTTGGGAGTTTGACAAGGTAGCCTCCTCTTCCAACCAGTCATCAGGTACCTTTCCTTCCCTCCTTCCTTCCTTCCGTCCTTCCTTCCCTGCAAACCTTCTGCAATAATGGTGTCAGCATATCCGTTGCTGACGTCTCTGCATCTGTTTCAGTGCTTCTGGTGGAATTCCATCTGGTCCTGCTACTTTCCCGGATTTCAACAGTTTTATGGCGTTCAGGAATTCACTTCTGCTTTTGTCGGATCGGACAGCCCTTGCTCACCAATAGTTGTGTGGCTGAGCTGCTGATAGTATATCTGGACGAGTTGGAGGTGGTAGTGTTGGTAGTGGTCGATTCAAGAGTTTTAGAAGTGGTCAACCCATCGTTTCCTTTGTGTCTCCTCTCTGGTAGTAACTAGGTTTCCTTCACTATCTCTCATTGGTTTCGTCTGTGTTGATCTCTCCCTCCCAAATAGAGTAATCTGGTTATTCGACAAAATATTGTTAGGTCTCTGTGTCTATAACGTGCAGCCTGTTCCGCTTCACTTGCCAATGTGTCGTAGAAATGTCTTTTGTCTTTGCGCGCACTCTTCTTCACCTCTTTGTCCAGTGTATTGTTCTATATTTTGTACTCAGTTTTCTTTCCGTTGTGCATCCCTGCATTGGTTCTTCTTCTTCTTCAACCTTCTTTTAATTGCATTTAAATAAGTACTAACTTCCATAAAATTCTATAGAACTTTAAACTTCTGTAACCTCTGACTCACCTAGGGAGTTTTTAAACTTCAGCAGTAACAGCGTTTGACCTGTTGTAACTTTGAGTTACTTTGAGCTACGGAAATGTTTACAAAACAAAGGAATTCTTTTCATTCTGTAGAAACCTCATCATACTTATTTATCTTTATCCTTCATACTATAAGATAAGGAAACCTACAGTTATAAGTTACAGCACCGTGAAAAATGGCAAGCGCGCTGTTCAAGTTTATAAACGAGAAGAATTATAGGCCGTTTAAAATCTTCAGACTTTAAAAATGTACACTTACTACATCAGCTAAACACTGCTTTGTATTATCTTTTCTATCATACCAATGACTGTGGTCAATCCACATACGTAATAATTCAATCGGTGGTTGTGCACCGTATTTTTCTTTCATTGGCATGTTCAAATCATCTACAAAGACAACACATTCTTTACCTGGAGGTGGACCAAATACGCCTTTACGCCGTCTGTCTAAACGTGACATAATAATATCCTGTGTTTGATTGGCACTTGTACGCGCAGAAAAATTAAGAATATTCGGTATATATTTCTCTTTAGGTAGTTGGATTAGGTAGGCGTTGGCGATAACAGATTTTCCTGTTCCTTAAATATTTAAAACAAATAAAACGAGTTGGAAGTTATCATGAAATTAAGTATTGTTGTATCGTAGATATAAATGTCAATGTCGTACATCACATCAAGAAAACTTAAATAGTTAATTACAGAGATATGCAATTTTTCTTTCTAAAAAACCATTTCTGTTTTACCCACATTCAACTTTACTGCAGTTTAAAGTTCA
>OX104134.1:33104379-33133645 GCA_944470555.2 Heterobilharzia americana
ACGCAAATATAATCTTATACGCGTTGGTAAGGACCGAGTGACAACTTGTGACTTAAATATTACTCTTAATTGACTGTTATCTAATGAATAGTTAGAAACTAACTGATATTGGTCACATTTTTATACATGCAATTCCAACAGGGGTCCATGGGGATTTATTAATTTCCAAGTAGTTTTCTTCACGAATTTACACAAATAAGAAAAATATTGGAAACATGGTCGCACTCGACGGTTGTTTCAAATTAGTTTGGAACTTCTCAGCAGTGTTCCCAGGTTTCCAATGTTTTTCTAACTGATGTCGGTTAGTGATGACAACGTCTTTGGTTTCTTTATTTGTTTATTACAATATGTAGAGTAAGCAGACACATGAAACTCATCTCACTTGCTTTCGTGTCATCTGGTATTCACCTAATATGACTATGGAGGCAATCATTGTTCATGTGTAGTAAGACAATATGTGTAGATGTTTTTCAGCTTTACAATAGAAAAACAGCTATTACTTCACTCCTGTGCGATAGAGTTCAGAAATAATCCTTAGAGTCGAACTCAAGACTACTGGACTGAGTAGCAAATCATTAATTAGTGAAAAACAGAATTCAACTTCATAGGTTAGGCTTCCCAGAAAGTCTTAGTTCATGATCCAATGCAAATTGACCATACTAGCCAAACAGCATAAAAATCTTGGTTTCGACCCTACAAACAGTCAAAAATAAATACTATTGGAAAGACTTAGCATGAAATAATTATCATTCAGTTAGACTGTAAGTTAGAATAGATACCAAGCGATGATAATAAATGACAGTCACACTATATCTCACACTGAATTGAGTTAAAGAAGGTAGACCATTAAATTCTGACCTACTATCTGAGTAGTAACAGACTGATTATAAGACCTGTATTTGACAGTTAACATTTCTGAGGGTAGTGAAAATAAGCTCATTTTCATCTTGTTTCCAGTTGCTTTAATTACTAGGGAAATTTACTTGTAAACCAGAACCGGACGGTTTTTCAGTATGTTAGGCTTGTGATGTCCGTAATTTCACACCGGTTTTCAAGTGTATTTAACTTACTATAGGTAACTAATTAAATACCAAGATATCAATTCGAACTTCAAATGTCTATTTTAGCATATTTTCACTAACATCCACATAAAGAAATATAAGAAAACGAAAAGAAGTGTTTCAGTGAAGTGGCTGTTTTTGGTGATTTCATTCACTGGGTTTTATAGTCGTACTTATAAACATTTTTCTGGTGAGAATTCAAACTTTGTTTTATGTGAAAAATCAGTTTATCAAGCATGGTGACCAGCAAAGTAATACATATAAAAGTTAAAGTATCCTTTTCCGCCTAAAATAATCACAATGTTGTAAAATTAATCTAAAGGTGTCGCAACAAGCGAAATTGAATTGTCATGCAGAGTTAGCTTCAGTAAGTCCTTACAATTTTATCTTCTATATGCCACGATTTACCAGTTATCACAGAGAAGTGACTTACTTTGTTAACCTATCTGAACTATTAAAATAGTCAAAGCACATACTGTTCAATAAACATTAAACTCACGATCTAGCATCAATGAAGCCCATGGAGTATAAAGATATTTCCCCAATAAGTGCATAATCTGGAACCATCATAGCAACTGAACGAAACAAAACCTGAAATCAAAAGTACAAGAGTTACGATTCAAATGAACAGGTTTAAGTATTTGATACTTTTGATGACAGCTTTTTACTTCCAGTAGACAGATAAAAAAACCCACAGAAAAGCTTAAAGATTTTGGAAATAAAACAGAAAAGAGTTTGGGCAGAAAAATGGATCAACCAATAGATGAAAAACAATATACGACTCCACTAAGAGGGGTGTCATTTGAACTGTTACACTCCCCAGAAGTTTAGGAAACGATAATAAAAGTGAAATTAGCAATCATTTGATAAATACCAGTAACTGCGGTGAGTGGTTATTTCACTGTAGTGTGGAATACTCTAAGAGTGATAAGTCTTAATTTCCGGTAAGACAAAAACTATAACCTTCATGTTTCATCTTGATCGGAGGCCGTTTAGCTACCAGATTGGAATACAGTGCACAATGTTTTCAAACTACATTTAATTCCTTGCACTATCTTACTGGCTTCAGCAATAGATTTCGGGAAACAGCTATAGGTTGGGAGCTACATAAATGACCATCCGATGATCATATATTGTACTATCTAAACATCATTCATTAGAATAAATGAATTTTCGCCTTTCTATCCCATTGACTAACACCAGTGATATGCTGTAAATTGATGGTGACATCCTTAGGAAACCTTTTGGTTTCTGTAGTTATATATTTTGTGTATGTAATAATTATTTTCGTAATAACTCTGAATTATCACACTAGGAATTGAGACAGAACCTTACACGAAGCAAGAATTTTCGAAAAACTGAAGCTATTTCTCAGCTATTCACCTTTTTCAAGTATGCTATATGAGTCTTCATTTTAACTCAATCCAGTCAATAGGTACCAAATGTAGTGTATCTTTATTTCGAAATATAGTTCTCAACTGAAAATTAGGTCGTTATCATCAAGGATGAAGACATTGTGGTAGTCTCTACTAGGTGATTACATCACACATCTCAAGTCCTAGAATGTATAGACATAAAATTCCATACACTACTCAGAGTTCATTTAAATTCTGAATTACATGAACAGATTGTACTAACGTCTAAATAGCAACTCGGAGATATTAAACTCTGTGTACTGATTGGTCAAGTGAGTGCAATCAATTCCATGTTGTCTAGCCCGGAGTGCGAACCGAATCCTATCGATCATGTTTGCAATGTGACCACCAAGCTAGGAGACTCAGCATCGCGGTGTACATTATTAGATGTTAGTTGGTTGGAGGCAATAGGCAGGAAGCCCTGGACCTAGGTTTCGTGCTTGCTGGCACTCGTCAGCAAGGCGTATCTGCAACCTCGACGGAACTGATACCCCGCCTGAGATTCGAACCCACGTCACCCAGCGTTATAGCCAGCTACTTTACCACTGAGTCATTCGAGCCGCGACTGACCTTCTGTAGGACTGGGTCACATGTATTGATTGGTCACGGACAAAACATCAGTTTCGTCGAGGTTGTAGATACGCCTTGCTAGCGAGTGCCAGCAAGAACGAAACTTAGATCCAGGGCATCCTGCCGATTACCTTCAATCAACTAACATATTAAACTCTGCTCATAAAGTTAGGGTTGAGGAACTGGGTGTTTTCAGAACAAAATCGATGTTGTGATTTAAGCATATTCTGAATACGGAATTCTGGTGTTTAAAAGCTTCAATGACATACAGTGTTTTCTCATTTACATCAAAGGTTTGATCGGTTTACACGTTCATGTGGACCTGTATGCTTAGCGTTTTGTAGTATTAAATCTGTATATATGTGAAACAGTGTTCACAGTTATGCTCCCGCGGACTAGACAGTCTGATTTTTAACCGATGGATTACGTCTTCTGACTCTTCACCAACTTTTGAGGTGTGAGTAACTAGTTGGCATAGCTGACCTAGACAACACATTTAACTCTAGGTATAATTTACTAACAAATAAGGAATTTTAAAGATCCATTATTTTCTCACTCTAAATTACTGTATAGCTAAGTGCGTAGGCAGTTGGAATGTAAGTAGTTTTTTAAAGGTTTTTGTACTATATACTTACTGACAAACTATTGGATGTAACACCTATAATGATTTTGATCTTTCGCTGGCTGACTTCGATTTAATCAAAGTCTACTATATACACGCGAAAAATTCCAAACTAACTTTCAAATTGTCCGGTAGTTCTTGACGTCCAGCATAACCAGGATTCATTGTAATAAACATTGTGCAGGTCGGGTTTAAGCTTAATTCTGTGCCTTCAAATACAAAACGTTTAAGTCCAGAGCTGATTGCCGTTTGTATACAGTGAATTTGCTGAGCCACCACGGACAACACTTCCAATTCAATACGATTAAACTCGTCAAAACATGCCATGCACCAGCTTGTGCAAGTCCTTTGAAAAATTTACTCATTGCACGATAATCAAGACCATCAGAACAGTTGAATACTACACACTGTTTAGCTATAGCTTTAGCCAAGTCCTGAGTGTGAAAATGAATGAATTAAAATCATACTCTTATTTCAAAAGATTTGAAGATGCAAAAGAACTGTCCTCAACCAAACTGATTAATGATTGGGGAGTAAATTCATTACATCGTATACAGATCACGACAAATTTACTAAGATTCACATAGAAAGTCATCGAAAATCCTTTTGCCAGTTAATACTCTATTTCTACAAGGCTCTATGAGGCAAATAAATTCCTTGTCATGCTAAGACTAGTCAAAAGCTTACTTTTTGCTCGAACAAACTTTTTGGTGTCAGTGTGTGCTACAGCAATATCGAAAAAGTTCAAATGCATCCATTACCGATGAATTTATTGATACTTGTAATTGGTAAGATGCAGGTACATATAGCTGAAGAGTAGCAAGTAGGATGAAACGCATATTCTGGATTCCATTGATAGCCACCACCAAACAAATAAAAAAAGGAGATAATTTCACATTGGCACTAAATCTTATACATCTCTTTTTACAACAATTTGATCCTAAGATACTTTACTGACAATCTGATCAGATGATGGTTAAATGAAATCACTTTTACCCTACCATGTCTATCGACAAAATTAACATCAGACTACTGAGAGAAGACGAACTATGAAATAAGTGTGACTGTGATACTCCGAGACTGGTCTTCATCAACTCTTAGTTTAAAGACAGGGGATGAAGTTGTGGAATCCACTGACCACTTCAATCACTAAGGAATTTGCGTGAAGTCCAAAACTCTGGTTGCCATTAAAATCTTAATAAGAATACAAGAGGTTCATCTTGCAAATCAAGTCACGTGATCGTGGACTAACAGCAGCTTGGTTCCAAATCTACAACAGTGAAGCAGATGGTCCAATTTTTATCACATTCAGAATTCTGGGTATTTGTACCAATCTTTATGAATCCACTCTTTCTCGCCTAATTGCACTGGAATTTGTTTACTTGAATGTTATTATATTTCCCCTCACTCCTCTTCCTTTCTCGATGGAATGCATGACAACCCGAACTGATTTATCTATGTGTAGGGTTGCATAATAATTTGTTTGTCTAAGCACTATTGATCTTTAAAGTCAAATACATAATTCCTATTTGAATTTTCTGAAACTGACTAGTCGTAGTTTGCCTGAGTTTTTTTGACTTAACTGTTCATATACCTAGCATTATAATGAACAACTGGCTAACAGACAAAATTCAAAATTGTGTCAAGACAGGATTGCATTGGCGTAACAGTGAGGTGTCTTGCACACACCTAAGTTCTAGGTCATACTACTCAATAAAAAGTGTCATGAGGTAGATCTCAATCGATGTTTTACCATCGGATAAAGGTTATTTTGGTTCAAGTTCATTAATCTGTAACAATCAGAGTGAATTAGAATCAAACCAGTTTACTTTGCAAGTTTCAGTTTTTCCAGTTCCTGCTGGTCCTTCAGGTGCACCACCTAAATTCAGTTTTAAAGCACCCATAAGTGTTCGATAGCAACGATCCGTTAGTGGGGTTATAACCAAGCGTGGAGTGTTACCCAGATACTCATAGCTGAAATAAAAAGAAAACAGAATACTTTAAAAAAGTCGTATTACTTGAAGCACCATATCTACTTTTATTTTTATATTTTAAGCAAAAAAGTTAGTTCACATCAGATGAAGCGTAAAGAATTTGTATATCTAGGGATTTACTACCCAAAAGATCAAATTAAATGTATGAATTCTTCATTGATAAGATGTCATCATTTTCTCAACAAAAGCAAATGGCATACAAATAAGGCAATGGAAGAAATTTCATAAAAGGAATGAAAATAATATTCAACAGGAAAAAGTTCTAGCTCAGGATGACAACAACAATTTTGTCAAGGATTTTCTCCATTTTATTGTTTGTTGTCAACAACTTAGCCGCAGAAAAGTTGGATTCATTCTCTACAAATCTGGGAGGAATTTCCGATAGTTTCAAGAGGGAAGTGGTTTGAATAATGCGGTTCTTTCAGCTGGACTTCCTCAGTTAAAGCTAGGGTGATTGTTTCATCTCAGCTATTTCGTCCTGTTTGAAGAGTAGAATGCATATGTGTAAATCATTATCGATCGTAAATGTCACTTTATGGCATCAGTATTTTGAGATTCATATCTGTTATCGTGAAATGATTTTTCTATGTTGGTAAGTGTAAAATATCATGGTGCGGGTTTATTCAACTGATGGGTCAGGAATAACAAAAAGCGTGGATTATGGATTTTTTGCTAACCATCATGAAAGAAATAGCCCCACGACATCTCACACAGGAACATGACAGGAACGGAAATGGATTTCTTGACTATTGTGTTAACTTTTAAAAAATGAGCACGATTTTCTACCATGGTTCTTATCTCTAACTAATTGCAAGGAATACTGTTTTACTCTAGGCTCATAATAAGAATCGATGGAGATGAAGGTGCAACAAAAATTCCACTTAAATTTTCAAAAAGACAGAAGGATACAGAATTTATTCAGTAATCTACCGGTTACTGTTGTCATACTTCATAACAGCATTTGCAAAAAAGGTAAAAAAGAAACATATACAAGAGAAATACTGATCTGATTATTGATAGTGTTATTCTGTTCAATTTAGTGAACAGCAAGTATCAGATTTAAGTAGGTAGTGCCTCCTTGATCACATACCAGGTAATTCAACTAGGGTTCTTGATGATTGAGTGATTTGGAAGCGGCTATTCATCACTGACTGATATAAGCTGGAGAATCATTGAGAGTCTGAGAACTCTGGACGACTGTTTCGTTCTAGTTTAGAACCTGGAAGCGACGAGTGACCGAGCTGAGGTCCATCAAGTCTGACAGCGGGCATGTTACCATTCAACCACTGAGTCCCAAACAATCTGCAGAAAGACAGACAGCTACGTCTTTTATGTAGAGTGGAAGCCATGGGAATCATTTAACGAAAGTTGGATATGTGTACCCAATTTCTGCATCTGTCACAATTAACATTTAGTCCTCAAAAAGACAGATTATCGCACTTCTAATCTTTATCATTCTTTCCGCCTCTCATTCGACTATTTGATCGTTCTGTTTACAAAATAATATGGTTTTATTATTGTCATCTTCCTTGTATGAACACCTGTTGTATGCTTTTTCGTCGCTACTTTTGGTAATTTTACATATCTCATAGTTTTAAAACACGGCTATCTTTTGTGTGTGTACTTAAGTCGTATTCAACACTAATCTAGTGATTGATCCATTGTAATTCCAGATAAGTTCATTTCATCTAGCAGTTATACTTGCGGTTGCAAATATGATTTTTCAACTCGTTTTAGCACTAAAAGCAGCGAAGAGCTCCCTTTTAACAGGAATTTATTCTCAAGCCAAGTGTTCATATGTAGTAAAAAAGATTGTGTACTTTTTTTCACATAGTAATCAGGTTTCAGTTCATGAATAACCTGCCGTCTCTCTCTCTCTCTCTCTCTCTCTCTCTCTCTCTATATATATATATATATATATATATATATATATATAATATATATATATATATATATATATATATGACATTTCCTGGCCATAAATCCAAGTTTTTTTAGGTTGCATTCATCACGGTTGACACCAATTGGGGAACCACTGAAAACTCTGGAGCACTGGAGAGCGGTTTCGTCCCAGCATAGAACTCTTGGCAAGTGCGTTTCCATGACGTCCAGGTTATGAGCCCAGCATGTTACCGTTGAGCCACTGGGTTGGATCTAATGGTCTCCATTTTCCTATATTTTTCAGTTAAAGACTTAGCGAAGCCTCCATCCAGTGCCATCGTTGAGTAATTGTCCTCACCTCCGATGCACTACATCGTGAATTGAAAGAAGTTGGAGGTTGTGACCAGGTATCCAATAGTTCCTCAACCGATGTCAGTCTAGGATGAGTGCAACCCTAAAAATGAAATCCTCATAAACCTCGAAATAAGTTTAACTGCTGAATTTCAGGTATAACGTTTTATGCTATGCACTTGCTATCATATGATAAAACTAGTGGAATCGTAACTGGCAACCCTGAAGAGGAGTTACTGAAACAGTATTCCTTCCTGAATTTTTTGTTCTGAATATCTAGTGGTGCGCTTTAGTTTGCTGATAAATAAGAATAGGGACGTGAAAAGACAAAGAACAATGGATTCGACTTTTTGACGAATGTAAAGGTTTTATATATCTGTGCTACCCTTAATGATTTTCAGTCGTCAGATATTCATAGAGTTCCTAGAAATTCCTTAGAGTTCATTATTATTTTAGTAACCTTAATTACAATGTAAGGTGGACTCTAAATTCCAATGTTTACCACTGTGAAACACTACTTAATTCAAACAGACTGCGTAACATCCTACTTAAGTTCTTCGGTGGTATAGATTATTTACAACAAAAATGTACGTATGATTAAACTAACCCATAATCCAATTCTGTAGTAATTTGGCATACAGTTACTTTTGTAGCTTCTAATGGTGCAAAGTAGTATCTTAACTGACTTAACCATTCAAAGGCTTGAACTGAATTCACTTTGTTATTAACCATGGACGAGACCACATCACGTGCTATAAAATACAATAGGGAATAAAAATATATATCACAAAGAATAGCTAACAGTATTTAAGGCTGAGTCTATCTGGCAAAAAAAGAGAAATATGCTAATTAGTTTGTCTATAGTAGTTATGCTTTCGGGCCCTTCATTCCCACTATTGACCTCATTTCATAAAAAAATTCTTCTTAGATCGCCGTCCCTGAAGAACAGACAGACAGAGTAGTGACAGTCTACAGTGCAACTACAGTTGTACTGAGTTCTCTTCAACACCTAGAGTTTACTTTTGATCATTAAGCTTCTTTTTGTTTAGAAGTATCTATTAAGATAGATAAAACAAATGAATTTGTTGATACACTTACCATGTACATCAACAACTGTTAGTGCTCCTAGTGTTATTCTTTCTCCACTTGTTAAATGTCCTCTGACTAGACGTACAATATCATCAATTTGTCGATTGCACTTTGTGAGATACTCATCTAGTTTATTTTTACCAAGAGAATCTTGTACTTCCTCTGTCCAGAAAATACATGAAACACAAACGACAACCTATTGAAGAATTTGAGAAATAGGTAGACAACACAAATTGCTACATCCAATCTGTTTACATCGATTTAGACATTCATTAAATAATCAGTGAAAGTCATTGAAACAAGTATATGTTTGCGTACAAACTGAGGTAGGAGGAGTGGAGTTAAACGCCTGGCCTGAGGGTTGGTTGACAACGCTCTGCGCTATTCACCTACTTCTACGTTGCGGTGGAATACAGTGTGCTCATTTCGATTAGGTAAGTTAAGGCGATAGTATCAGAACCGTATTGATAGCTGTTAGTTAATACTATTCTAACGATTGTCGGTAAGTGCCAGCTTCAGCTGGATATGGACAGGAAAGCAAATACATCAAAATAATGAGGTAAGAATGCTGACAATTTCTTCCTACCAGCAACGAAATAGAACTCATTTTCAATTGTGCAAAATAATCAATTTTGAATTCAGTTTGTTGAAATTGTTTGATGTGAAATTATAAAAATCTGATTAAGTGAATTTTAAATTATATGTAGCCTAGCCTAGTTAAATAGTGCATTACTTCACTGTTAACTGGAAAGTCAATAATCTACTCAGAAATTGTCACCCTGATGACAGACACGAGCACACTGAGTTTTTGAGTGCCGATCATGATGTCACCAACAGCATCCAAAGCTCTCATGCAGTGACAAACAATCTCCTCAACGATCAGGATCATGACAGCAAGACGGATTCAACTCGAAAGGAAGCAAAGTAAAAATCATTCAATGCTACACACCTACAAATAATGCAGATGAAGAGAAGAAGGAGAAATTCTACAGACAACTGCAATCAACACTGAACAAGACTCTGGTTGGCGTTATCAAAATTCTAATGGGCGACATGAATGCCGAACTGGGAGCAGACAACACAGGAAGAGAACTCATCATGGGTTGAGAAGCACTCAGTGAAGTTAAGAATGAGAATGGAGAACTGTTCACAGATTTCTGCGAATTCAATGACTTGTTGACTGGAGGCAGTGTGTACAAACACAAGGATATTCACAAGGCAGCGACATGGATTTGATATCACCAGACACTAGACACACTACACTGGAAATCAGATAGATTTCATCTCAATGTGAAGAAAGTGGAGACACAGCATGCCTACTGGACACAAGATCAGATCGAGAAAGGGAGCAGATATAGGTAGGTTCACACCACTCACTATCTAATGCAAGGAACCCACATTCGAAACCAAGTTGAAAGCCTTCCAAGAATCTGTTGATAGACCACAGTTCAAGTTGAACACCCAGAACAGAAAGTGAAGGACGAAACTAGAGAGGACATCTTCACGTCAGTCAGCTATCAGGAGGAAATGGGGACAACATTATGCGAAATCCCCGAGGAAACTTGCGTGGAAGAACACTGGAAGTCTTTGAAAGAGACGTGGAAGGAGACCTGCATAACCGTGTTAGGAATGAAGAAGAAACAAGACAAGGAATGAATATCCACGGATACATGGAAGCTGATAGAGGAGGGAGAGGGAGAGGGAGAGGGAGAGGAAGAGGAAGAATGTGAAGCTGTAGATGAACCAGTGATGTGCAGTGCGGTGCAGTGCAGTGCAGGGATGAACAACGAAAAGAGGAACTGAGTACAGCCTGCAAAACACTACACTGGACAAAGAGGTGAAGAAGAGTGCGCGCAAAGACAAAAGACACTTCTACGACACATTGGCAAGTGAAGCGGAACAGGCTGCAGGTAATAGACACAGAGACCTGACAACACTATGTCAAATAACCAGATTACCATCTGGAAAGAGATCAACGCAGGCGAAGCCAATGAGAGATAGTGAAGGAAACCTAGTTACCACCAGAGAGGAGACACAAAGAAAACGATGGGTTGACCACTTCTAAAACTCTTGAATCGACCACTACCAACACTACCACCTCCAACTCGTCCAGATATACTACCAGCAGCTCAGCCACACAACTATTGGTGAGCAAAGGCTGTCCGATCCGACAAAAGCAGAAGTGAAGTCCTGAACGCCATAAAACTGTTGAAATCCGGGAAAGCAGCAGGACCAGATGGAATTCCACCAGAAGCACTGAAAACAGATGCAGAGACATCAGCAACGGATATGCTGACACCACTATTGCAGAAGGTTTGCAGGGAAGGAAGGACGGAAGGAAGGAAGGAGGGAAGGAAAGGTACCTGATGACTGGTTGGAAGAGGAGGCTACCTTGTCAAACTCCCAAGAAAGGGAGACTTAAGTCATTGCAAGAACTGACGCGGAATCATGCTCCTCTCCTATCCACTCCAAGCAAGACATTAAGCCGCACCAACCTGGAGAGACTAAACATGCTCTGCATTCAAAATTACGACTGGAACAGTCTGGCTGGTTGGCTGGCTGGCTGGCTAGCTGGCTTCCAGATGAACGAACCATGTGCGGATCAAACTGCAACGCTCGGTTACGCATCATCATAGAACAGAGTATACAATTGCAGTCAACTGTCTACCTCAATTTCATCGATGTTGAAAAGGCCTTGCTTCGATAGCATCGACCGAGAAGTAATTTGTCAGTTGCTTCAACACTACTGAGTGACACAAATCTTTATCAACCTCATTCAACAGCTATATGACGACGCCACATGCCAAGTGATCCACAATGGGAAGCTCAGTGACGCCTTTGAAGTGAAAACAGGAGCAAGACAAGACAAGTCTGCCTGCTATCAACGATGATCTTCCTGATTGTGGTGGACTGATTCATGTCTCAAACTGTTGGGAGCGGAAAGATGGGCATAAGCTAGACCGATGAAAAAAGCCTAGAAGATTTGGATTTTGCCCCCGACGATGATGATTTATATCTAATGTCACACAAACTCAAAGATCTACAGGCGAAAACTTACAAGTTGACAGAAGACGCGAGACAGCGAAGACGGAACTTCAGGTGAATGTAGAGAAGACGGAGGTGATGAAGATACCCAACGGACAACAGCATCAACATTAAGCACCAATCACCATGAACGGGAGAAATCTAAAGGAAGTAGTCTCTTTTACCTACCTTCCCAGGCAGCATCGTTTCAACTACAGGCGGTGGTGGTGGCACAGATGAGGATGTGAAAGCCACGATCTGAAAGACACTAAGACAGGCCTTCATTAACATGAAACCAGTGTGCAGATCTACTTCACTCCACTCAGCATAAAGCGTGAACAACATCCGAATTTTCAACACTAATGTCAGTCAAGTAAGTCAGTGCTTCTATGTGGTGGTTGAGAGACTTGGCGCGTCACGAATAGCATTTCCAACAAACTGCAGACATTCATCAGCAGCTGCTGCCTACCCTCACTCGAAACTGAACATCGACCAGATGGCCAGAATAATAAGAATGAGCAACAACGAACTCTGGGAACGAACCAACCAAGAACTTATAGCCCAACGAGTGTGCAGAAGAAGGTGGAGGTGGGACGGATTGGATCGGGCATACACTGAGAAGGCGGATTGGGGACATCGCGCTCAGGCCGGGCCGTTGGGTGTAATCCAAAGGGGACACGACGAGTTGGGCATCCCAGCTGAGGGTGACACGGAGGAGATGGTGTGAGGAAGAAATGAAAGGTTGTGGAGCGAGGTTAAAAAGACTGTCTTGAAGAGAGTGAAATGGCGACGTGCTATTGAATCCCTATGTTCCACTAGGAACCCAAGGGAAAAAT
This sequence comes from Heterobilharzia americana, assembly GCA_944470555.2. NCBI lineage: Eukaryota > Metazoa > Platyhelminthes > Trematoda > Strigeidida > Schistosomatidae > Heterobilharzia > Heterobilharzia americana. Next base: position 33,117,223 of record OX104134.1, read on the forward strand.
AATAATAATAATAAATTGTACGTATAGATACATTTCAAGAATAGTTAAGATGTGAGATGCAGAAGTGTCCTGAGAATTTTTTCTGAGATTTGAAATTTTAGTATAATATCTTGATGGACCAGAATGGGTAGTACATAACTAGCCTGATTCGGTGGCTTTTCATAAATTCACTAGTTAGTTACAACTTACCTCTAACATCAAATTAAAGTTCCATTTAGAAGAAAATACATCAGCTGCTAATGTAAGCGAAAACCTTGGGCATTGTGGTAGAGTATAATTCCGTATCAGATTGTTTATTTGAAATAGTGCATACAGTATAATTTACTGGATGACATTTCGAGAAGTATTTATTGCTCGCATTCATTTGATATGATTATGAGCAATAAACTCTGCTAATATGGAACACCAGCTGCTAGTTGATGTGAGTGAGAAAAAACTGTTAGTGTCGAATTGAATTATAATGACTTTTTATTACCAGTAGATATTATATTTACAATTATACTTTTAAAAAGCTAATACTTCAAGGCATTAACACATTCCTATTTCGATTGAATTATCATTACGTCTCAAAGGTTAGTGAATTACCTTATGATAAAAAAGTGCAAACCAATTACCAGAATAACAGCCATGTAAATAGGTCAAGAGATAGGTTGACGCAGGATCTCATAAAAAAGAGCAATGTTGCCGGTTTTAGCAAAAAACAACTTCAAACACTGTCAGTAAATTAAAAGTTAAACTTACTTGACCTGGCCAATCCAGTACCCACTTTTCTCTTGGAGTTTGAGGATACGCATATACACTGTCTGCAATAACTTTTCGTAAGCTACCTAACATAATATCTTCTACTTGTAATAACCATTTTTCAACCATACCCTGGAAATAAATGTATATTCAGTATATATGCTAATTATACATAATAAGTGGAAGCAAGCAAAAATCAACAATTGTTTTGCTAATAATGTATGGACAGAGAAGCATCTTATTGATGAACATTCTTAGGGGATTCATAGACTTAATTTTCTTCGATGGCCATGATTCAATGTTTCACTTTTAGCATTGAACTACACAACAGAATTATATCAACTAGTCGACTGTTGTGTTCAACTTCACACCAGTTACTTTTGTGAACCAAATAAATATACAATTTTCTGTATTTATCATTCGCCTTTACATAACACATAAATGTCATATGTTTTGTTCCTAACGTCTTTCTGTGGGTGATAGATATTTCGGGAGTAAAATTAATACAGCTAGTGAGCTCTGCTTTGTGTTAAATTTTCCATCCTTTGGAAGCTGTAATGCGCATTATTCATGTGCAGTAACATTAAATCGTTTTGTTGCTAGTCGCTTCATGCCACATTATGATTATGAATAATTCACTGTCTGAATGCAAACTGGTCAGTGTGATTAGTATTCTGATTTAACCAGCCGTACTTTTTCATGTCTAAAAACACCAGACACTAGTACAGATGGGAAAACTAGAACGTCCATTGAGGATAAGTCGGTTCAGGTAAACATATGCAAAATAAACAGGAACAGTAGCAATAGAGAATCTCATCTAGGGGAAAAATATGTAAGGGTTAGTAGTATGTTCACAATTTTAAGCAATATGTAGCTTTAGTACTTATGAACAATTGTTATAGATTTAGGTCCATGTCATTGCAAGTTTTTAACCATTGATTCCTAGCATCTCAAAAAGTATGGCCATATAGTCTGCAAACTACCAAAGAGCTCATAAACCAATCAGTAACTACGCGGAATGGTTTTCAGTATGTTTATGGTCAACCTTGATTTCTTTCTTACTTCTTACTCTACTGAGCACAGCATTTTACGGCAAGTGAAAAAAATGGAATTATGAATAAAAGATACATAGTGGCGGAACGTGTCAACCTGAAAATTAAGGTATGGTGTTTTTAATCTCTTAGTGTCTGTCTACTCAACTAAATAAACCTAAACTTGCGCAGAACGTAAATAAATTTTGTATCCAACTAAGAATGGTCGTAAATATTCCTAAAACAATTTGAAATCGATCATTTGACACAGAAATTCACTTCAGAAGTTGCATCTTTTTACACTGAAATATCGTGGGGATATCTAACATCCTAAACGTTGGATGACTAACGGACTGAATATTGTAATAATTTAAGTGTTGAAAGCTATTGGTAAGAAGTTCTGTACTTTGGTTTAATACTTTTTGGTATTCGTATCTGCAACCTCAATGAAACCTATGTCCCTTCAGAGATTCACCTCGTATCATTCAGTGCTGCAATCAGAGACCTAACCACCGAGCTCAAAGATAAGATTAGACTACCAACCAACTAAAATCAGTTGAAGTCCACCATGATGATAAATCCACTAGCTCAATGACCACATTGCAAAGTGATAGATCGAATTCGGTCACCACTTAGGACTAAAAGGCATGAAATTAACTGCTCTCCAGTGACCAATCAATACAATAATTTACCAGGAATAGCAGTATCATCTTACGACAGAGATTGGGACTTTCAAAATGAACAAGGGAAAATTTGCACTCTAATGACTTGAACGAATTTAACCCAACGCAACAAATAAAATGGTAGTAGATCTAGATTAAGTAATCTGAGAAATTGTACATACTATACTGGAAGAAAACCAATCAGCAGGTTTAAAGTCACCGACATTATTTATTTCATATTTAAAAGACGGTAAACTTTACAGAAATAATCAAAGGTTACACCCAGGAGGTATTTGATACTTTTGTATTGCATAAGTATTGCAATACGTGAATTTTGAAACTCGTGAAATAATGTAAATAATGGAGCTAGATTCCAGCGTAGTGGACTAAGAAGAAGAATGAACTTCAAGTAGACGAAATTTAGCCAATAAGAACTGTTATGAGAGCAGCATTAATCAAACCACCAGATAACAGAAAGTTCATATCACATCAAAATTATTTGATCAGAACTCCAACCATTTTCATGTGCATCTATTTGATGAAGCAGAAGAATAGAGACCTAAAACTAATGACTTACCAAATGACTTTGCTGAACAATGGAAAGAAATTAAAAAGGTGGGAGAATGTTTGAACAGACCAGTGTTTATTTTTAGTTTTTAGGTAAACATGATCGTGGTGAGAGTTGAGTTTAGGTTAGAGATTGTTTAAAATTAAAGCTGAGATTAGGATTATAAGATTATGAACGTAAAACATGAATGAAAATCATAGACAACATTCTGTTTCTTAATACTCAGGCGTTCTGATTGGAAATTCAGGGTCATTTGGTGCGCCGTTGGTTTTAGATTTCTATTCGCTGGTTTAGTTCATTTACTTTCATATGGATATCACATGACATCAATTAAAGAACCATTGAGAACCTAGGAGCATTGGACAGGAGTTTCTTCATAGTGAGGGACTCCTCAGCAATACCTGCCCACGGCTCCACCAGCAAGTTGTTGCACTCAGGGCCTTCAGATTTCACGACAAACGCGTTAACCATCCAACCAATGGGTCGGAGTTCAGTGATTTACAGTTTCCTACTTCTCTCCATTCACAATGTATCGCAACTATCATCCAAGGTCTTCAGTTGGCATCCACTTCACTTCCAACTGATTGGTCTTACAGGTCACAGCTTCTCACTTGAACTTCGGGATATCCATCTCGAAGCATGTCACTAATAAGTACTATACAGTAGTGCATATTGAGGTTAATGTGTTTGATAGTTTCAATGCTCTTTTTACCTTTGCTTTAGCTGGATAAATTTTAGTAATAAATGGTACAGATTCCGCTTCAGCTGAGGTCATTCCAATAATTTCTTGTTGTTCGGTAAACATTAATCGATTAATACCTACAAAAATGATGTAGAAAACAAGGAAAAACCATAGGAGTGGTAATATGAAGATAAATGTTACATTTTTAGGGATATTTCAGATCAGCTACATATTTTAGACCCTGAGTTATTATGCGCTAAATAAAGCAGATCTATACTCCGCTTATCAATTTAGCACCACCTAGTTTCTGCCTTATAAGTGAACATTTTCCTAACTCTTTGATTATATTTGTATTAATTCTGATTGGTAATATATTCCGAATTCTTGACATTTTTATGTCTAGTGTCAACAGAAGGCAATTAGCAAATCTATTTTCATCCCCTTCATACAATTCTTTTCCTTGACAAATTTAAATCGAGAGACAACAACAGTTTTAACGGAATAGTATGGTTCCATTTTATTTCAGGATTTCTTATCAACTGCTTATAACCTAATACAATCTTAACATCAATTTACATGAGTATTTGCATACTTAAATCAGTTTGTTAAAAAACTGTCAGCTTGAAGAAAAGGTAGCATCGAAATGAACTGGATTGAAGACACGTGGATTGAGTGAATGTATATACAAGAACTAGCAGTAAGTTTATCAATATGTAGTAACATTGGACGGATGTTCTGGAGTGGGATTTGGGTAAGAAAGGGAGGGAGGGGGGCTAGAAGACAAATTTATTGAGTGTATTAAGAAAGGTTACATAAAATATATGTAAAACATCCAGAGAACTTACACTAACTAGGAAAGTAAGAGGGGTTGAATTCCAACGGTTAGGTGTGGAATGGAATAAAAATAAAGGTGTATAAACCGATAATGATGCGTAAAAAATATGATTATCAACAATATAAAAGATTTTACCATGGTGGACACAGAATAATAACTGGTTCATTCCGAATACATAACTTTGGTTTCAATCGTTTAACGTCTAGCGCTTCAGTGAAACTCAATTTATTCAAATTCACCTGCTTATTAGTTATTTTTAACAGTTTCAGGATATCATTCCCAAGTCCACTTCTATTTCTACCTCACAGTAGAGAATTTCTTGAAATATGCTCAAACATGCAGTCTTAAGCCTTTCTTTCTGTTCATTTAATTTATATGCTTTGATACGTACACGTGAACTGGTATATGCATTTGGGAGAAACGGGAAAAGAAGACTTACCTTTTAATTATCTCAATGAGTTCATTTGGTAAAGTACGATAAACCTAACAGCTGGATGGGCAACGTGTTTTCGTAACTCTCTTAGAAATACTGTCATCTTTAAAGTCAAAAACGGTATAAACTCATGTTCAAAAATTCTCCTAGGCTGTGAGCAGCCGATGAAAACCCGGAAATAAAATAGATTCATGCTGTTCTGCTAGAAATACTGTTCTCGCTCTATCTAACTTCTCATTTTTATTGCAGTGTCTTCTGTCTGTTTCTACTTTATTTCACATTGATTTCACATCCTTTTCTTTCATGTGTTTCACTTACAACTTTCAGAGCAAGTGTTGTACCAATTGAGTGTCTTCTTAACTTTCGTTAGTCACCCTACACAGGGTAATATCTGTCTGTTTCTGGTACGTTTCACTATTTAAATACAGCTCAATTTTCTAGCGGAACATATCTTCCTTTGGTGTCATTTATAATAGCATGACAAACACCTGAACGTGTTGCAATTTGACGTTTATATATATTTCTTATTGATCAGAACTTTATACTGTCATTTTAGTACCATACTTGAAGGTTAAGCTAATGTTCATATTTTCATAATCCCTCCCTTTCACATATACAACTTATTTAAACTTCTTACGCGAAAACTAGAATCAGGTTTTGGCGACAAACATGTATTTCATTGGCTTACAGTCCGTAAAGAAATCATATTTAGAATAAATTTAGCAAACACCTAACTGGTGTGAGATATCAAAAGTTAACCGATCGAAAGTTATAGATTCAGGTTTTCTTGCCGGTTGATATCAATTAGGAAAGTATAACTGCTGGAAGAGGATTAGCACTGTCGCCAGTCAGTAGTGAAATTGAGGGTTTTTACTGAGCTCACTAGGCGTGCATGATCACCCTATGTTAACTAAAATAAATGTCACGTTCTGTCTATTGAGTGCCGGTTGAAGTCTAGCACTGGATGACCAGTTAGCGTTCGTATGGCCAATTGTTAAACCTAAAGTGAACATATAGATTTATGGTTGATGTGCATTAAAAGAGACTAATCGACTAAGTTTTTATTTTACCCAAAACCAAGTGACTACAAAGTGGTGGGTTTAGAGCTGGGTGCTCTACGTCTGAAGTATAGTAACACGGTGATGAAGTCTCATACATAACAAACCTTGGTCATGGCACCATCACTGCTACCGCATGCAGTAGTGTTAGACAGTCAAAAGTCGGAAGGTTATAAAAGAATGAAATCGGAAAATGGTCTTCTATTATTTTTAAACCGAATCTATGTAGATTCAGAGCAGTGGGATCGAAATTTAGACTTAAGTAGGAAACACCGTGGAAGAATTGAATAGCTTTATGCTTACGCAGTAGATTTCGGAAAATATTAAAACAGACCGAGAATATAAACGATCAGACAGCAATAAATAAATTAAAGTAAGATGTTAAGTAACTGGATAAAGGTAGAAAGTTAAATGTATCCGGTGTAGCGGTCTGTTGTCTATCGTGTCAAGCCATTGATATTAGTATTTGCGGCACACCGAGTAGTTAGCTTACTCTTCCATATACAACTCATACCAAAAGCTCGTAACTACGCTGACAGTAGTAATAGGGCACCTTTAAGTTCAGTAAAGATGGGACACCTATTTTTTCCAAATATTACAGTAAATTTTAAAGGTTATCCTATATTTCTTGGTTACAGATATATTCACTAATTTTGTTCAAAATGTACTATTGAGTTAACTTGGTTACCCAATCAGTCATTTAATTGCTTAGTAAGCAGTTAAGTTTTCATATGTTTTATTAGTCAATTTCATTTTGAGGGACACTATGAAATCAAACAAAAAAAGTTAGTCATCAACTTGATTACTCTGTTAATTTTCAGGTTTTGGTGAAATATCCAACCACATATAAGAAAATAAGTATACTAAACAGCGATTCTTAATAACCTAACCAACAATTTTTAAGCGTAAACGGTGAATCTGGGAGGTCATTCAATCTCCTTGATAAATGCCAACAATGCAGTGAAACAGTGTTTGAAGAATAATATAAAGTTAATCTATTTCATAGCAGTTTCGTCAGCTTTATACACAGTAATTCAATGCTTATTCAGTTTACTTATTTAAACATATACGTTAGTTTTCAATGTAGCATTCATGATGAAGTGAATCAGTTAGAGAAACACTGAGAAAGTGACAGCAGTGAACAGCTGTTTCATCTTAGTATGGGACTCTTTAGTAGAACAAAACCAAGAATCCATAAGGGGTCGATACAGAAACCATCAGCTTTCGTAGTGTTCAAGATACCATTGGTTCACTGAGTTGGCATTCAGCTATCCATTGTTTCCAGATTCTCAGTGATTCTCCTATTCATTTCGGTTCATAATGAATCCTACTCTGAAACTGATCAATCTCACTAACCATTATTTGAAATACTTGTAAGATTCTTTTGACATTCGTTCAAACGCTGAGTAAGTAGAATGAGGGACAACATAACTGAGGCTGTATGTACACAAATAAAGTCAAACTAAACACATTTATATGAAAAGAGCAAAGATGTTCCAAAATGAGTGGGGGTAGTTTATATACCTTAGGAATTTGTTACATAATCTTAGCGAAAGCTCCCTAGACAGAACTGGTAAGGGAGTAAGATAAGCGAATGTAGCAGCATTAGCAGTTGTAATAAATTTCCTATCAAAATAATGATGAATCATAACTTGGAATTGAAGATTAGAATAAACTGATAGTTATTATAATATAAATAAGATTAAGAACGTGATTGAAAGGGAATAGGTATTGGGAGTTTCGACAGTTATACATTGTGTACTCTTATTTCATTTTGACTGATTTAGGACGACATCGTCACCTAAGGAGTTCACCAACTGATTACCTACTACCTAACACATTAAGGGCTACAACAAAGAATAATAAATTCACACCCCTTCATGCTGAGATTCATATTTCATGAATTTATTGTGTCGAATTTCTCTGTATTTCTGGAAACTGTGGTTAAAACTTTATAGAATAGCTAAAAAATATTGACCATCGAGTAAACAGTTGACTTTACAATATAGGTTATATTTGTATATATCAGCTTGTTGGAAATAAAATAATTTCAACTTTTTATAAATCTCCAGACCATAGTTGTTACACATGGCTGAGAAAAAGACTCAAACGCCCCGTATGATTCAATCTCTATGAAAATAAGGTGTAATGTAGTCATAGCTTGTCAGCAAAATCAAAGCAAGGTTTTTTCTGAAAATTTGAATGCGTAAGCCGCAGATTCTTCAGCAAAATATTAAGATTTTATGCCAAGCTTGATTTAGTAATAAATTCCAACTTTAAGCCTAGTAATTTCGTTCAAATTTCCTCGGGGAAAGGACGGGATTTAAAATATGGACAATGAACAGATGGGTCAAAAACATATACTTACACTTTATTCAGTATTGTTTCTGTAATCAGTGTATTTAAAAAAATCCAGCGTGACTTTTCATTTATCTTTTTATATCATGTATGTGTACTGTTTATCGTATTCTCCTTCATCAAGAATATGAAACAGAAAAGTCACAGGTGACAGAGGAAACAGACAAACAGATAAGTCATTGTATACATAGGCACAGAACTGTTTTATTTCAAGTTGTCACACTCCATACCAGTGTGCAAAGAACAGATGTATCGAAAAAGAACGACATCCGAGTAAACAAAAGAATGGCTTGTGTTCAGTTACTGATGCCACCTGAGAAAAAACTCTGGATATCAAGTAAAAGTTGCTCTTTATTCCTTACTGTTACTTCACTTGTTATTTAACTAGCTCCGGTTCTTATCGTACAATAATGGCATTTTTTGACGTTTAATCATGATGATGAGGTATACATATCTGGAAGATTTCCAATGAATAAATGAACTCATATTATTCTGCTTTTGCTGATTTTCGCTGCGTCGGAATTTATAAATGGAACATGCATATCTGGGTGAAAAAAGCATCAGTGGTAAAAATACATAGATATTATCAATCAGTAAGATGATAATTTAGTTGGTTATGGCTAGCAGAAGAACGAAGGTCGAACAATTCAACCCAACAAAACAACGGAGAATAACAAGTATGTCTGTAAATAGTAATCAGTGAGATGGTTTGTGGAAAGTTGGTTAATTTAAACCATCTTCACCGTCAGTTGACAACCGCTGAGAAACTATTGAGAACCATGGACTTCTGGAATGCTTTATCACCCACTATTTAGACTACACTATAGTATGTACCTGCAACTCCATTACAACATCAGATGCAGGACCATAAGGTTTAACATTCAGTCACTGGGTTAGAATTCAGTGATCAACTTCTTCCAACTTGTATCACTTCGTCTAATGATGCTACTGTCATCGAGTGTCACACACAAGCATCCGTCTTCAATCTTGACTTGATCTACCCTACAGGCCGTTACTTCCCATTGGAACTTTGGAGATCCAGTGTCCAGTGCTCAGAGTTTTTCAATGGTCCACTAATTGGTATCAGCACATAATAAAAAGTTCTCTGAGATACCTTTAGCAAAATATACAACTTACCTTCAAAGCATTTTTTCAAATGCGGTTGAACTCTTTGGGGATCTTTCGTTTCTGATAAGATTTCCAACAGTTCATCATTCGATAAGAAAAAGAAGCTAACAGTGACACATGAAATTAAAAAAAATGTAATGGTCCAATGTTTGGAATTTAAGCATAGACAACTAATTTATCAGCAAAAAACACTGGATTGAGTAATGTTTAGAAGACAAGTAACTAATTTGAAGATCTGTAAGTGTTATCATATTGTCAGTCTAACTTCAATTACCAGAACAAACCCAAGGTTCATTACATTAGAGACTCTACTTTCAAATAAAAAGGCATATTCAGCTTGGAGATTTATCGAAATTTATTTATTTCAGATTGGCATTCATCGTGGACTGACATCAGATGGAGAATCATAGGAAACCTGGGAGTACTGAACAGCTGTTTCATCCTAGTATGATATTCCGCAGCAGTATGCATCAATGATCCTTCTTGCAAGGAGCAAACCCAGGACCTTCAGGTTCTGTTGCCAGCACATCGCCATCGAACGGCTGGGGAGAAATCCAATAATTCACATTTTCTGCTTCTTTCAGTTCACGAAATAGCAACCTGGTGGCCATGGAACCTGAAGGTGCTGAGTTCATTACCTGACAGGGTCGTTGGTTCGCGTTGCTGAGTGGTCTCATGCTGGTACGAAAGAGCTGTCTAGTGCTCCCAGGTTTACAATAGTTCTCCAAATGAATATAAACCATAAATTAGTAAACTATGTGTTCGAATTCTACACTTCACTTACCGAAGCTCAGGCAAAATAAGTATGAATTTTAGGGGTTTGTGGGAATTCAGAGATATTTCAAGTTGGTGTTCATCATGGACTGACATCAGTTGGAGGAACAATAGAAACCTGGGAGCACTGGATAGCTGTTTCGTCTTAGTATGGGACTCTTGAGGTGCGCGCACCCATGACCCAACCAAGGATCAAACCCGCGAAATTCAGGTTCCGTGGTCAGCATGTTCCTGTTGAGCCACTGCCGAATAGTAGCATACTAGGAAAAAACGGCTGTCCAGTGCTCCAAGATTTCTATTGTTCCTCCAACTGATGTCAGTCTACGATGAATACCAACTTGAAAATAAGTATGGTTCTTAGCTTATTACATAAATCTGTTCATGGTTGTAGAATTGTACTATGGTAAATAACTCATTTTTCCAGTCTGCACAAATCAATAGTGGATAACACTGGCATTTGAAGCGACAGGTACTAGGTTCGAGTGTCAGTGGGAATAACATCACTCCCTGGGTGCAGGCACAGCCAGCAGACAAGTCCAAATGGGACGAAACTCGTATTCTGGCTTCCTCTTTTAACGACTAAGCAGACTATAACAGTACGAACTCAGTTTATTCGATCAACTAAGGGTCGAAATTTTGTGTCCAGTGATCAATTATGTGGTCTTTTGCTTAGTCCGCAGCTGGTTTCATGCTGATATCTACCCTATTTGGTTTCTCAAACGATTTTTGTCATAAACTAACCATAGTCCACTAATATAAGAGTAAAACATAGGCACTGTGGTCGATTGTAATCCCATTTTAGTCTGTTCATTAGAAATATCACGCAGTGAAGCAATAGCATTTACTGGATAACGTTATCCAGCAAATGCTACAGACTAAAATGGAATCACAGTCCACTAACTTTGTGTCACTGCCTAGATAATCCAGAGAAGCTTCAGTTGCCACAGGTTTCTTTAATGAGTTTTATAGAAAGCCGCGATCGGGAAAAGATTTGAACGCTAAAGTATTGACTGAAAATCAGGAAGTGCTGGGCGGTTTTTTTATCCTTTTTTATGACTTCTTCTCTCATAGGAAATCGGACCAAGGAGTTTCAGGGTCATCTGAAGAACGCTACCACATCGGTGTTGAATAGTCAATATATATTAGTTTAACAATTTTTGATGGCCTCTGAGATGATTACCTCCAGATAAAGAATAATAACTCCAATCAAATTTGTATAGATTTCGTCTAAAAAACTATTTGTGAGCAAGAAATTATTATTCTCTTTAGTTCTTTTTGAAAATCTAATTGGTTTCATGATCCTTTTCATTACTGAGAACTGATCAATGTTTATCCAATGGATTCAAATTCAATACTTTGAATCATGAAATCAAATTTCCTAAAATAATTAACGCCTTTAATTTCAATGATTTTATTAGGTAACTGTTTTTGCTGGTAAACTGCTTAATAAATAATGAAATCCTAAAAATGAACATAAAACACAGCAAACTAACCGAGGGAAATATAATCTTTTCTTTTCCAAATAATCATTTAATCCTTTTTGTATTTCTTCGAGTAATAAAAGCCCATCAGTTAAACGTCTCAACATATCTCTTTGATCGGTGGCTACTAAACAACTTGGATTTGCAACTGCTTCGGTCATTATTTCACGCCATAATACATCAACAACACCAAATTTACGACCTTCTTCTGGCATTTGTGCTAAAATGTCTTCAGATGAAAATATTGGTTCCAAATATAACCATGTCGCTTGCACCTATATACAAAATTACCACTTTTGCTTTATGATTATTATTTTCGTCATTATTATTAAAAACTTATTGTCTAGCATAGAAGTAGATTCATGCAAAGCACATATTTATAGCATTTGACAAACTTCATAAAAAAATCACTAGGAACTATATTTTACTGTAAATGAGAGCTGGTGAGATGGAGAGTAATGGTTAGGGAAGATGGATATGCGTGTATATGTATATCAAAATTATAACAGAATAAGCGCGTGAATAAATGCTTTTTAGCTGGCGCAAATACTTGATAAAACGTTGACAGAGAGAAGAATCAGTTTCCCCCCCCCGCTTAAAAAACAGTCTTATGACATTTTCGATGCAAGCTTATGACAAAGTGAGTGATGTTCGTCGCAAAACCGCTGTTCTATGGCTACTTAAAATGTCTGAAAAACTGCTGTATTATAATTCAATGCATATTACAGTGTGTTTTCTTATCGGCTAACTATTAAATTAGGACTCAGACTGATGCTTTAAATACCCTCAAGCTAATGAACAAACTAAATATAAGTAATCGGCGTTTGAATAAGTATATATTTCAATTTCCCTATTATTCCATTGATGTAGTTACTGATTAATTGATCCATGCTTCAACTTTCATGAAGCTTCTCTTAGAATTTTCGTTATTTTTCATAAGTACTACTGCTAAACGATTGAAGTACTTAGATGTTACTTACTTTTAGTTGGGGATCAAGTTATGTAGTGACAGTTACACTTTACTGTCATCGAGATAAACTGAAATATGTGTAAGAATCATTATCTCAAGCAACCTAAAGGTATCCTCTTGATTTTACTGAACTAGAAAAACGAGACGTTTTTCTCTAAATGTCACACATACTGGAGTTTGGTCGTGGTGGAATGAGCGCAAACAATTACGAATCGTGGTTTAGATTGTGGAATCTATTCTTGGGTGTGATTTTTAAAAAAATACGTCAAAGTGATTTCAGAAGAAATTAGATATGATTGAATGATGCGATGTGGCCGGGTGATATTTTCGAAATAGTGAGAAAAAAGCCGTCGATATCATCGATATCCATAAGCGAAGCGTATAGGCAGTCTCGAAAAATTATGACCCTTGAGAGATGTTGGGTTGGAAGCGTTGTCTGTAAAATATTCAGAACATGCAAGTAAGACTCTCATCTCATCACTTTAATTTAACTAATTTTCTAAATACATCTTATTTAGCACTGATTGTTCTGCAGTCAAATCAAACAACAGCGAAGTTTAGGAATACACTGGCAACCTTAAACCTTCGTTTAACTTTCTTAGGGGTAGAATGAGAAAGAAACTAACACTGTCTGTCCACCTTTTATTAATAAAACAATGTGTGGAAATTTCCTTGAAATCACAAGCAGCGTAAACTAGCAAATATCTTTCTGCTGTTTACAAAGCTATCTTGAATATCAATGCATTATAATTTCAATTTGAATTCATAAGTTGTTAATCCATATACGGAATTGTATCATCTATGAACTTACTTTGAGCCACACATCTAATATATCATTCATTGAAATTAATTTCGCCTCCCATGCTATCATTTCTTCTTCAAATGGTTTTATATATGGTGAATTACGCATTGTTTGAGCTTTGATAATATGATCATCCAGTAGAACTTGTATATCATCCACAGCAGATAGAATTGATAATCCCTATTGGGTGAGAAAAATAAGCGCAACAAAAACGTTACATAAAGCAAGCTGTTAAATATGGAATCATATGACACAAGTCCAGGATAAATCTACCACGCAGATAAAAATGGGTTCAGGACTTATCGTTTTTGGAACTCTGAACATTTCAATAAACTTCATTTATTTCTTTTCTCTACCTCTTGTTTATTCTTTCTTTCTCTGTGCTTGAGTGGAGCATAATGATTCGGTGATCTTCTGCACTTTTTTATATGCTACTATACGCATGTTATGTAATTTGTTATTAAATGTGCATGTCATTGCTCACTTATAATGGTTGATTCATAAGAGCTTGTAATGCTCTCGAAGTTCTACATACGTTAGGTTAATTGGTCGGAAACTGAACAAAGTTGAGGTAGATTGGAGCTAAAATCTGTAAACAAACAATCTGAAATGAATGTTCAGTCTTGATAGGATAGTATGATTGTGACGTTTTTGAAATACTATCCGTAAATTATAAAACAATAAGTTCACTTTCAACAAAAAGCTACTTTTAAATTTTCACCATTCTGACTGGCTAATTAATGTACTGCATATATATATATATATATATATATATATATATATATATATATATATATATTCCATAGAATAACATGCACAACGATAGAATTAAGCACCGAAAGTGAGAAGTCAAATGGAAGCATAATTCCATAGTTTTTTGGTTTTTTCAACTTTCAGTAAAACAAACCCGATGAAAATCTTGAACAGTTTCTAAATTATATACAATAGTTAACAACTCGATTTTTACTGACTTTATTTTGAAATATGATAATTGGTACTCTTATTGCATCATGGTTACTACAGATAGTATAAGGTTGCCCAAAGAATAGTTTATTGGTGGCACAGTTGAATGTGCTTATCTAAACCTGCGTTAGTCATAGACCCGTAGTTAGTTGTTCCAAGTTCTAGTGAAGTGTCAAGTAATAAAGGGGTCGTAATACTAACAAAATACGTAGAAATGATAACAATATATGTTTGCTTTATTTCGAACTATAGTTATGTTTACAGTACAGAATTCTCAGCATGTTACACTTCATCAGTTTACCCTTTTTACAACACTTTTCAAATATGTATTAAAAATGGTGCTGTTTAACAATGCATAATGAAGAACAACATGATTGCTGGAATGTTAAATGATTTCAGGGATATGGTAATTGTTCGCTATTCCAAAGTTGGTTGATAAGACTGTGTCAAACATGATCTTCTTCACACAGTATACAAACTAAATAACGTATGGTTGAATGTTTGTATGTAGCTGTGAGTACATAGAGTTTAATATGTCTGTAGATGTCTGCAGATGCAGAGGATGCTTGTCATCTGGTAAAATACTTTTAGCCAGTAGTCAGCACGGTTAGTGGTGTCCCACTTGCTCCATTAACAACCTTCAAAATTGCACGCAATATAACATAGTCTTTTTTCTGGAATCCAGGAAAAAATAAGAGGGATCAATAACTGAGTATAGGCAGAAAATAGGAATTAATGAAACGTAAGAGTAGAGGCTGAGTTATGCCAGACAGTCTGAGTTTCCTGATATAAAACGTCAAACGAAAGCTTCTCCTAGAAGTCAGTAAGATATGAAGGGAACAAGAAAGGTTAGAAGAAAAGCATAAGCCACGATGGATCACGCCTGTTACATTCTCTACAACAGAGCCATCCATAAGACAAGAGTTATGGAACTGAAGCAGTTTACAAAGGTCTTGTTCACGACTTCAGCTGAAATGAATGATCTGACATTTGGAGGGATTGAGTGAGAGACCATTTAAGCAAGACTAGTGATCAATTTCAGCCAAGAAGTTATTAAACTGGGAACAATCTGAAGAGGCGATGGTTGTCACGGATACTGTTAAGTCATATGCATACTGAACAGAGGTAGTTTACTTGGGGTTAGTAAGTCGAGAAAAAAAAGAGAAGAGTAAGTGAGAAGAAGCAGCACTTTGAGGGCCAGCAGCTCCCCTGAGTAAATCACTCCCCTCTGTAAAGAGTGCACTGTCTTCTCTCAGAAAAATAAGAATCAACTTAGTTTGCAATCCAGGAGTCAATATGAGAAGTATGACTTAAGAAGGCAGATCTAACATACTTAGCACCTTTGTCTAGACTGGCGATGATATTATGATGTAAAGCAACTGTAGAATCTACGGTACTCCTTCTGTGTTTGTAGGCAAATGGATTCACATCTCTGGAGGGCTCCGAAGGAGGTTCAAGCACACGAAGCAACAGCTCTCCATTGTTTTTATGACTGGTGAGGTTATTGCAAAGAAGATATGGACTTAGGTACCGGAACTATTTAAATTTTATTCCAGCCGGCTGGTAAAAGATATCAAAAATGTTTGTAAGTGGATGGCATAAAATATCAGCACATGAAGAACTAGATAAGATAACATTGGGAGGTTTACTTATGAATGACTCGTTTAATGCCCAGACGTTTTCGCAGGTTTCATTTCTGAGTTTTCCCTTGCCAGTAAGATCATTATAAAGTCTCTAAATACTAGAAAGGCTTTTACATGACACAATCTTCTGGTTATACATTAAGTTTAAGCGTTTTATCTCAGACTTAGTCTGGCAGTTAATTCGTTTAACACCAGCATTTCCCTTCGATTTGTACAGTTTTTCTTTCTCTCTTCACATTCTTTTTAACTGTGGAAAAGAAAGTCTATTAAACCTTAGAAATATAATTTCAGCTG